>CM075761.1:13702009-13803107 GCA_037974335.1 Prionace glauca
TCACGTGCTCACTGTGTCCCACCCCCACCCAGGGCACCCCCATTCCCCCCTCACCCCCAACCCAGAGCACCCCCACTCACACCGAACCCTCATCCCTCCGACACCCTCCCCACAGCGTCCCGAGTCTCCAATATATACACCCCCCGTGTCCAACATATACATCCTACCGAGTCTCCAATACATGTGCCACCCTGTGCCATCTATATATATATCCCCCCCATATATCCCCAATATATACACCCCCCCATATGTCTCCAATATGTACACCCCCCCCATATGTCTCCAATATATACACCCCCCCATATGTCTCCAATATATACACCCCCCCCATATGTCTCCAATATATACACCCCCCCCATATGTCTCCAATATATACACCCCCCCCATATGTCTCCAATATACCCCCCCATATGTCTCCAATATATACACCCCCCCATATGTCTCCAATATATACACCCCCCCATATGTCTCCAATATACACCCCCCCATATGTCTCCAATATATACTCCCCCCATACGTCTCCAATATATACACCCCCCCATATGTCTCCAATATATACACCCCCCCATATGTCTCCAATATATACCCCCCCCATATGTCTCCAATATATACACCCCCCATATGTCTCCAATATATACACCCCCCCATATGTCTCCAATATATACCCCCCCATATGTCTCCAATGTATACACCCCCCCCATATGTCTCCAATATACACCCCCCCATATGTCTCCAATATATACACCCCCCCATATGTCTCCAATATATACACCCCCCCATATGTCTCCAATGTATACCCCCCCATATGTCTCCAATATATACCCCCCCCATATGTCTCTAATATATATGCCCCCCAGTTTCAATATACACCTCCCTCTGTGTCCACATATAGATAATTCTGTGCTCCCAATAACCATCTCCCTCACACAAATGTTCCCCCTGCTCCCAGTTACACTCTCATACCTGTATAAAAGATGTAATCAAACTTGAATTGGAGAAGTTTCCTGGTTTCCACTGGCCCACCATCAAAAACAGCAAAACAATCCTAGACAGAGAGAAATAGGATCAGAGACAAGATTAAAGCTCCATCCACATTACTCCCATCAAACACTCCCAGGACAGGTACAGCACGGGGTTAGATACAGAGTAAAGCTCCCTCTACACTGTCCCCCCATCAAACACTCCCAGGACAGGTACAGCACGGGGTTAGATACAGAGTAAAGCTCCCTCTACACTGTCCCCCCATCAAACACTCCCAGGACAGGTACAGCACGGGGTTAGATACAGAGTAAAGCTCCCTCTACACTGTCCCCCCATCAAACACTCCCAGGACAGGTACAGCACGGGGTTAGATACAGAGTAAAGCTCCCTCTACACTGTCCCCCCATCAAACACTCCCAGGACAGTTACAGCACGGGGTTAGATACAGAGTAAAGCTCCCTCTACACTGTCCCCCCATCAAACACTCCCCAGGACAGGTACAGCACGGGGTTAGATACAGAGTAAAGCTCCCTCTACACTGTCCCCCCCATCAAACACTCCCAGGACAGGTACAGCACGGGGTTAGATACAGAGTAAAGCTCCCTCTACACTGTCCCCCCATCAAACACTCCCAGGACAGTTACAGCACAGGGATAGATACAGAGTAAAGCTCCCTCTACACTGTCCCCCCATCAAACACTCCCAGGACAGGTACAGCACGGGGTTAGATACAGAGTAAAGCTCCCTCTACACTGTCCCCCCCCATCAAACACTCCCAGGACAGGTACAGCACGGGGTTAGATACAGAGTAAAGCTCCCTCTACACTGTCCCCCCATCAAACACTCCCAGGACAGGTACAGCACGGGGTTAGATACAGACTAAAGCTCCCTCTACACTGTCCCCCATCAAACACTCCCAGGACAGGTATAGCACGGGGTTAGATACAGAGTAAAGCTCCCTCTACACTATCCCCCCATCAAACACTCCCAGGACAGGTACAGCATGGGGTTAGATACAGAGTAAAGCTCCCTCTACACTATCCCCCCATCAAACACTCCCAGGACAGGTACAGCACGTGGTTAGATACAGAGTAAAGCTCCCTCTACACTGTCCCCCATCAAACACTCCCAGGACAGGTACAGCACGGGGTTAGATACAGAGTAAAGCTCCCTCTACACTGTCTCAATCAAACACTCCCAGGACAGGTACAGCACGGGGTTAGATACAGAGTAAAGCTCCCTCTACACTGTCCCCCCATCAAACACTCCCGGGACAGGTACAGCACGGGGTTAGATACAGAGTAAAGCTCCCTCTACACTGTCCCCCTATCAAACACTCCCAGGACAGGTACAGCACGGGGTTAGATACAGAGTAAAGCTCCCTCTACACTGTCCCCCATCAAACACTCCCAGGACAGGTACAGCACGGGGTTAGATACAGAGTAAAGCTTCCTCTACACTGTCCCCCATCAAATGCTCCCAGGACAGGTACAGCACGGGGTTAGATATAGAGTAAAGCTCTCGCTACACTGTCCCCCATCAAACACTCCCAGGACAGGTACAGCACGTGGTTAGATACAGAGTAAAGCTCCCTCTACACTGTCTCCATCAAACACTCCCAGGACAGGTACAGCACGGGGTTAGATACAGAGTAAAGCTCCCTCTACACTGTCCCCCCATCAAACACTCCCGGGACAGGTACAGCACGGGGTTAGATACAGAGTAAAGCTCCCTCTACACTGTCCCCCTATCAAACACTCCAGGACAGGTACAGCACGGGGTTAGATACAGAGTAAAGCTCCCTCTACACTGTCCCCCATCAAACACTCCCAGGACAGGTACAGCACGGGGTTAGATACAGAGTAAAGCTCCCTCTACACTGTCCCCCATCAAACACTCCCAGGACAGGTATAGCACGGGGTTAGATACAGAGTAAAGCTCCCTCTACACTATCCCCCCATCAAACACTCCCAGGACAGCTACCGCATGGGGTTAGATACAGAGTAAAGCTCCCTCCACACTATCCCCCATCAAACACTCCCAGGACAGGTACAGCACGGGGTTAGATACAGAGTAAAGCTTCCTCTACACTGTCCCCCATCAAATACTCCCAGGACAGGTACAGCACGGGGTTAGATATAGAGTAAAGCTCTCTCTACACTGTCCCCCATCAAACACTCCCTGGACAGGTACGGCACGGGGTTAGATACAGAGTAAAGCTCCCTCTACACTGTCCCGGGGGCATGTGTCATAGTGGGTTAGCGCTGCTGTCTCACAGCGCCAGGGACCCGGGTTCGATTCCCGAGGACACGGTGACACAGTGGGTTAGCACTGCTGTCCTGCAGCACCAGGGACCCGGGTTCGATTCCCGGGGGCACGGTGACACAGTGGGTTAGCACTGCTGTCTCACAGCGCCAGGGACCCGGGTCCGATTCCCGGGGGGACACGGTGACACAGTGGGTTAACACTGCTGCCTCACAGTGCCAGGGACCCGGGTTCGATTCCCGGGGGCACGGTGACACAGTGGGTTAGCGCTGCTGTCCTACAGCGCCAGGGACTCGGGTTCGATTCCCGGGGGCACGGTGACACAGTGGGTTAGCGCTGCTGTCTCACAGCGCCAGGGACCTGGGTTCGATTCCGGGGGCACGGTGACACAGTGGGTTAGCACTGCTGTCTCACAGCGCCAGGGACCTGGGTTCGATTCCCCGGGGGCACGGTGACACAGTGGGTTAGCACTGCTGTCTCACAGCGCCAGGGACCCGGGTTCGATTCCCCGGGGGCACGGTGACACAGTGGGTTAGCGCTGCTGTCTCACAGCGCCAGGGACCTGGGTTCGATTCCTGGGGGACACGGTGACACAGTGGGTTAACACTGCTGTCTCACAGCGCCAGGGACCCGGGTTCGATTCCTGGGGGACACGGTGACACAGTGGGTTAGCACTGCTGTCTCACAGCGCCAGGGACCTGGGTTCGATTCCTGGGGGACACGGTGACACAGTGGGTTAACACTGCTGTCTCACAGCACCAGGGACCCGGGTTCGATTCCTGGGGGGCACGGTGACACAGTGGGTTAGCGCTGCTGTCCTACAGCTCCAGGGACCCGGGTTCGATTCCTGGGGGACACGGTGACACAGTGGGTTAGCGCTGCTGTCCTACAGCACCAGGGACCCGGGTTCGATTCCCGGGGGGACACAGTGACACAGTGGGTTAGCGCTGCTGTCTCACAGCGCCAGGGACCCGGGTTCGATTCCCGGGGACACGGTGACACAGTGGGTTAACACTGCTGTCTCACAGCGCCAGGGACCCGGGTTCGATTCCCGGGGGGGGACACGGTGACACAGTGGGTTAGCGCTGCTGTCCTACAGCTCCAGGGACCCGGGTTCGATTCCTGGGGGGCACAGTGACACAGTGGGTTAGGACTGCTGTCTCACAGCGCCAGGGACCCGGGTTCGATTCCCGGGGGCACGGTGACACAGTGGGTTAGCACTGCTGTCCTACAGCACCAGGGACCCGGGTTCGATTCCCGGGGGCACGGTGACACAGTGGGTTAGCGCTGCTGTCCTACAGCTCCAGGGACCCGGGTTCGATTCCTGGGGGGCACAGTGACACAGTGGGTTAGCACTGCTGTCTCACAGCGCCAGGGACCCGGGTTCGATTCCCCGGGGGCACGGTGACACAGTGGGTTAGCGCTGCTGTCCTACAGCTCCAGGGACCCGGGTTCGATTCCTGGGGGGCACAGTGACACAGTGGGTTAGCACTGCTGTCTCACAGCGCCAGGGACCCGGGTTCGATTCCCCGGGGGCACGGTGACACAGTGGGTTAGCACTGCTGTCCTACAGCACCAGGGACCCGGGTTCGATTCCTGGGGGCACGGTGACACAGTGGGTTAGCGCTGCTGTCTCACAGCGCCAGGGACCCGGGTTCGATTCCCGGGGGCACGGTGACACAGTGGGTTAGCACTGCTGTCTCACAGCGCCAGGGACCCGGGTTCGATTCCCGGGGGCACGGTGACACAGTGGGTTAGCACTGCTGTCCTACAGCGCCAGGGACCCGGGTTCGATTCCTGGGGGGCACGGTGACACAGTGGGTTAAGCATTGCTGTCCTACAGCACCAGGGACCCGGGTTCGATTCCTGGGGGGCACGGTGACACAGTGGGTTAAGCGCTGCTGTCCTACAGCACCAGGGACCTGGGTTCGATTCCCGGCTCAGGTCACTATCTGCGCGGAGTCTGGACATTCTCCCCGTGTCTGCGTGGGTTTCCTTCGGATGCTCCAGTTTCCTCCCACAGTCCGAAAGATGTGCTGGTCAGGGTGGATTGGCCGTGCTAAATTCTCCCTCAGTGTAACCCCGACAGGCGCCAGAGTGCAGCGACTGGGGGAAGTCTTGTAGTGACTTCATTGCAGTGTTCCCATTGGCGGTTGGTGACTAGTGGGGTGCCCCAGGGTCGGTGCTGGGCCTCAGCTATTTACCATTTATATAGATGATCTGGAGGAGGGAACCGAGTGCAGGGTGTCGAAATTTGCTGATGACACCAAGATTGGGAGAACGGCAAATTGTGCAGAGGGTGTGGAGAGTCTGCAGAAGGATCTAGATAGGCTGGGCGAATGGGCCAGGAAATGGCAAATGGAATTTAATGTTGGCAAGTGTGAGGTGGTCCACTTTGGTAGGAGGAATGGTAGGAAGGACTATTACTTACGGGGCGAAAAACTGCAGCAGGCGACGGTGCAGAGGGACCTCGGGGTCCTTGTGCATGAGTCGCAAAAACCCAGCTTGCAGGTGCAGCAGGTGGTCAGGAAGGCGAATGGGATGCTGGCCTTCATAGCGAGGGGGATTGAATATAAAAGTAGGGAGGTCTTGCTGCAGCTGTATAGGGCATTGGTGAGGCCGCAGCTGGAGTACTGTGTGCAGTTTTGGACGCCGCACCTGCGCAAGGATGTTTTGGCCCTGGAGGGAGTGCAGAGGAGGTTTACTAGGCTGATACCGGAGTTGAGGGGATTGAGCTATGAGGAGAGGCTGAATAAACTAGGCTTGTACTCGTTAGAGTTTAGAAGAATGAGGGGAGATCTCATTGAGACGTATAAGATGATGAATGGGATGGATAGGATAGAGGTGGAGAGACTCTTCCCGCTCAGAAAGGACAGTAGGACTAGGGGGCACAGCCTCAAGATAAAGGGGGGGCGGTTTAGAACGGAGTTGAGGAGGAACTTCTTCACTCAAAGGGTGGTGAATCTCTGGAATTCTCTGCCCGTTGAAGTGGTGGAGGCTGCCTCGCTAAATATTTTTAAGAAGCGGGTTGATGGGTTTTTGATAAGAGAAGGGATTAAGGGTTATGGGGAGAGGGCGGGAAGGTGGAACTGAGACACGACAGATCAGCCATGATCTTATTGAATGGCGGGGCAGGCTCGAAGGGCCAGATGGCCTACTCCTGCTCCTATTTCTTATGTTCTTAACGTCAGCCTACTCGTGACTAATAAATAAACTTTAATCTCTGTAAACAAGGTGACAAAACCTGGAGCTGGATTTCCCTGTTCGAGGACGAGCGTGGCCAGAGAATCCCACCTCACGAGAGGGGAGAGGAGGCGGGCTAAACCTGGGGCCCCCTCCCCACGGGAGGCGATCGATTCTGCGCCTCAGGGAGATTCGAGAGGTTGTCTTTCGGAGTTACAGGAAGTTAAATGTGGATGGATTTGTCAAGGGCAGGTCGTGCCTTACGAGCCTAGTTGAGTTCTTCGATAATGTGACTGAACACATTGACGAAGGAAGTGCCGTGGACGTAGTGTACATGGACTTCAGCAAGGCTTTTGATAAGGTCCCCCATGCAAGACTTCTTGAGAAGGTGAGAGGGCATGGGATCCAAGGGCCTTTGGCCTTGTGGATCCAGAACTGGCTTGCCTGCAGAAGGCAGAGAGTGGTTGTGGATGGGTCTTTTTCGGAATGGAGGTCAGTCACCAGTGGGGTGCCCCAGGGATCTGTTCTGGGACCCTTGCTGTTTGTCATTTTCATAAATGAGCTGGATGAGGAAGTGGAGGGATGGGTTAGCAAGTTCGCTGATGACACGAAGGTCGGCGGTGTTGTGGATGGTCTGGAAGGATGTCAAAAGTTGCAGCAGGACATAGATAGGATGCAGGAATGGGCGGAGAAGTGGCAGATGGACTTCAACGCGGATAAATGTGTAGTAGTCCATTTCGGCAGAACCAACGGGATGAACGAGTACACTATTAAGGGCAGGGGTCTTAGTAGCGTTGAAGAGCAGAAGGATCTCGGGGTCCGGGTTCACAGGACTCTTAAATCGGCCTCGCAGGTGGAGGAGGTGGTCAAGAAGGCGTATGGTGTACTGGCCTTCATTAATCGAGGGATTGAGTTTAGGAGTCGGGAGGTAATGCTGCAACTTTACAGGACCCTCGTCAGGCCTCATTTGGAGTACTGTGCGCAGTTCTGGTCGCCTCACTATAGGAAAGATGTAGAAGCTATTGAAAGGGTGCAGAGGAGATTTACAAGGATGTTGCCTGGACTGGGAGGCATGCCTTATGAAGATAGGTTGAGGGAGCTGGGACTCTTTTCCCTGGAGAGGCGAAGGTTGAGAGGCGACCTGATAGAAGTTTATAAAATGTTGAGAGGAATGGATAGGGTGGACTCTCAGAGGCTATTTACCCGGGTTGAAATGGTTGCTACGAGAGGACACAGATTTAAGGTGCAGGGAGGGAAGTACAGAGGTGATGTTAGGGGTAAGTTTTTCACTCAGAGGGTGGTGAGTGAATGGAATCGGCTGCCGTGGTCGGTGGTGGAGGCGAACTCGCTGGGGTCTTTTAGAAGACTTCTGGATGAGTATATGGGGTTTAATGGGATTGGGGGTTATAGATAGGTCTATAGATTGGTGGGGTTGATGCGATCGGCGCAACTCGAGGGCCGAAGGGCCTGTTTGTGCTGTAATGTTCTATGTTCTATGTTCTATGAAAAGAGAGTTATGGTCTGGATTAGCCCAGATGGCACTGAGTGTGGGGGTCGACTCAAGAGGCTAAATGGGGCCTCCTCCTGTTCCTGTGTAACAGGCTACGGGGGGGGGGGGCTGAACATAGAACATAGAACATAGAACATTACAGCACAAACAGGCCCTTCGGCCCTCGAGTTGCGCCGATCGCATCAACCCCACCAATCTATAGACCTATCTATAACCCCCAATCCCATTAAACCCCATATACTCATCCAGAAGTCTTTTAAAAGACCCCAGCGAGTTCGCCTCCACCACCGACGACGGCAGCCGATTCCAATCACTCACCACCCTCTGAGTGAAAAACTTACCCCTAACATCACCTCTGTACCTCCCTCCCCGCACCTTAAATCTGTGTCCCCTCGTAGCGACCATTTCAACCCGGGAAAATAGCCTCTGAGAGTCCACCCTATCTATTCCTCTCAACATTTTATAAACTTCTATCAGGTCGCCTCTCAACCTTCGCCTCTCCAGGGAAAAGAGTCCCAGCTCCCTCAACCTATCTTCATAAGGCATGCCTCCCAGTCCAGGCAACATCCTTGTAAATCTCCTCTGCACCCTTTCAATAGCTTCTACATCTTTCCTATAGTGAGGCGACCAGAACTGCGCACAGTACTCCAAATGAGGCCTGACAAGGGTCCTGTAAAGTTGCAGCATTACCTCCCGACTCCTAAACTCAATCCCTCGATTAATGAAGGCCAGTACACCATACGCCTTCTTGACCACCTCCTCCACCTGCGAGGCCGATTTAAGAGTCCTGTGAACCCGGACCCCGAGATCCTTCTGCTCTTCAACGCTACTAAGACCCCTGCCCTTAATAGTGTACTCGTTCATCCCATTGGTTCTGCCGAAATGGACTACTACACATTTATCCGCGTTGAAGTCCATCTGCCACTTCTCCGCCCATTCCTGCATCCTATCTATGTCCTGCTGCAACTTTTGACATCCTTCCAGACCATCCACAACACCGCCGACCTTCGTGTCATCAGCGAACTTGCTAACCCATCCCTCCACTTCCTCATCCAGGTCATTTATGAAAATGACAAACAACAAGGGTCCCAGAACAGATCCCTGGGGCACCCCACTGGTGACTGACCTCCATTCCGAAAAAGACCCATCCACAACCACTCTCTGCCTTCTGCAGGCAAGCCAGTTCTGGATCCACAAGGCCAAAGGCCCTTGGATCCCATGCCCTCTCACCTTCTCAAGAAGTCTTGCATGGGGGACCTTATCAAAAGCCTTGCTGAAGTCCATGTACACTACGTCCACGGCACTTCCTTCGTCAATGTGTTCAGTCACATTATCGAAGAACTCAACTAGACTCGTAAGGCACGACCTGCCCTTGACAAATCCATGCTGACTATTCCTGATCATGTCAAACCTCTCCAAATGGTCGTAAATCTTGTCCCTCAGAAGCCTCTCCATCAGCTTACCAACCACTGAGGTCAGACTCACCGGGCGGTAATTTCCCGGGCTATCTCTGTTCCCTTTCTTGAAAATAGGGACTACATCCGCAATCCTCCAATCTTCCGGAACCTCTCCCGTCTCCATTGACGACGCAAAGATCATCGTCAAGGGCTCTGCAATCACTTCCCTGGCCTCCCACAGTATCCTGGGGTACATCCCATCTGGTCCCGGCGACTTATCTACCTTGATAGAATCTACCTTGAATGGCCTCTGGTTCCTGTGGTGGGTGTGGTCAGGGTTCCGGCTCTCACTCACCTGGTCCAGGTACTTGGGAATGAGTCTCCCAATCAGTGCCGCTGTGTTTGCTGTCACCTCCGAGGGTTTGAGAACAACACAATTCCCTGAAGGTTAGAAAGACAAAGAGGATTAGAGCAGATTGAACATAGAACATTACAGCGCAGAACAGGCCCTTCAGCCCACGATGTTGCGCCGACCAGTTCCAAAACAATGACCCTCTAACCTAAACCAATCCCTTTTCATCCATAAACCTATCCACGGATCTCTTAAACGCCCCCAAACTAGGTGCATTTACAACTGCAGCTGGCAGGGCATTCCAGTCCCTCACCACCCTCTGGGTAAAGAACCTACCCCTGACATCAATCCTATAACTACCCCCCCTTAATTTAAAATCGTGCCCCCTCGTGCTAGCTTTCTCCATCCTAGGAAAAAGGCTATCACTATCTACCCTGTCTAAACCTCTAATCATCTTATATGTTTCAATGAGATCCCCTCTTAGCCGCCTTCTTTCCAGTGAAAACAACCCCAAATCCCTCAGTCTCTCCTCATAGGATCTCCCCTCCATACCAGGCAACATCCTGGTAAACCTCCTCTGCACCCTCTCCAAAGCCTCTACATCCTTCCTGTAATGTGGGGACCAGAACTGCACACAAAACTCCAAGTGCGGCCACACCAGAGATGTGTACAGTTGCATCATGACGCTGCGACTCCTAAATTCAATCCCCCTACCAATAAACGCCAAGACACCGTATGCCTTCTTAACAACCTTATCTACTTGATTCCCAACTTTCAGGGATCTATGTACACATACACCTAGATCCCTCTGCTCCTCCACACTATTCAAAGTCCTCCCGTTAGCCCTATACTCAACACATCTGTTATTCCTACCGAAGTGAATTACCTCACACTTCTCCACATTAAACTCCATCCGCCACCTCTCAGCCCAGCTCTGCAACCTTGGATTTTACTATTGGTATCCCGACACACGTGACAACGGTGAGGACAAAATTATAGCTTCTTATGCGCTGTACTGACAAAGAGTACATAGAGTACACTTGTTTAAGGTTTACTTAGATGGGCAAATGAATGAAACAGAGATGGAGGGTTATAGGAGACGGTCAGAGCCTCGGGTCATAAGAACATAAGAAATAGGAGCAGGAGTAGGCCATCCGGCCCTTCGAGCCTGCCCCGCCATTCAATAAGATCATGGCTGATCTGTCGTGGCTCAGTTCCACTTTCCCGCCCTCTCCCCATAACCCTTAATCCCTTCTCTTATCAAAAACCCATCAACCCGTTTCTTAAAAATATTTAGCGAGGCAGCCTCCACCACTTCAACGGGCAGAGAATTCCAGAGATTCACCACCCTTTGAGTGAAGAAGTTCCTCCTCAACTCCGTTCTAAACCGCCCCCCCTTTATCTTGAGGCTGTGCCCCCTAGTCCTACTGTCCTTTCTAAGCGGGAAGAATCTCTCTACCTCTACCCTATCCATCCCCTTCATTATCTTATACGTCTTTATAAGATAAGAACATAAGAAATAGGAGCAGGAGTAGGCCATCTAGCCCCTCGAGCCTGCCCCGCCATTCAATAAGATCATGGCTGATCTGTCGTGGCTCAGTTCCACTTTCCCGCCCTCTCCCCATAACCCTTAACCCCCTCTCTTATCAAAAACCCATCAACCCGCTTCTTAAAAATATTTAGCGAGGCAGCCTACTGGAAATGTAATACTACATGTTAATGTCTTGTCTCTTTTACTCCGCAGGTGTGTCGGTTTACCTTGTTGTCAAACGAGGGGCAAACACACATAGAACACAGAACATTACAGCACAAACAGGCCCTTCGGTCCTCGAGTTGCGCCGATCACATCAACCCCACCAATCTATAGACCTATCTATAACCCCCAATCCCATTAAACCCCATATACTCATCCAGAAGTCTTTTAAAAGACCCCAGCGAGTTCGCCTCCACCACCGATGACGGCAGCCGATTCCATTCACTCACCACCCTCTGAGTGAAAAACTTACCCCTAACATCACCTCTGTACTTCCCTCCCCGCACCTTAAATCTGTGTCCTCTCGTAGCGACCATTTCAACCCGGGGAAATAGCCTCTGAGAGTCCACCCTATCTATTCCTCTCACGGTGGGTCGTGCGTGGGCTGCTCTTCGAGGTTCCGAGAGTGGCCTAGAACTTCACGTTGTTAGTGTGTGCTTAATCCTGGACCAGATACTGGGCACCACGATAGCTCAGTGACTATCACTGATTGCTGTGCAGACACATGGATTTGGGCCGGTGTCTGTGTGGAGTTTGGCGCATTCTCCCCGTGTCTGCGTGGGTTTTCTCCGGGTTGCTCCGGTTTCCTCCCACACCCCAAAGATGTGCTCTTAGGCTGATTGGTGTAACAAACTGTCCCTAAATTAGTCTCCCCTGAACCTGGTTTCCAATGGGGGTACCATAAACATAGACACGGGTCAAGGGAGGTGTAGGAAAATGTTTTGTTGAGATGGAGGCACGGGCTCGTTGGGCCGAAGGGCCTGTTTCCCGTGCTGGGTTGTTCTTTGTAGACAGAGGGGTAGGAAAGGCGAGGGTGCGGAACGTAGCGTTACAGTCACAGCTGGAGCATCGAGAAAGATCGACTTAATGAAACTGTTTCTGCAGCGCCTTCCAAACCAATTGAGTTAATTGAGGCGTACAAGATGATCGGAGGGTTAGATAGGGTGGACAGTGAAAGCCTTTTTCCTCGGATGGTGACGGCTAACACGAGAGGACGGAGCTTTAAATTATGGGGTGGTAATTATAGAACAGAGGGAGGTTCTTTACTCAGAGGGTAGTGAGGGCGTGGAATGCTCTACCTGCAGCAGTTGTGGACTCGCTATGGGCGAGTATGGGATGTATGGGATTGGGGGTGATCTAGGTAATTGGATCAGGAATTGGCTAGCAGATAGGAGACAGAGAGTGGTGGTTGATGGGAAATATTCGTCATGGAGTTCGGTTACAAGTGGTGTGCCTCAGGGATCTGTTTTGGGGCCACTGCTGTTTGTAATTTTTATTAATGATCTGGATGAGGGTATAGTTGGGTGGATTAGTAAGTTTGCTGATGACACCAAAGTCGGAGGTGTGGTAGATTGTGAGGAAGGGTGTCATAGTTTGCAGGATGACTTAGAAAGGTTGCAGAGCTGGGCTGCGAGGTGGAGTTTAATGTGGAGAAGTGTGAGGTAATTCATTTCGGTAGGAATAACAGATGTGTTGAGTATAGGGCTAACGGGAGGACTTTGAATAGTGTGGAGGAGCAGAGGGATCTAGGTGTATGTGTACATAGATCCCTGAAAGTTGGGAATCAAGTAGATAAGGTTGTTAAGAAGACATACGGTGTCTTGGCGTTTATTGGTAGGGGGATTGAATTTAGGAGTCGCAGCGTCATGATGCAACTGTACACATCTCTGGTGCGGCCGCACTTGGAGTTTTGTGTGCAGTTCTGGTCCCCACATTACAGGAAGGATGTAGAGGCTTTGGAGAGGGTGCAGAGGAGGTTTACCAGGATGTTGCCTGGTATGGAGGGGAGATCCTATGAGGAGAGACTGAGAGATTTGGGGTTGTTTTTGCTGGAAAGAAGGCGGCTAAGAGGGGATCTCATTGAAACATATAAGATGATTAGAGGTTTAGACAGGGTGGATAGTGATAGCCTATTTCCTAGGATGGAGAAAGCTAGCACGAGGGGGCATGATTTTAAATTAAGGGGGGGTAGTTATAGGACGGATGTCAGGGGTAGGTTCTTTACCCAGAGGGTGGTGAGGGACTGGAATGCCCTGCCAGCTGCAGTTGTAAATGCGCCTAGTTTGGGGGCGTTTAAGAGATCCGTGGATAGGTTTATGGACGAAAAGGGATTGGTTTAGGCTAGTGGGTCATTGTTTTTGTAACTGGTCGGCACAACATCGTGGGCCGAAGGGCCTGTTCTGCGCTGTAATGTTCTATGTTCAGAGGGCGTGGAATGCCCTGCCTGCAGCAGTTGTGGACTCACCAACTTTAAGGGCGGTGAAACGGTCAGTGGATAGGCATATGGATAACATTGGAATAGTTTAGGTTAGAGGGTCATTAGATTGGTTCCACTGGTCAGCACAACATCGAGGGCCGAAGGGCCTGTACTGCGCTGTAATGTTCTATGTTCTAAACCTGTCCGCTGAGCAGAAATCAGCTACACTGCCCCCTGTAAATGACCCAAAAAACCCTGAGAATAGACAGTGACAGCAGCGAGGCAGGAGATGTGTGCGGGAGAGGTGTATTGATGCAGAGTGCCTGGAACGCGCTGCCAGAGGGAGGTGGTGGAAGCAGGAACATTCACTGCATTTCAGAGGCATCTGGACGGGTGTGTGAACAGGGAGGGGTTAGAGGGATACGGATCAAGTAAGGGCAGGAGGTTTATTTTTTTAGCTTAGAAGGGGATAGATAGAGTAGATGGTGATAAGCTTTTCCCGCTATTAGAAATGGATAGAACGAGGGGTCACGGGCTTAGGGTGAGGGGGGCTAGATATAAGACTAATGTTAGAGAGCAGTTTTTCACACAAAGGGTAGTGGGAATGTGGAATGCACTGCCGAGTAAGGTGGTGGAAGCAGGCACGCTAGGGTTGTTCAAGAGTCACTTGGACAGCCACATGAGCGGTCTTCATATAGGGGGATATAGCAGGCTTTACTAAGCATTGTAGGCTTGGGGTCAGTTTTAGCCTCAGGGATATAGAGTCTTTTAATAATGAAATTTTTATCCACAGACATTTAAGTCCAGCAAGGGGCATGTGTGCGGCAGGTTGTGGTGGGCTGCTCTTGGATATTGCTTCGGGAGTTGCCTACTGCTTCATGTCGTTGGTGTGCGTAAACTGGACCATCTCGAGGGCAACATGACAGCTCAGAGGCTATCTCTGTTGCTGTGCGGACACATGGAGTTGGACCTGTGTCCATGGGAGTTTGCGCGTTCTCCCCGTGGTTGCGTGGGTTTCCTCCGGGTGCTCCGGTTTCCTCCCACATCCCAAAAATGTGCTTTTAGGCTGATTGATTGGGTAACAAATTGTCCCAATATTGGACCTCCCTGATCCTCACACATTAGGCATAGACTAAAATCATGAATAGGTCACTGAGACAATGGGACGGCGGCGCGGGCTCGTTGGGCCGAAGGGCCTGTTTCCCGTGCTGTGTTGTTCTTTGTTCTTAGTTAGGGCACAAGGGCCTGTCACTGTTTTTATTCTTTGGTCTTTGACGTTTGATATAAAGGTTGGGATCTTGCTGTGCACCCGTGGTGTGGAGAATCAGAATGAGACCGGGATCTTGCTGTGTGTGTTGGGTGTGGGGAATCGGAATGGGGACTGGGATCATGCTGTGTGTGTTGGGCGTGGGGAATTCGGATGGGGATGGGATCTCGCTGTGTGTGTTAGGTGTGGGGAATCGGGATGGGGACTGGGATCATGCTGTGTGTGTTGGGCGTGGGGAATTCGGATGGGGATGGGATCTCGCTGTGTGTGTTGGGCGTGGGGAATTCGGATGGGGACTGGGATCTTGCTGTGTGTGGGGAATCGGGATGGGGACTGGGATCTTGCTGTGCGTGGGGAATCGGGATGGGGACTGGGATCTTGCTGTGTGTGTTAGGTGTGGGGAATCGGGATGGGGACTGGGATCATGCTGTGTGTGTTGGGCGTGGGGAATTCGGATGGGGATGGGATCTCGCTGTGTGTGTTGGGCGTGGGGAATTCGACTGGGATCTTGCTGTGCGTGGGGAATCAGGATGGGAACTGGGATCTTGCTGTGCGTGGGGAATCGGGATGGGGACTGGGATGTTGCTGCACGTGGGAAATCGGGATGGGGACTGGGATCTTGCTGTGTGTGGGGAATCAGGTTGGGGACTGGGATCTTGCTGTGTGTGGGGAATCGGGATGGGGACTGGGATTTTGCAGCGCGTGGGGAATCGGGATGGGGACTGGGATCTTGCTGTGCGTGGGGAATCAGGTTGGGGACTGGGATCTTGCTGTGTGTGGGGAATCGGGATGGGGACTGGGATCTTGCTGTGTGTGTTGGGTGTGGGGAATCGGGATGGGGACTGGGATCATGCTGTGTGTGTTGGGCGTGGGGAATTCGGATGGGGATGGGATCTCGCTGTGTGTGTTGGGCGTGGGGAATTCGACTGGGATCTTGCTGTGCGTGGGGAATCAGGATGGGAACTGGGATCTTGCTGTGCGTGGGGAATCGGGATGGGGAACTGGGATGTTGCTGCACGTGGGAAATCGGGATGGGGACTGGGATCTTGCTGTGTGTGGGGAATCAGGTTGGGGACTGGGATCTTGCTGTGTGTGGGGAATCGGGATGGGGACTGGGATTTTGCAGCGCGTGGGGAATCGGGATGGGGACTGGGATCTTGCAGCGCGTGGGGAATCGGGATGGGGACTGGGATCTTGCTGTGCGTGGGGAATCAGGTTGGGGACTGGGATCTTGCTGTGTGTGGGGAATCGGGATGGGGACTGGGATCTTGCTGTGCGTGGGGAATCGGGATGGGGACTGGGATGTTGCTGCACGTGGGAAATCGGGATGGGGACTGGGATCTTGCTGTGCGTGGGGAATCAGGTTGGGGACTGGGATCTTGCTGTGCGTGGGGAATCGGGATGGGAACTGGGATCTTGCAGCGCGTGGGAAATCGGGATGGGGACTGGGATCTTGCTGTGCGTGGGGAATCAGGATGGGGACTGGGATCTTGCTCTGCGCGGGGAATCGGGATGGGGACTGGGATCTTGCTGTGCGTGGGGAATCGGGATGCAGACTGGGATCTTGCTGTGCGTGGGGAATCTGGTTGGGGACTGGGATCTTGCTGTGCGTGGGGAATCGGGATGGGGACTGGGATCTTGCTGTGCGTGGGAAATTGGGATGGTGACTGGGATCTTGCTGTGCGTGGGGAATCGGGATGTGGATTGGGATCTTGCTGTGCGTGGGGAATCTGGTTGGGGACTGGGATCTTGCTGTGTGTGGGGAATCGGGATGGGGACTGGGATCTTGCTGTGTGTGTTAGGTGTGGGGAATCGGGATGGGGACTGGGATCTTGCTGTGTGTGTTAGGTGTGGGGAATCGGGATGGGGACTGGGATCTTGCTGTGCGTGGGGAATCGGGATGGGGACTGGGATCTTGCTGTGTGTGTTAGGTGTGGGGAATCGGGATGGGGACTGGGATCTTGTTGTGTGTGTTAGGTGTGGGGAATCGGGATGGGGACTGGGATCTTGCTGTGCGTGGGGAATCGGGATGGGGACTGGGATCTTGCTGTGTGTGTTAGGTGTGGGAAATCGGGATGGGGACTGGGATCTTGCTGTGCGTGGGGAATCGGGATGGGGACTGGGATCTTGCTGTGCGTGGGGAATCGGGATGGGGACTGGGATCTTGCTGTGCCTGTGCGTGGCTCAGGGCGGATCTGGGCTCCTGCTGCTGGCTGTTGTGCTCAGGATGTGACTCGGTCTGACCTGCGGCGATGGCTCCAATCAGGGGCATGAGTACCAGTTGCACTGGGTGACTCCAGGATGCGATGATTAGAGTCAGTCCGTACGGTTCCTTCTGGATAAAGCAGTTGTCCATCTTGGTCACCTGAGAAACACGAGGAATGATTAATACGTCTCTCCCTCAGCTGCAGCTCAGAACGACTGAGATCTCACTAAACCTCACGGACACTGAGAATGACTGAGATCTCACTAAACCTCACAGACACTGAGAATGACTGAGATCTCGCTAAACCTCACGGACACCGAGAATGACTGAGATCTCACTAAACCTCACAGACACTGAGAATGACTGAGATCTCGCTAAACCGCACAGACACTGAGAATGACTGAGATCTCACTAAACCTCACGGACACCGAGAACGACTGAGATCTCACTAAACATCACGGACACTGAGAATGACTGAGATCTCACTAAACCTCACAGACACTGAGAATGACTGAGATCTCACTAAACCTCATAGACACTGAGAACGACTGAGATCTCACTAAACCTCACAGACACTGAGAACGACTGAAATCTCACTAAACCTCACAGACACTGAGAATGACTGAGATCTCACTAAACCTCACAGACACTGGGAATGACTGAGATCTCACTAAACCTCACAGACACCGAGAACGACTGAGATCTCACTAAACCTCACGGACACCGAGAACGACTGAGATCTCACTAAACCTCACAGACACTGAGAATAATTGAGATCTCACTAAACCTCACAGGGACACTGAGAATGACTGAGATCTCACTAAACCTCACAGACACTGAGAATGACTGAGATCTCACTAAACCTCACAGGGACACTGAGAATGACTGAGATCTCACTAAACCTCACAGACACTGAGAATGACAGATCTCAGTAAACATCACAGACACTGAGAATGACTGAGATCTCACTAAACCGCACAGACTCCGAGAATGACTGAGATAGAACATAGAACATTACAGCACAAACAGGCCCTTCGGCCCTCGAGTTGCGCCGATCGCATCAACCCCACCAATCTATAGACCTATCTATAACCCCCAATCCCATTAAACCCCATATACTCATCCAGAAGTCTTTTAAAAGACCCCAGCGAGTTCGCCTTCACCACCGACGACGGCAGCCGATTCCAATCACTCACCACCCTCTGAGTGAAAAACTTACCCCTAACATCACCTCTGTACTTCCCTCCCCGCACCTTAAATCTGTGTCCTCTCGTAGCGACCATTTCAACCCGGGGAAATAGCCTCTGAGAGTCCACCCTATCTATTCCTCTCAACATTTTATAAACTTCTATCAGGTCGCCTCTCAACCTTCGCCTCTCCAGGGAAAAGAGTCCCAGCTCCCTCAACCTATCCTCATAAGGCATAACATCGAGGGACAGAGGGCCTGTTCTGCGCTGTAATGTTCTATGTTCTAAACCTGTCCGCTGAGCAGAAATCAGCTACACTGCCCCCTGTAAATGACCCAAAAAACCCTGAGAATAGACAGTGACAGCAGCGAGGCAGGAGATGTGTGCGGGAGAGGTGTATTGATGCAGAGTGCCTGGAACGCGCTGCCAGAGGGAGGTGGTGGAAGTAGGAACATTCGCTGCATTTCAGAGGCATCTGGACGGGTGTGTGAACAGGGAGGGGTTAGAGGGATACGGATCAAGTAAGGGCAGGGGGTTTATTTTTTTAGCTTAGAAGGGGATAGATAGAGTAGATGGTGATAAGCTTTTTCCGCTATTAGAAATGGATAGAACGAGGGGTCACGGGCTTAGGGTGAGGGGGGCTAGGTATAAGAGTCCAGGCAACATCCTTGTAAATCTCCTCTGCACCCTTTCAATAGCTTCTACGTCTTTCCTATAGTGAGGCGACCAGAACTGCGCACAGTACTCCAAATGAGGCCTGACGAGGGTCCTGTAAAGTTGCAGCATTACCTCCCGACTCCTAAACTCAATCCCTCGATTAATGAAGGCCAGTACACCATACGCCTTCTTGACCACCTCCTCCACCTGCGAGGCCGATTTAAGAGTCCTGTGAACCCGGACCCCGAGATCTCACTAAACCGCACAGACTCCGAGAATGACTGAGATCTCACTAAACCTCACAGACACTGAGAATGACTGAGATCTCACTAAACCTCACAGACACTGAGAATAATTGAGATCTCACTAAACCTCACAGGGACACTGAGAATGACTGAGATCTCACTAAACTTCACAGACATTGGGAATGACTGAGATCTCACTAAACCTCACGGACACTGAGAATGACTGAGATCTCACTAAACCTCACAGACACTGAGAATGACAGATCTCAGTAAACATCACAGACACTGAGAATGACTGAGATCTCACTAAACCGCACAGACTCCGAGAATGACTGAGATCTCACTAAACCGCACAGACTCCGAGAATGACTGAGATCTCACTAAACCTCACAGACACTGAGAATGACTGAGATCTCGCTAAACCTCATAGACACTGAGAATAATTGAGATCTCACTAAACCGCACAGACTCCGAGAATGACTGAGATCTCACTAAACCGCACAGACTCCGAGAATGACTGAGATCTCACTAAACCGCACAGACTCCGAGAATGACTGAGATCTCACTAAACCTCACAGACACTGAGAATGACTGAGATCTCACTAAACCTCACAGACACTGAGAATAATTGAGATCTCACTAAACCTCACAGGGACACTGAGAATGATTGAGATCTCACTAAACCTCACAGACACTGGGAATGACAGATCTCACTAAACTCATAGAAACCTAGAAAAACTACAGCACAAACAGGCCCTTTGGTCCACAAGTTGCGCCAAACATGTCCCTACTTACGAGGCTTACCTATAACCCGCTATCTTACTAAGGTCCATATACTTATCCAGAAGTCTCTTAGAAGACCCTATCGAATCTGCCTCCACCACCGATGACGGCAGCCGATTCCATTCACTCACCACCCTCTGAGTGAAAAACTTACCCCTAACATCACCTCTGTACTTCCCTCCCCGCACCTTAAATCTGTGTCCTCTCGTAGCGACCATTTCAACCCGGGGAAATAGCCTCTGAGAGTCCACCCTATCTATTCCTCTCAACATTTTATAAACTTCTATCAGGTCGCCTCTCAACCTTCGCCTCTCCAGGGAGAAAAGTCCCAGCTCTCTCAACCTATCTTCATAAGGCATGCCTCCCAGTCCAGGCAACATCCTTGTAAATCTCCTCTGCACCCTCTCAATAGCTTCCACATCCTTCCTATAGTGAGGCGACCAGAACTGCGCACAGTACTCCAAGTGGGGTCTGACAAGGGTCTTATAAAGTTGCAGCATTACCTCCCGACTCCTAAACTCAGACACTGAGAATGACTGAGATCTCACTAAACCTCTCAGACACCAAGATTGGTGACACGGTGGACAGTGAAGAAAGTTATCTCCAGTTGCAACGGGATCTTGATCAATTGGGCCAGTGGGCTGACGAATGGCAGATGGAGTTTAATTTAGATAAATGCGAGGTGATGCATTTTGGTCGATTGAACCAGGGCAGGACTTACTCAGTTAATGGTAGGGGAGAGTTACAGAACAAAGAGATCTCGGGGTACAGGTTCATAGCTCCTTGAAAGTGGAGTCACAGGTGGACAGAGTGGTGAAGAAGGCATTCGGCATGCTTGGTTTCATCGGTCAGAACATTGAACACAGGAGTTGGGACGTCTTGTTGAAGTTGTACAAGACATTGGGAAGGTCACACTTGGAATCATGTGTACAGTTCTAGTCACCCTATTATAGAAAGGATATTATTAAACTAGAAAGAGTGCGGAAAAGATTTACTAGGATGTTACCAGGATTTGATGGATTGAGTTATAAGGAGAGGCTGGATAGACTGGGACTTTTTTCTCTGGAGCGTAGGAGGCTGAGGGGTGATCTTATAGAGGTCTATAAAATAATGAGGGGATCAGATCAGCTAGATAGTCAATATCTTTTCCCAAAGGTAGGGGAGTCTAAAACTAGAGGGCAGAGGTTTAAGGTGAGAGGGGAGAGATACAAAAGTGTCCAGAGGGGCAATTTTTTCACCCAGAGGGTGGTGAGTGTCTGGAACGAGCTGCTAGAGGCAGTAGTAGAGGCGGGTACAATTTTGTCTTTTAAAAAGAATTTAGACAGTTACATGGGTACGATTAGGGGGTTTTAAAACAAACAAAAAAGGATGGCAAGGACAAGTTGGGCCAAAGGGCCTGTTTCTTAGTCCTAAATCTCCAGGACTAAGATTCTATGATACTGAGAACGAGTGAGATCTCACCAAACCGCAGGCACTGAGAATGACCGAGATCTCACCAAACCGCAGGCACTGAGAATGACCGAGATCTCACCAAACCGCAGGCACTGAGAATGACCGAGATCTCACCAAACCGCAGGCACTGAGAATGACCGAGATCTCACCAAACCGCAGGCACTGAGAATGACCGAGATCTCACCAAACCGCAGGCACTGAGAATGACCGAGATCTCACCAAACCGCAGGCACTGAGAATGACCGAGATCTCACCAAACCGCAGGCACTGAGAATGACCGAGATCTCACCAAACCGCAGGCACTGAGAATGACCGAGATCTCACCAAACCACAGGCACTGAGAATGACCGAGATCTCACCAAACCGCAGGCACTGAGAATGACCGAGATCTCACCAAACCGCAGGCACTGAGAATGACCGAGATCTCACCAAACCGCAGGCACTGAGAATGACCGAGATCTCACCAAACCGCAGGCACTGAGAATGACCGAGATCTCACCAAACCGCAGGCACTGAGAATGACCGAGATCTCACCAAACCGCAGGCACTGAGAATGACCGAGATCTCACCAAACCGCAGGCACTGAGAATGACCGAGATCTCACCAAACAGCAGGCACTGAGAATGACCGAGATCTCACCAAACCGCAGGCACTGAGAATGACCGAGATCTCACCAAACCGCAGGCACTGAGAATGACCGAAATCTCACCAAACCGCAGGCACTGAGAATGACCGAGATTTCACCAAACCGCAGGCACTGAGAATGACCGAGATCTCACCAAACTGCACAGACACTGAGAATGACCGAGATCTCACCAAACCACAGACACTGAGAATGACCGAGATCTCACCAAACCGCAGACACTGAGAATGACCGAGATCTCACCAAACTGCACAGACACTGAGAATGACCGAGATCTCACCAAACCGCAGACACTGAGAATGACCGAGATCTCACCAAACCGCAGACACTGAGAATGACCGAGATCTCACCAAACTGCAGGCACTGAGAATGACCGAGATCTCACCAAACTGCACAGACACTGAGATCTCACTAAACTTCACACTTACTGAGAATGACTGAGATCTCACCAAACCGCAGACACTGAGAATGACCGAGATCTCACCAAACTGCACAGACACTGAGATCTCACTAAACTTCACAGATACTGAGAATGACTGAGATCTCACCAAACCGCAGGCACTGAGAATGACCGAGATCTCACCAAACCACAGTCACTGAGAATGACCGAGATCTCACCAAACTGCACAGACACTGAGATCTCACCAAACTGCACAGACACTGAGATCTCACTAAACTTCACAGATACTGAGAATGACTGAGATCTCACCAAACCGCAGGCACTGAGAATGACCGAGATCTCACCAAACTGCACAGACACTGAGATCTCACCAAACTGCACAGACACTGAGATCTCACTAAACTTCACAGATACTGAGAATGATCGAGATCTCACCAAACCACAGGCACTGAGAATGACCGAGATCTCACCAAACTGCACAGACACTGAGATCTCACTAAACTTCACAGATACTGAGAATGACTGAGATCTCACCAAACCGCAGACACTGAGAATGACCGAGATCTCACCAAACTGCACAACACTGAGATCTCACTAAACTTCACAGATACTGAGAATGACTGAGATCTCACCAAACCGCAGGCACTGAGAATGACCGAGATCTCACCAAACCACAGACACTGAGAATGACTGAGATCTCACCAAACTGCACAGACACTGAGATCTCACTAAACTTCACAGATACTGAGAATGACTGAGATCTCACCAAACCGCAGACACTGAGAATGACTGCAATCTCACTAAACTGCAGATACTGAGAATGACTGAGAACTCATTAAACTTCATAGACACCGAGGACGACAGATCTCAGTAAACTCCACAGATACTGAGAATGATTGAGAACTCAGTAAACCGCACAGACAGATGCTGAGAATGGCCGATCTCACTAAATTCCACAGACACTAAGAATGACTGAGATCTCACTTGCCTTACGAATCTGGTAGAATTTTTTGAGGAGGTGACAAAAACGGTTGACGAAGGACGAACCGTTGATGTCGTCTATATGGATTTCAGTAAGGCGTTTGACAAAGTCCCTCACGGTAGGCTGGTAGAAAAGGTAAAGGCACATGGGATACAGGGACAGGTGTCTAGATGGATTGAAAACTGTCTGGGCCACAGGAGACAGAGAGTAGTAGTGGAAGGGTCCTTTTCTAGCTGGAGGTCTGTCACCAGTGGTGTGCCGCAGGGCTCAGTACTGGGACCTCTTCTCTTGGTTATATATATATATATATAGATGACTTGGAAGAGGGCGTAGGTGGTGTGATCAGCAAGTTTGCAGATGACACCAAGATGGCAGGATTGGTGGATAGTGAGGAGGACTGTCAGGTGATACAACAGGATATAGATAGGTTGGTATACTGGGCAGATAGATGGCAGATGGAATTTAATCCTGATAAATGCGAGGTGATGCATTTTGGAAGGAATAATGCAGAGGGGAGTTACATGATAAAAGGGTAGACCTATTAAGAGTATAGAAATGCAGAGGGACCTGGGAGTACTAGAACCCTATAGTGCAGAAACAGGCCCTTCGGCCCATCGAGTCTGCACCGAACACAATCCCACCCAGAACCTATCCCCATATCCCTACACATTTACCTGCTAACCCCTCTAACCTACACATCCCAGGACACTAAGGGGCAATTTTAGCATAGCCAATGAACCTAACCCGCACATCTTTGGACTGTGGGAGGAAACCGGAGCACCCGGAGAAAACCCACGCAGACACGAGGAGAATGTGCAAACTCCACACAGACAGTGACCCGAGCCGGGAATCGAACCCAGGACCCTGGAGCTGTGAAGCAGCAGTGCTAACCCACTGTGCTACCGTGCCACCCTTGTGCAAGTGCACAAGTCTCTGAAGGTGGAGAAGGTTGCGAAGGAAGCTTACGGAATGCTAGCCTTTATAGGAAGGGGTATAGAGTACAAGAGCTGGCGTCTCATGCTACAGTTGTACAGAACGTTGGTTAGACCGCATTTGGAGTACTGCGTCCAGTTCTGGTCACCTTACTACCGGAAGGACGTGGAGAGCCTGGAGAGAGTGCGGAGGAGGTTTACCAGGATGCTGCCTGGTCTGGGGGGACTGGGTTACGAGGAAAGGTTGGAGAAACTGGGGCTCTTTTCCTTAGAAAGACGGAGATTAAGGGGGGATCTGATAGAGGTGTATGAAATAATGAAGGGTATTTGTTTGTTGTTCTTGCATATGAACAATACATAGAACCCTACAGTGCAGAAACAGGCCCTTCGGCCCATCGAGTCTGCACCGAACACAATCCCACCCAGACCCTATCCCCATATCCCTACACATTTTACCTGCTAATCCCTCTAACCTACACATCCCAGGATACTAAGGGGCAATTTTAGCATAGCCAATGAACCTAACCCGCACATCTTTGGACTGTGGGAGGAAACCGGAGCACCCGGAGAAAACCCACGCAGACACGAGGAGAATGTGCAAACTCCACACAGGCAGTGACCCCGAGCCGGGAATCGAACCCAGGACCCTGGAGCTGTGAAGCAGCAGTGCTAACCACTGTGCTACCGTGCCACCCTTGTGCAAGTGCATAAGTCTCTGAAGGTGGAGAAGGTTGCGAAGGAAGCTTACGGAATGCTAGCCTTTATAGGAAGGGGTATAGAGTACAAGAGCTGGCGTCTCATGCTACAGTTGTACAGAACGTTGGTTAGACCGCATTTGGAGTGCTGCGTCCAGTTCTGGTCACCTTACTACCGGAAGGACGTGGAGAGCCTGGAGAGGGTGCAGAGGAGGTTTAGCAGGATGCTGCCTGGTCTGGGGGGACTGGGTTACGAGGAAAGGTTGGAGAAACTGGGGCTCTTTTCCTTAGAAAGACGGAGATTAAGGGGGGATCTGATAGAGGTGTATGAAATAATGAAGGGTATAGATAGAGTAAACAGTGGCAGGCATTTTCCTAGATTGGAGACAAATATCACGAGGGGTCACGGGCTAAGGGTGAGGGGGGGAGAGGTATAATTTGGATGCTAGAGGGAGGTTTTTCACACAGAGGGTCGTGGGGGTATGGAATGCACTGCCGAGTAGGGTGGTGGAGGCAGGCACGCTGGAGTTGTTTAAGGTTTACTTAGATAGACACATGAGCGAAATAAGGATAGAGGGTTATAGGAGATGGTTTTAAATAAGGGTCGGAGCCTCCGGATGTTACTGGAAATCTAACGCTACATGTTAATGTTTTGTCTCTTTTACTCCGCGGGTGTGTCGGTCCACCTTGTTGTCAAACGAGGGGCAAACACACGGTGGGTCGTGCGTGGGCTGCTCTTGGAGGTTCCGAGAGTGGCCTAGTACTTCATGTGGTTAGTGTGTGCTTAATTCTGGACCAGATACTGGGCACCACGACAGCTCAGTGACTATCACTGATCGCTGTGCGGACACATGGATTTGGGTCGGTGTCTGTGGGAGTTTGCGCATTCTCCCCGTGTCTGCGTGGGTTTTCTCCGGGTGCTCCGGTTTCCTCCCACACCCCAAAGATGTGCTCTTAGGCTGATTGGTGTAACAAATTGTCCCTAAATTAGTCTCCCCCGAACCTGGTTTCCAATGGGGGAACCATAAGCATAGACACGGGTCAAGGGAGATGTAGGAAAAACACATTGTTAAGATGGCGGCACGGGCTCGTTGGGCCGAATGGCCTGTTTCCCGGGCTGTGTTGTTCTTTGTTCTTCTTTGTTAAACTACAGATACTGAGAATGACTGAGATCTCACGAAACCGCACTCTCACTGAGAGTGACTGAGATCTCACTAAACCGCACTCTCACTGAGAGTGACTGAGATCTCACGAAACCGTACTCTCACTGAGAATGACTGAGATCTCACTAAACCGCACTCTCACTGAGAATGACTGAGATCTCACTAAACCGCACTCTCACTGAGAATGACTGAGATCTCACTAAACCGCACTCTCACTGAGAATGACTGAGATCTCACTAAACCGCACTCTCACTGAGAATGACTGAGATCTCACTAAACCGCACTCTCACTGAGAATGACTGAGATCTCACTAAACCGCACTCTCACTGAGAATGACTGAGATCTCACTAAACCGCACTCTCACTGAGAATGACTGAGATCTCACTAAACCGCACTCTCACTGAGAGTGACTGAGAACTCACTAAACCGCACTCTCACTGAGAATGACTGAGATCTCACTAAACCGCACTCTCACTGAGAGTGACTGAGATCTCACTAAACCGCACTCTCACTGAGAATGACTGAGATCTCACTAAACCGCACTCTCACTGAGAGAGACTGAGATCTCACTAAACCACACTCTCACTGAGAATGACATATCTCACTAAACTTCACAGACACTGAAAATGACAGATCTCACTAAACTGCACAGATGAGAGGGTGCAGAGGAGATTTACAAGGATGTTGCCTGGACTGGGAGGCATGCCTTATGAAGATAGGTTGAGGGAGCTGGGACTCTTTTCCCTGGAGAGGCGAAGGTTGAGAGGCGACCTGATAGAAGTTTATAAAATGTTGAGAGGAATAGATAGGGTGGACTCTCAGAGGCTATTTCCCCGGGTTGAAATGGTTGCTACGAGAGGACACAGATTTAAGATGCGGGGAGGGAAGTACAGAGGTGATGTTAGGGGTAAGTTTTTCACTCAGAGGGTGGTGAGTGAATGGAATCGGCTGCCGTCAGTGGTGGTGGAGGCGAACTCGCTGGGGTCTTTTAAAAGACTTCTGGATGAGTACATGGGATCTAATGGGATTGGGGGTTATAGATAGTTCTAGGGCCTGGTAGGTATGGATGTGATCGGAGAGGTTTGACATGATCAGGAATAGTCAGCATGGATTTGTCAAGGGCAGGTCGTGCCTTACGAGCCTAGTTGAGTTCTTCGATAATGTGACTGAACACATTGACGAAGGAAGTGCCGTGGACGTAGTGTATATGGACTTCAGCAAGGCTTTTGATAAGGTCCCCCATGCAAGACTTCTTGAGAAGATGAGAGGGCATGGGATCCAAGGGCCTTTGGCCTTGTGGATCCAGAACTGGCTTGCCTGCAGAAGGCAGAGAGTGGTTGTGGATGGGTCTTTTTCGGAATGGAGGTCAGTCACCAGTGGGGTGCCCCAGGGATCTGTTCTGGGACCCTTGCTGTTTGTCATTTTCATAAATGACCTGGATGAGGAAGTGGAGGGATGGGTTAGCAAGTTCGCTGATGACACGAAGGTCGGTGGTGTTGTGGATGGTCTGGAAGGATGTCAAAAGTTGCAGCAGGACATAGATAGGATGCAGGAATGGGCGGAGAAGTGGCAGATGGACTTCAACGCGGATAAATGTGTAGTCGTCCATTTCGGCAGAACCAACGGGATGAACGAGTACACTATCAAGGGCAGGGGTCTTAGTAGCGTTGAAGAGCAGAAGGATCTCGGGGTCCGGGTCCACAGGACTCTTAAATCGGCCTCACAGGTGGAGGAGGTGGTCAAGAAGGTGTATGGTGTACTGGCCTTCATTAATCGAGGGATTGAGTTTAGGAGTCGGGAGGTAATGCTGCAACTTTACAGGACCCTTGTCAGGCCTCATTTGGAGTACTGTGCGCAGTTCTGGTCGCCTCACTATAGGAAAGACGTAGAAGCTATTGAAAGGGTGCAGAGGAGATTTACAAGGATGTTTAGCCTTTTTCCTAGGATGGAGAAAGCTAGCACGAGGGGGCACGACTTTAAATTAAGGGGGGGTAGTTATAGGACGGATGTCAGGGGTAGGTTCTTTACCCAGAGGGTGGTGAGGGACTGGAATGCCCTGCCAGCTGCAGTTGTAAATGCGCCTAGTTTGGGGGCGTTTAAGAGATCTGTGGATAGGTTTATGGATGAAAAGGGATTGGTTTAGGTTAGTGGGTCATTGTTTTGGAACTGGTCGGCGCAACATCGTGGGCCGAAGGGCCTGTTCTGCGCTGTAATGTTCTATGTTCTATGTTCTATGTTGCCTGGACTGGGAGGCATGCCTTATGAAGATAGGTTGAGGGAGCTGGGACTCTTTTCCCTGGAGGGGCGAAGGTTGAGAGGCGACCTGATAGAAGTTTATAAAATGTTGAGAGGAATAGATAGGGTGGACTCTCAGAGGCTATTTCCCCGGGTTGAAATGGTCGCTACGAGAGGACACAGATTTAAGGTGCGGGGAGGGAAGTACAGAGGTGATGTTAGGGGTAAGTTTTTCACTCAGAGGGTGGTGAGTGATTGGAATCGGCTGCCGTCATCGGTGGTGGAGGCGAACTCGCTGGGGTCTTTTAAAAGACTTCTGGATGAGTATATGGGGTTTAATGGGATTGGGGGTTATAGATAGGTCTATAGATTGGTGGGGTTGATGTGATCGGCGCAACTCGAGGGCCGAAGGGCCTGTTTATGCTGTAATGTTCTATGTTCTATGCTGAAAATGACTGAGAACTCACTAAACCGCACAAATACTGAGAATGATTGAGATCTCACTAAACCTCACAGGGACACTGAGAATGACAGATCTCACTAAATCTCAGAGGGACACTGAGAATGACAGATCTCACTAAATCTCAGAGGGACACTGAGAATGACTGAGATCTCACTAAATCTCAGAGGGACACTGAGAATGACTGAGATCTCACTAAACCTCAGAGGGACACTGAGAATGACTGAGACCTCACTAAACCTCAGAGGGAAACTGAGAATGATGAGATCTCACTAAACCTCACAGGGACACTGAGAATTACTGAGATCTCACTAAACCTCAGAGGGACACTGAGAATGACTGAGATCTCACTAAACCTCACAGGGACACTGAGAATGACTGAGATCTCACTAAACTTCACAGGGACACTGAGAATAACTGAGATCTCACTAAACCGCACAAGGACACTGAGGATGACTGAGATCTCACTAAACCTCACAGGGACACTGAGAATGACTGAGATCTCACTAAACCTCACAGGGACACTGAGAATGACTGAGATCTCACTAAACCTCACAGGGACACTGAGAATGACTGAGATCTCACTAAACCTCACAGGGACACTGAGAATGACTGAGATCTCACTCCAGAAAGATGACAGGTGAACGAGAGTCAGAGAAAGACAAATGGGAAGAGATAAATAGCCTGAGAGACTGACAGGGAGCTGGAGATTGAGAGACAGAGAAAGAGAGGGGGAGTTTCTCTGGGTACCTACAAATGATTTCTCCACCAGTTCGGGTTCAGTCCAGCTCTTGATGTTGTTGAGGGTATACATCGCCTCATTTCTAACAAATCTAATCTCAGCAATCATCGCCTCGAACCGACTCTGCAAAAATCAAAACCCACAGTCAACAATTTAACATCCCAGAGTGTGGACAGGCTCACTCGCCGGGTGACAGGCTCACAGGGTGACAGGCCCACAGGGTGACAGGCTCACTGGGTGACAGGCCCACAGGGTGACAGGCCCACAGGGTGACAGGCCCACTGGGTGACAGGCCCACTGGGTGACAGGCCCACAGGGTGACAGGCCCACTGGGTGACAGGCCCACTGGGTGACAGGCCCACTGGGTGACAGGCTCGCCCACTGGGTGACAGGCTCACAGGGTGAAAAGCCCACAGGGTGACAGGCCCACAGGGTGACAGGCCCACTGGGTGACAGGCCCACAGGGTGACAGGCCCACTGGGTGACAGGCCCACTGGGTGACAGGCCCACTGGGTGACAGGCTCGCCCACTGGGTGACAGGCTCACAGGGTGAAAAGCCCACAGGGTGACAGGCTCACTGGGTGACAGGCCCACAGGGTGACAGGCCCACTGGGTGACAGGCTCACTGGGTGACAGGCCCACAGGGTGACAGGCCCGCCCACAGGGTGACAGGCCCACAGGGTGACAGGCCCACTGGGTGACAGGCTCACTGGGTGACAGGCTCACTGGGTGACAGGCCCACTGGGTGACAGGCTCGCCCACTGGGTGACAGGCTCACAGGGTGAAAAGCCCACAGGGTGACAGGCTCACTGGGTGACAGGCCCACAGGGTGACAGGCCCACTGGGTGACAGGCTCGCCCACTGGGTGACAGGCTCACAGGGTGAAAAGCCCACAGGGTGACAGGCTCACTGGGTGACAGGCCCACAGGGTGACAGGCTCGCCCACTGGGTGACAGGCCCACTGGGTGACAGGCTCACTGGGTGACAGGCCCACAGGGTGACAGGCCCACAGGGTGACAGGCCCACAGGGTGACAGGCTCGCCCACTGGGTGACAGGCCTACTGGGTGACAGGCTCACTGGGTGACAGGCCCACTGGGTGACAGGCCCACTGGGTGACAGGCTCACTGGGTGACAGGCTCACTGGGTGACAGGCTCACTGGGCGACAGGCCCACTGGGTGACAGGCCCACTGGGTGACAGGCTCACTGGGTGACAGGCCCACTGGGTGACAGGCCCCCTGGGTGACAGGCCCACAGGGTGACAGGCCCACTGGGTGACAGGCTCACTGGGTGACAGGCCCACTGGGCGACAGGCCCACTGGGTGACAGGCTCACTGGGTGACAGGCCCGCCGGGCGATAGGCTCACTGGGTGACAGGCCCTCTGGGCGACAGGCCCACTGGGTGACAGGCCCACTGGGTGACAGGCTCACTGGGTGATAGGCTGACTGGGTGACAGGCCCAGAGGGTGACAGGCCCCCTGGGTGACAGGCCCACTAGGTGACAGGCTCACTGGGTGACAGGCCCCCTGGGTGACAGGCCCACAGGGTGACAGGCCCACTGGGTGACAGGCTCACTGGGTGACAGGCCCACAGGCTGACAGGCTCACTGGGTGACAGGCCCACTGGGTGACAGGCTCACTGGGTGACAGGCCCACTGGGTGATAGGCCCACCGGGTGACAGGCTCACTGGGTGACAGGCCCACCGGGCGACAGGCTCACTGTGTGACAGGCCCACTGGGCGACAGGCCCACTGGGTGACAGGCTCACTGGGTGACAGGCTCACTGGGTGACAGGCCCACTGGGTGACAGGCCCACTGGGTGACAGGCCCACTGGGTGACAGGCTCAATGGGTGACAGGCCCACTGGGTGACAGGCCCACAGGGTGATAGGCTCACCCACTGGGTGACAGGCTCACAGGGTGACAAGCTCACTGGGTGACAGGCTCTCTGGGTGACAGGCTCACTGGGTGACAGGCCCACTGGGTGACAGGCCCACAGGGTGACAGGCTCACCCACAGGGTGACAGGCTCACTGGGTGACAGGCCCACTGGGTGACAGGCCCACTGGGTGACAGGCCCACTGGGTGACAGGTTCACTGGGTGACAGGCCCACTGGGTGACAGGCCCCACTGGGTGACAGGCCCCCTGGGTGACAGGCTCACTGGGCGACAGGCCCACTGGGTGACAGGCCCACTGGGTGACAGGCTCACCGGGTGACAGGCTCACTGGGTGACAGGCCCCGTGGGTGACAGGCTCACTGGGTGACAGACTCACTGGGTGACAGGCTCACTGGGCGACAGGCCCACTGGGTGACAGGCCCACAGGGTGACAGGCTCACTGGGTGACAGGCTCACTGGGTGACAGGCCCACTGGGTGAATGGCTCACTGGGTGACAGGCTCACTGGGTGACAGGCTCACAGGGTGACAGGCTCACTGGGTGACAGGCCCACTGGGTGACAGGCTCACTGGGTGACAGGCCCACTGGGTGACAGGCTCACAGGGTGACAGGCCCACTGGGTGACAGGCCCACAGGGTGACAGGCTCACTGAGTGACAGGCTCACTGGGTGACAGGCCCACTGGGTGACAGGCTCCCTGGGTGACAGGCCCACTGGGTGACAGACTCACTGGGTGACAGGCTCACTGGGTGACAGGCCCACTGGGTCACAGGCTCACAGGGTGAAAAGCCCACTGGGTGAAAGGCTCACTGGGTGACAGGCTCACTGGGTGACAGGCCCACTGGGTGGCAGGCTCACAGGGTGACAGGCCCACTGGGTGACAGGCTCACTGGGTGACAGGCTCACTGGGTGACAGGCCCACTGGGTGATAGGCCCACTCACTGGGTGACAGGCTCACTGGGTGACAGGCTCACAGGGTGACAGGCCCACTGGGTGACAGGCCCACAGGGTGACAGGCTCACTGGGTGACAGGCTCACTGGGTGACAGCCCCACTGGGTGACAGGCTCACAGGGTGACAGGCCCACTGGGTGACAGGCCCACAGGGTGACAGGCTCACTGGGTGACAGGCTCACTGGGTGACAGGCCCACTGGGTGACAGGGTCACTGGGTGACAGGCTCACAGGGTGACAGGCCCACTGGGTGACAGGCTCACAGGGTGACAGGCCCACTGGGTGACAGGCCCACAGGGTGACAGGCTCACTGGGTGACAGGCTCACTGGGTGACAGGCCCACAGGGTGACAGGCTCACTGGGTGACAGGCCCACTGGGTGACAGGCCCACAGGGTGACAGGCTCACTGGGTGACAGGCCCACTGGGTGACAGGCCCACTGGGTGACAGGCTCACTGGGTGACAGGCCCACTGGGTGACAGGCCCACTGGGTGACAGGCCCACAGGGTGACAGGCTCACCCACTGGGTGACAGGCCCACTGGGTGCCAGGCTCACTGGGTGACAGGCCCACTGGGTGACAGGCCCACAGGGTGACAGGCTCACTGGGTGACAGGCCCACTGGGTGACAGGCCCACTGGGTGACAGGCTCACTGGGTGACAGGCCCACTGGGTGACAGGCCCACTGGGTGCCAGGCTCACTGGGTGACAGGCCCACTGGGTGACAGGCTCACTGGGTGACAGGCTCACTGGGTGACAGGCCCACTGGGTGACAGGCTCACAGGGTGACAGGCCCACTGGGTGACAGGCCCACTGGGTGACAGGCTCACTGGGTGACAGGCTCACTGGGTGACAGGCCCACAGGGTGACAGGCTCACTGGGTGACAGGCCCTCTGGGTGACAGGCCCACAGGGTGACAGGCTCACTGGGTGACAGGCCCACTGGGTGACAGGCTCACTGGGTGACAGGCCCACTGGGTGACAGGCCCACAGGGTGACAGGCTCACTGGGTGACAGGCCCACTGGGTGACAGGCCCACTGGGTGACAGGCTCACTGGGTGACAGGCCCACTGGGTGACAGGCCCACAGGGTGACAGGCTCACTGGGTGACAGGCCAACTGGGTGACAGGCTCACTGGGTGACAGGCTCACTGGGTGACAGGCTCACTGGGTGACAGGCTTACTGGTGACAGGCTCACTGGGTGACTGGCTCACTGGGTGACAGGCTCACTGGGTGACAGGCTCACTGGGTGATAAGCTCACTGGGTGACAGGCCCACTGGGTGACAGGCCCACTGGGTGACAGCCCACTGGGTGCCAGGCTCACTGGGTGACAGGCCCATTGGGTGACAGGCTCACTGGGGTGACAGGCTCACTGGGTGACAGGCCCACTGGGTGACAGGCTCACAGGGTGACAGGCCCACTGGGTGACAGGCTCACTGGGTGACAGGCCCACTGGGTGACAGGCCCACAGGGTGACAGGCTCACTGGGTGACAGGCCCACTGGGTGACCGGCCCACTGGGTGACAGGCTCACTGGGTGACAGGCCCACTGGGTGACAGGCTCACAGGGTGACAGGCTCACTGGTTGACAGGCTCACAGGGTGACAGGCTCACTGGGTGACAGGCTCACTGGGTGACAGGCTCACTGGGTGACAGGCCCACTGGGTGACAGGCCCACTGGGTGACAGGCTCACTGTGTGACAGGCTCACTGGGTGACAGGCTCACTGTGTGACAGGCCCACTGGGTGACAGGCTCACTGGGTGACAGGCTCACTGGGTGACAGGCTTGCCCATTGGGTGAGTTAGATTGAGGAGATTAATCCATGATGTGGGTATGCCGGCGTTGGATTGGTGTAAACACAGTAAAAAGTCTGACAACACCAGGTTTTAGTCCAAGCGATTTATTTGATAATATTCTCACAAGCTTTCGGGGTTAGTCCCTTCGTCAGGTGAATGGAGAGTTCTGGCCTCAGACAGAGCATATAAAGCACAGACAGTTTACAGATTACTGATTAGAATGCGAATCCTTACACCTAACCTGCTGTTCAAGTCTTAAAGTGGCTGATAATGTGAGTGGAAGGAGCACTGATCACAGGTTAGAACATCACTCGACAGTCACCAGGCAAGACTGTTCCCTTCCTGTTGGCGAACACTTCAGCGGTCACGGGCATTCAGCCTCTGACCTTCGGGTAAGCATTCTCCAAGGCGGCCTTCATGACACACGACAGCGCAGAGTCGCTGAACAGAGACTGATAGCCAAGTTCCGCACACATGAGGACGGCCTCAACAGGGATTTGGGATCATGTCGCACTATCTGTAACCCCCGTGACTTGCCTGGGTTTGCAAAACCTCACTTACTGTACTGTCTGGAGACAATACACATCTCTATAAACTGTGATCAGTGCTCCTTCCACTCACATTATCAGCCACTTTAAGACTTGAACAGCAGGTTAGGTGTAAGGATTCGCATTCTAATCAGTAATCTGTAAACTGTCTGTGCTTTATATGTTCTGTCTGAGGCCAGAACTCTCCATTCACCTGACGAAGGGGCTAACCCCGAAAGCTTGTGAGAATATTATCAAATAAATCGCTTGGACTTAAACCTGGTGTTGTCAGACTTTCGCTGAGATTAATCCAGAGAGTGATTCTCACCTTGTGGAGATCCATGTACAGAACATTGAGAAGGGTCGCTTCATTCTCCTCCAGTAACCGGATCACCGAGTTCAGCTGGTTGATTCGAAACTCCAGTGGACAACTCTTCCCACTCTCAAAGGCGTTCCGTAACCTCAGCAAGGAATCGGCAAAGGTGGACATTATCGAGCGGGAAATCTGTGAGAAAGACAGAGCGCGGAAGTGAACAGTGAGGGAGGGGGGGGGGGTGAACAGCGAGGGAGGGGGTGAACAGCGAGGGAGGGGGGGGTGAACAGCGAGGGAGGGGGGGTGAACGGTGAGGGAGGGTGGGGGTGAACGGCGAGGGAGGGGGGGGTGAACAGCGAGGGAGGGGGGGTGAACGGTGAGGGAGGGGGGGGGTGAACGGCGAGGGAGGGGGGGTGAACAGCGAGGGAGGGGGGGGTGAACAGCGAGGGAGGGGGGGTGAACAGCGAGGGGGGGGGGTGAACAGAGAGGGGGGGGGGTGAACAGCGAGGGAGGGGGGGGTGAACAGCGAGGGAGGGGAGGGTGAGCAGCGAGGGAGGGGGGGGTGAACAGCGAGGGAGGGGGGGGTGAACAGCGAGGGAGGGGAGGGTGAGCAGCGAGGGAGGGGGGGGTGAACAGCGAGGGGGGGGGGGGTGAACAGGGAGGGAGGGGGGGTGAACAGCGAGGGAGGGGGGGGTGAACGGCGAGGGAGGGGGGGGTGAACGGCGAGGGGGGGGGGTGAACAGGGAGGGAGGGGGGGTGAACGGTGAGGGGGGGGGGATGAACAGTGAGGGGGGGGTGAACAGGGAGGGAGGGGGGGTGAACAGCGAGGGAGGGGGGGGTGAACAGCGAGGGAGGGGGGGGTGAACGGCGAGGGGGGGGGTGAACGGTGAGGGAGGGGGGGTGAACGGCGAGGGAGGGGGGGGGTGAACGGCGAGGGGGGGGGTGAACGGTGAGGGGGGGTGAACGGCGAGGGAGGGGGGGTGAACAGCGAGGGAGGAGGGGGAGGTGAACGGTGAGGAGGAGGGGGGTGAACAGCGTGGGGGGGTGAACGGTGAGGGAGGAGGGGGGGGTGAACAGCGAAGGAGGGGGGGGGTGAACAGTGAGGGAGGGGGGGGGTGAACGGTGAGGGAGGGGGGGGGTGAACGGTGAGGGAGGGGGGGGTGAACGGTGAGGGAGGGGGGGGGTGAACGGCGAGGGGGGGGGGTGAACGGTGAGGGAGGGGGGGGGTGAACGGTGAGGGAGGGGGGGGGTGAACGGTGAGGGAGGGGGGGGTTGAACGGCGAGGGAGGGGGGGGGGTGAACAGCGAGGGGGGGGGGTGAACAGTGAGGGGGGGGGGGGGTGAACGGTGAGGGAGGGGGGGGTGTGAACGGTGAGGGAGGGGGGTGAACGGTGAGGGAGGGGGGGGGGTGAACGGTGAGGGGGGGGGGTGAACAGCGAGGGAGGGGGGGGTGAACGGTGAGGGGGGGGGTGAACAGCGAGGGAGGGGGGGGTGAACGGTGAGGGGGGGGGTGAACGGTGAGGGGGGGGGTGAACGGTGAGGGGGGGGTGAACGGTGAGGGAGGGGGGGTGAACGGCGAGGGAGGGGGGGTGAACAGCGAGGGAGGGGGGGGTGAACAGCGAGGGAGGGGGGGGGTGAACAGCGAGGGGGGGGGTGGTGAACGGTGAGGGAGGGGGGGGTGAACGGCGAGGGGGGGGGGTGAACGGTGAGGGGGGGTGAACGGCGAGGGAGGGGGGGTGAACAGCGAGGGAGGAGGGGGAGGTGAACGGTGAGGGAGGAGGGGGGTGAACAGCGAGGGGGGGGTGAACGGTGAGGGAGGAGGGGGGGTGAACAGCGAAGGAGGGGGGGGGGTGAACAGTGAGGGAGGGGGGGGGTGAACGGTGAGGGAGGGGGGGGGGTGAACGGTGAGGGAGGGGGGGGTGAACGGCGAGGGGGGGGTGAACGGTGAGGGAGGGGGGGGGGTGAACGGTGAGGGAGGGGGGGGTGAACGGTGAGGGAGGGGGGGGGTGAACGGCGAGGGAGGGGGGGGGGTGAACAGCGAGCGGGGGGGGGTGAACAGTGAGGGAGGGGGGGGGTGAACGGTGAGGGAGGGGGGGGTGAACGGTGAGGGAGGGGGGGTGAACGGTGAGGGAGGGGGGGGTGAACAGCGAGGGAGGGGGGGGTGAACGGTGAGGGGGGGGGTGAACGGTGAGGGGGGGGTGAACGGTGAGGGGGGGGTGAACGGTGAGGGAGGGGGGGTGAACGGTGAGGGAGGGGGGGTGAAGAGCGAGGGAGGGGGGGGTGAACAGCGAGGGAGGGGGGGGTGAACAGCGAGGGGGGGGGGTGAACGGGCGAGGGAGGGGGGGGTGAACGGCGGGGGGGGGGGTGAACGGTGAGGGGGGGGGTGAACGGCGAGGGAGGGGGGGTGAACAGCGAGGGAGGAGGGGGAGGTGAACGGTGAGGGAGGAGGGGGGTGAACAGCGAGGGGGGGGTGAACGGTGAGGGAGGGAGGGGGGGTGAACAGCGAAGGAGGGGGGGGGTGAACAGTGAGGGAGGGGGGGGGTGAACGGTGAGGGAGGGGGGGGGTGAACGGTGAGGGAGGGGGGGGTGAACGGTGAGGGAGGGGGGGGGTGAACGGCGAGGGGGGGGGGTGTGAACGGTGAGGGAGGGGGGGGGGTGAACGGCGAGGGAGGGGGGGGGTGAACAGCGAGGGGGGGGGTGAACAGTGAGGGAGGGGGGGGGTGAACGGTGAGGGAGGGGGGTGTGAACGGTGAGGGAGGGGGAGGGTGAACAGTGAGGGAGGGTGAACGGTGAGGGAGGAGGGGGGGTTGAACAGCGAGGGAGGGGGGGGTGAACGGCGAGGGAGGGGGGTGAACGGCGAGGGAGGGGGGGTGAACGGTGAGGGAGGGGGGGGTGAACGGCGAGGGAGGAGGGGGGTGAACGGCGAGGGAGGGGGGGGTGAACGGTGAGGGGGGGGGTGAACGGTGAGGGAGGGGGGGGGTGAACGGTGAGGGGGGGGTGAACGGTGAGGGAGGGGGGGGGTGAACGGTGAGGGAGGGGGGGTGAACGGCGAGGGAGGGGGGGGGTGAACGGTGAGGGAGGGGGGGGGGTGAACGGTGAGGGGGGGGGTGAACAGCGAGGGAGGGGGGGGGGTGAATGGTGAGGGGGGGGGTGAACGGTGAGGGAGGGGGGGGTGAACGGTGAGGGGGGGGGTGAACGGTGAGGGAGGGGGGGGGTGAACGGTGAGGGGGGGGGTGAACGGTGAGGGAGGGGGGGGGTGAACGGTGAGGGGGGGGGTGAACGGTGAGGGAGGGGGGGGTGAACGGTGAGGGGGGGGGGTGAACGGTGAGGGAGGGGGGGGTGTGAACGGTGAGGGGGGGGGGGTGAACGGTGAGGGAGGGGGGGGGGGTGAACGGTGAGGGGGGGGGGTGAACGGTGAGGAGGGGGGGGTGAACGGTGAGGGGGGGGGTGAACGGTGGGGGGGGACGTGGGGGGGGGGGGGGAGGGGGGGTGAGCGGCGAGGGAGGGGGGGGTGAACGGTGAGGGGGGGGGGTGAACAGCGAGGGAGGGGGAGGGTGAACAGTGAGGGGGGGGGGGGTGAACGGTGAGGGAGGGGGAGGGTGAACAGTGAGGGAGGGGGGGTGAACGGTGAGGGAGGGGGAGGGTGAACAGTGAGGGAGGGGGGGGTGAACAGCGAGGGAAGGGGGGGTGAACGGTGAGGGAGGGGGGGGTGAACGGTGAGGGAGGGGGGGTGAACGGTGAGGGAGGGGGGGTGAACGGTGAGGGAGGGGGGGGGTGAACGGTGAGGGGGGGGGGGTGAACGGTGAGGGAGGGGGGGTGAACGGTGAGGGAGGGGGGGGGTGAACAGCGAGGGAAGGGGGGGTGAACGGTGAGGGAGGGGGGGGTGAACGGTGAGGGAGGGGGGGTGAACGGTGAGGGAGGGGGGGGTGAACGGTGAGGGAGGGGGGGGTGAACGGCGAGGGAAGTGGGGGGGGTGTACAGCGAGGGAGGGGGGGGGTTAACAGCGAGGGGGGGGGGTGAACAGCGAGGGAGGGGGGGTGAACAGCAAGGGAGGGGGGGTGAACGGTGAGGGGGGGGGTGAACAGCGTGGGGTGTGGGGGGGGTAAACAGCGAGGGAGGGGGTGGGTGAACAGTGAGGGAGGGGGGGTGAACAGTGAGGGAGGAGGGGGGGGGTGAACGGCGAGGGAGGGGGGGGTGAACGGCGAGGGAGGGGGGGTGAACGGTGAGGGGGGGTGGGGGGAATGAGTGATTGGTTCATTGAAAGGCATATTTTCTTGCAGGAGTTGGGACGTCTTGTTGAAGTTATTACAAGACATTGGGAAGGCCACACTTGGAAATACTGTGTACAGTTCTAGTCACCCTATTATAGAAAGGATATTATTAAACCAGAGAGAGTGCGGAAAAGATTTACTCGGATGCTACTGGGACTTGATGGATTGAGTTATAAGGAGAGGCTGGGTAGACTGGGACTTTTTTCTCTGGAGCGTAGAGGGGGTGAACTTATAGAGGTCTATAAAATAATGAGGGGGCCCAGATCAGCGAGAGAGTCAATATCTTTTCCCCCAAAAGGTAGGGGAGTCTAAAACTAGAGGGCAGAGGGTTTAAGGTGAGAGGGGAGAGGGTCCAGAGGGGCAATTATTTTCACACAGAGGGTGGTGAGTGTCTGGAATGAACTGGTAGTAGAGATGGGGACAATTTTGGGGATAAATGTGTAGTAGTCCATTTCGGCAGAACCAACGGGATGAACGAGTACACTATTAAGGGCAGGGGTCTTAGTAGCGTTGAAGAGCAGAAGGATCTCGGGGTCCGGGTTCACAGGACTCTTAAATCGGCCTCGCAGGTGGAGGAGGTGGTCAAGAAGGCGTATGGTGTACTGGCCTTCATTAATCGAGGGATTGAGTTTAGGAGTCGGGAGGTAATGCTGCAACTTTACAGGACCCTCGTCAGGCCTCATTTGGAGTACTGTGCGCAGTTCTGGTCGCCTCGCTATAGGAAAGACGTAGAAGCTATTGAAAGGGTGCAGAGGAGATTTACAAGGATGTTGCCTGGACTGGGAGGCATGCCTTATGAAGATAGGTTGAGGGAGCTGGGATTCTTTTCCCTGGAGAGGCGAAGGTTGAGAGGCGACCTGATAGAAGTTTATAAAATGTTGAGAGGAATAGATAGGGTGGACTCTCAGAGGCTATTTCCCCGGGTTGAAATGGTCGCTACGAGAGGACACAGATTTAAGGTGCGGGGAGGGAAGTACAGAGGTGATGTTAGGGGTAAGTTTTTCACTCAGAGGGTAGTGAGTGATTGGAATCGGCTGCCGTCGTCGGTGGTGGAGGCGAACTCGCTGGGGTCTTTTAAAAGACTTCTGGATGAGTATATGGGGTTTAATGGGATTGGGGGTTATAGATAGGTCTATAGATTGGTAGGGTTGATGCGATCGGCGCAACTCGAGGGCCGAAGGGCCTGTTTGTGCTGTAATGTTCTATGTTCTATGTTCTATGTCTTCTAAAAAGCATTGAGACAGTTACATGGGTCTCGAGGGATCTGGGCCCAAATGTGGGCAATTGGGATTAGCTTAGGGGTTTTAAAAAACAAGGTGGCATAGACGAGTGTGGCATGAATGAAATCCAGCCTTCCTGGACTCCCTGGATCCACTATAGTTCACCCATGGCCATAACAGGTCCACAGCAGACACACCATCTCCCAGGAACACCTACACACCTACGTCAGGCTCCTATTTATTGATGATGGCTCAACCTTCAGAGAGTCATAGAGGTTGAGGGCAGGGCCCTTATTCTCCGCGCCACCCCTTTTGTTGATGACTAAGCTCGTCCCAATCTATACCCCTCCGTATCCATCGTACCCGTGTAACTATCGAAATGCTTTGCTGAAGACAAAATTGAACCTGCCTCTACGACTACCTCCGACAGTTGGTTCCAGACACTCATCACCCGTTGAGCGAAACCCTCAGCTCGTCCCAATTGCCCGCGTTTGGCCCATATCCAGAGGTATGTAAGATTATGAAGGGTAAAGATAGGGTAAACAGAGGTAAGCTGTTCCCTATGTTAGAGACACACAGTATGAGGGGCCACGGGCTTAAGGTGAGGGGGGAGAGGTATAACACAGATATTTGAGGGAGATTTTTCACACAGACGGTAGTGAGGGTATGGAATGCTCTGCCAAGTAAGGTGGTGGAAGCGAACATGCTGGAGTTGTTTAAGAGTAACTTAGACAGGGACATGCGCAGTCGTCCATTTCGGCAGAACCAACGGGATGAACGAGTACACTATTAAGGGCAGGGGTCTTAGTAGCGTTGAAGAGCAGAAGGATCTCGGGGTCCGGGTCCACAGGACTCTTAAATCGGCCTCGCAGGTGGAGGAGGTGGTCAAGAAGGCGTATGGTGTACTGGCCTTCATTAATCGAGGGATTGAGTTTAGGAGTCGGGAGGTAATGCTGCAACTTTACAGGACCCTTGTCAGGCCTCATTTGGAGTACTGTGCGCAGTTCTGGTCGCCTCACTATAGGAAAGACGTAGAAGCTATTGAAAGGGTGCAGAGGAGATTTACAAGGATGTTGCCTGGACTGGGAGGCATGCCTTATGAAGATAGGTTGAGGGAGCTGGGACTCTTTTCCCTGGAGAGGCGAAGGTTGAGAGGCGACCTGATAGAAGTTTATAAAATGTTGAGAGGAATAGATAGGGTGGACTCTCAGAGGCTATTTCCCCGTGTTGAAATGGTCGCTACGAGAGGACACAGATTTAAGGTGCGGGGAGGGAAGTACAGAGGTGATGTTAGGGGTAAGTTTTTCACTCAGAGGGTGGTGAGTGAATGGAATCGGCTGCCGTCAGTGCTGGTGGAGGCGAACTCGCTGGGGTCTTTTAAAAGACTTCTGGATGAGTATATGGGGTTTAATGGGATTGGGGGTTATAGATAGGTCTATAGATTGGTGGGGTTGATGTGATCGGCGCAACTCGAGGGCCGAAGGGCCTGTTTGTGCTGTAATGTTCGATGTTCTATGAGTGGGTTGGGGATGGGAGGATATAGGAGATTGTTTTAAATAAGGGTCATTAGCATTGGGGCGTCCCTGGTAAGGTATAAGGATATGGTATGATAATAATGTTTTTTCTCTTTTCATTCACAGGTTTTAAGTCGGTCCGCCTCGTGTCCAACGAGGGACATACACACGATGGGTCGTACTGGGGCTGCTCTTGGTTGTTCGAGATTGGCCTAGTGCTTCATGTGGTTAGTGTGTGCCTAAACTGGACCAGATCCTGGCCAAGACGACAGCTCAGTGACTATCACTGATTGCTGTGCAGACACATGGATTTGGGCCGGTGTCTGTGGGAGTTTGCACATTCTCCCCGTGCCTGCGTGGGTTTTCTCCGGGTGCTCCGGTTTCCTCCCACACCCCAAAGATGTGCTGTTAGGCTGATTGGCAGGAATAAGTTGTCCCTAAATCAGTTTCCCTCAATGTGAAATGCCATAAGCGTAGATAAGGGTCATGGGTGGAGGGGAGGGACTGGTGGTGTTAAAATGGCGGTGCGGGCTCCTTGGGCCGAATGGCCTGTTTCCCGGGCTGTTTTTGTTCTTTGCTCCCCTCTCACCTGCAAACAATGTCCTCTAGTTTTAGACCTCCCTACCTTTGAGGAAAGATATTGACTGTTTAGCGAACACCATTATTCCTGCAAGACTCATCTCCAAACACCAAGGCCTGGGGCTCGGCTCTCAGACTTCCTACCCCACAGGTCACAGGGTGGGTAACCACACCTCCTCCACCATCATCCTCCTCAACCGCAGTGCCCCACAAGGCTCTACCCTCACTCCCTTAGTCCTTGTTCAGCTGTGGGGCCAAATTGTCCTCCAACTCAAATTTGCTGATAACATAAGAAATAGGAGCAGGAGTAGGCCATCTGGCCCTTCGAGCCTGCCCCGCCATTCAATAAGATCATGGCTGATCTGTCGTGGCTCAGTTCCACCTTCCCGCCCTCTCCCCATAACCCTTAATACCCTCATAAAACATAGAACATTACAGCACAGAACAGGCCCTTCGGCCCACGATGTTGCGCCGACCAGTTACAAAACAATGACCCACTAGCCTAAACCAATCCCTTTTCATCCATAAACCTATCCACAGATCTCTTAAACGCCCCCAAACTAGGCGCATTTACAACTGCAGCTGGCAGGGCATTCCAGTCCCTCACCACCCGCTGGGTAAAGAACCTACCCCTGACATCAGTCCTATAACTACCCCCCTTAATTTAAAATCGTGCCCCCTCGTGCTAGCTTTCTCCATCCGAGGAAAAAGGCTATCACTGTCCACCCTATCTAAACCTCTAATCATCTTATATGTTTCAATAAGATCCCCTCTTAACCGCCTTCTTTCCAGCGAAAACAACCCCAAATCCCTCAGTCTCTCCTCATAGGATCTCCCCTCCATACCAGGCAACATCCTGGTAAACCTCCTCTGCACCCTCTCCAAAGCCTCCACATCCTTCCTGTAATGTGGGGACCAGAACTGCACATAAAACTCCAAGTGTGGCCGCACCAGAGTTGTGTACAGTTGCAACATGACGCTGCGACTCCTAAATTCAATCCCCCTACCAATAAACGCCAAGACACCGTATGCCTTCTTAACAACCTTATCTACTTGATTCCCAACTTTCAGGGATCTATGTACACATACACCTAGATCCCTCTGCTCCTCCACACTATTCAAAGTCCTCCCGTTAGCCCTATACTCAACACATCTGTTATTCCTACCGAAATGAATTACCTCACACTTCTCCACATTAAACTCCATCCGCCACCTCTCAGCCCAGCTCTGCAACCTTTCTAAGTCACCCTGCAAACTATGACACCCTTCCTCACAATCTACCACACCTCCGAAATTGGTGTCATCAGCAAACTTACTAATCCACCCAACTATACCCTCATCCAGATCATTAATAAAAATTACAAACAGCAGTGGCCCCAAAACAGATCCCTGAGGCACACCACTTGTAACCGAACTCCATGACGAATATTTACCATCAACCACCACTCTCTGTCTCCTATCTGCTAGCCAATTCCTGATCCAATTACCTAGATTACTCCCAATCCCATACATCTGCATTTTCTGCAGAAGCCTACCATGGTGAACCTTTGAAACGCCTTGCTAAAATCCATATACACCACATCAACTGCCTTATCCCTATCCACCTCTTTGGTCACTTTCTCAAAGAACTCGATAAGGTTAGTAAGGCATGACCTACCCGCTACAAAACTCACTTATCAAAAACCCATCAACCCGCGTCTTAAAAATATTTAGCGAGGCAGCCTCCACCACTTCAACGGGCAGAGAATTCCAGAGATTCACCACCCTTTGAGTGAAGAAGTTCCTCCTCAACTCTGTTCTAAACCGCTCCCCCCCCTTTATCTTGAGGCTGTGCCCCCTAGTCCTACTGTCTTTTCTGAGCAGGAAGAGTCTCTCCACCTCTATCCTATCCATCCCATTCATCATCTTATACGTCTCAATGAGATCTCCCCTCATTCTTCTAAACTCTAACGAGTACAAGCCTAGTTCATTCAGCCTCTCCTCATAGCTCAATCCCCTCAACTCCAGTATCAGCCTAGTAAACCTCCTCTGCACTCCCTCCAGGGCCAAAATATCCTTGCGCAGGTGCGGCGCCCAAAACTGCACACAGTACTCCAGCTGCGGCCTCACCAATGCCCTATACAGCTGCAGCAAGACCTCCCAACTTTTATATTCAATCCCCTTCGCTATGAAGGCCAGCATCCCATTCGCCTTCCTGACCACCTGCTGCACCTGCAAGCTGGGTTTTTGCGACTCATGCACAAGGACCCCCAGGTCCCTCTGCACCGTCGCATGCTGCACGAGCTCCTTGCTGCATTGGGCCGGATCTCGAACAAGGACAAGACAGGAGTCCGGGGAAGAGATGAAGTACCCGGCAAACGACAATCGCCTCTCTCTCAACGCCAACAAACCAAAGGAGATTGTCATGGATCTCAGGAAGCGCAGTGAATGTCATGAGCGTGGAGTCCAAGAGGTGTAGTCAAAACTGATGGGTGGAAGGAGGAGCTCACTCAATGTTGGGCTTGTTGGACGGAAGGGTCCATTCCCTGTGCCGTGTGCTTCTTCCATCAATGCAGTCAAAGAGGAAATACTCGAGGGGATTTCAAGTTTCTAGGTATTCAGATCCCATCTGTCCTGGTCCCTCCAGGCTCACACTATGGTGACCAAAACCCTACTTTCTCAGGAGGCCAAGGAAACTTGGCAGGGTCCGTGACCACCCTCACGGACGCCCCACAGAGAGCGTCCTTTCTGGTTGTATCACGGCTCGGTCTGGGCTCCTGCTGTGCGCAAGAAAGGGTCGCGAGTGAAGCCAAAAGCCATCCTCCCATCCGTCGACTGTGTCTGACACTTCCCGCTGCCTCGGTGAGGGGGGGGGGGAAACAGCCGGCGTAATCAAGACCCCTACGCACCCCCGGACATTCTCTCTTCCGCCTTCTTCCGTCGGGGGAAAAAGGGTAGATATAGAACCCTACAGTGCAGAAACAGCCCCAAACTAATCATACTGCCCCCACGGGGGGGAGGGAAGCGGATACGATAGTGAATTTTAAGGGGTGTCTTGACAAGTTGATGAATCTTAGAACCCTACAGTGCAGAAACAGGCCCTTCGGCCCATCGAGTCTACACCGAACACAATCCCACCCAGAACCTATCCCCATATCCCTACACATTTTACCTGCTAATCCCTCTAACCTACACATCCCAGGACACTAAGGGGCAATTTTAGCATAGCCAATGAACCTAACCCGCACATCTTTGCGACTGTGGGAGGAAACCGGAGCACCCGGAGAAAACCCACGCAGACACGAGGAGAATGTGCAAACTCCACACAGGCAGTGACCCGAGCCGGGAATTGAACCCAGGACCCTGGAGCTGTGAAGCAGCAGTGCTAACCTCACTGTGCCACCGTGCCGTACGAAAGTCGGAGGTCCCGTACCCACCGATTCAAGAACGGTTTCTTCCCAGCGGCCATCAGCCTTCTGAATGGACCCACCTCGCGTTGAGGTTGATGTTTCTCTCCACCCTCGCTGCGACCGCAGCACGAGATTTTGCACCCTCTCCTCTCCTTTCCTGGCTCCCTCTGTACTCTAGAAACGGTATGCTTTGGCTGTATCGAGCACGAGCAGCAGAACATAGAACATTACAGCACAAACAGGCCCTTCGGCCCTCGAGTTGCGCCGATCACATCAACCCCACCAATCTATAGACCTATCTATAACCCCCAATCCCATTAAACCCCATATACTCATCCAGAAGTCTTTTAAAAGACCCCAGCGAGTTCGCCTCCACCACCGATGACGGCAGCCGATTCCATTCACTCACCACCCTCTGAGTGAAAAACTTACCCCTAACATCACCTCTGTACTTCCCTCCGCGCACCTTAAATCTGTGTCCTCTCGTAGCGACCATTTCAACCCGGGGAAATAGCCTCTGAGAGTCCACCCTATCTATTCCTCTCAACATTTTATGAACTTCTATCAGGTCGCCTCTCAACCTTCGCCTCTCCAGGGAAAAGAGTCCCAGCTCCCTCAACCTATCTTCATAAGGCATGCCTCCCAGTCCAGGCAACATCCTTGTAAATCTCCTCTGCACCCTTTCAATAGCTTCTACGTCTTTCCTATAGTGAGGCGACCAGAACTGCGCACAGTACTCCAAATGAGGCCTGACGAGGGTCCTGTAAAGTTGCAGCATTACCTCCCGACTCCTAAACTCAATCCCTCGATTAATGAAGGCCAGTACACCATACGCCTTCTTGACCACCTCCTCCACCTGCGAGGCCGATTTAAGAGTCCTGTGGACCCGGACCCCGAGATCCTTCTGCTCTTCAACGCTACTAAGACCCCTGCCCTTGATAGTGTACTCGTTCATCCCGTAGGAGTGCTTCTCGCCGTGTGCTAACGCGCGTGCGAACAATTAACCAAATCGACCCTTGGAACTTCCTTCCCCGAGTCTCGAAGTCGCTCGCGAGTCTTCCCCCTACCCCCCGCCCCCCCCCACCCCCCACCCCGCCCCCCGTTGCGATCCTCCTGGATTACTGTGTCACCCGGGTTTGTCTTGGGCTCTTAAGGGTTGCCAAGGTTGGACTGGGGGTGCCAGGGAACGGGGAGAAAGGGTTTGGGAGTCTCTGGAACTCCGAGAAAGACGTAGGGCAGAGAGTCTCAGACCATTTTTTGCTAAATTAAAGTCCGCGGTAATTAGTTTCTTGGCTAACGAGGGGATGAAATGTTAGTGGGGGGGGGAAGGGGGGGGTGAGGGTTCGACGGGAATCATAAATCCCCCAAAGTGCAGAACAAGGCAGTTTGGCCCATCGCACCTATCCCCGTAACCCCCATCATTCCCCGAACTCACCAAGGAGGGGGGAATTAGATCACGCGCACACACACATTTCCAGAGCGCAGCAAGCTCCGAATGGAAACTGGTCCAAGGCTGATTGGAAATAGACTGAATTGCTTCCGCTGAGGATGAAATCACATCGCACGGAAACATTGACAGTTCCACAGAGAGATTGCAACATTCAGGCACCCGGTGTACTGCGGTTAATAACACGGGCAGCAATTCCAGCAGATAAGATACACTGCTCGCTGTATCAATCCCCAAACTAATCCCACTGCCCCCGCTCTCTCCCCATAGCTCAATCCCCAAACTAAACCCACTGCCCCCGCTCTCTCCCCATAGCCCTGTATCAATCCCCAAACTAATCCCACTGTCCCCGCTCTCTCCCCATAGCTCAATCCCCAAACTAAACCCACTGCCCCCGCTCTCTCCCCATAGCCCTGTATCAATCCCCAAACTAATCCCACTGCCCTCGCTCTCTCCCCATAGCCCTGTATCAATCCCCAAACTAATCCCACTGCCCCCGCTCTCTCCCCATAGCTCAATCCCCAAACTAATCCCACTGCCCCCCACTCTCTCCTCATAGCTCAATCCCCAAACTAATCCCACTGCCCCCCGCTCTCTCCCCATAGCCCTGTATCAATCCCCAAACTAATCCCACTGCCCCCGCTCTCTCCCCATAGCCCTGTATCAATCCCCAAACTAATCCCACTGCCCCCGCTCTCTCCCCATAGCTCAATCTCCAAACTAATCCCACTGCCCCGCTCTCTCCCCATAGCTCAATCTCCAAACTAATCCCACTGCCCCGCTCTCTCCCCATAGCTCAATCCCTAAACTAATCCCACTGCCCCGCTCTCTCCCCATAGCTCAATCCCCAAACTAATCCCACTGCCCCCCGCTCTCTCCCCATAGCTCAATCTCCAAACTAATCCCACTGCCCCCGCTCTCTCCCCATAGCTCAATCCCTAAACTAATCCCACTGCCCCGCTCTCTCCCCATAGCTCAATCCCCAAACTAATCCCACTGCCCCGCTCTCTCCCCATAGCTCAATCCCCAAACTAATCCCACTGCCCCGCTCTCTCCCCATAGCTCAATCTCCAAACTAATCCCACTGCCCCCGCTCTCTCCCCATAGCTCAATCCCCAAACTAATCCCACTGCCCCGCTCTCTCCCCATAGCTCAATCCCTAAACTAATCCCACTGCCCCGCTCTCTCCCCATAGCTCAATCTCCAAAATAATCCCACTGCCCCCGCTCTCTCCCCATAGCCCTGTATCAATCCCCAAACTAATCCCACTGCCCCCGCTCTCTCCCCATAGCTCAATCCCCAAACTAATCCCACTGCCCCGCTCTCTCCCCATAGCTCAATCTCCAAACTAATCCCACTGCCCCCGCTCTCTCCCCATAGCTCAATCCCTAAACTAATCCCACTGCCCCGCTCTCTCCCCATAGCTCAATCCCTAAACTAATCCCACTGCCCCGCTCTCTCCCCATAGCTCAATCCCTAAACTAATCCCACTGCCCCGCTCTCTCCCCATAGCTCAATCCCCAAACTAATCCCACTGCCCCCCGCTCTCTCCCCATAGCCCTGTGTCAATCCCCAAACTAATCCCACTGCCCCCACTCTCTCCCCATAGCCCTGTCTCAATCCCCAAACTAATCCCACTGCCCAGCTCTCTCCCCATAGCCCTGTATCAATCCCCAAACTAATCCCACTGCCCCGCTCTCTCCCCATAGCCCTGTATCAATCCCCAAACTAATCCCACTGTCCCCGCTCTCTCCCCATAGCCCTGTATCAATCCCCAAACTAATCCCACTGCCCCGCTCTCTCCCCATAGCTCAATCCCCAAACTAATCCCACTGCCCCGCTCTCTCCCCATAGCTCAATCCCCAAACTAATCCCACTGCCCCCCGCTCTCTCCCCATAGCCCTGTGTCAATCCCCAAACTAATCCCACTGCCCCCACTCTCTCCCCATAGCCCTGTCTCAATCCCCAAACTAATCCCACTGCCCAGCTCTCTCCCCATAGCCCTGTATCAATCCCCAAACTAATCCCACTGCCCCGCTCTCTCCCCATAGGCCTGTATCAATCCCCAAACTAATCCCACTTCCCCCGCTCTCTCCCCATAGCCCTGTATCAATCCCAAACTAATCCCACTGCCCCCACTCTCTCCCCATAGCCCTGTATCAATCCCCAAACTAATCCCACTGTCCCCGCTCTCTCCCCATAGCCCTGTATCAATCCCCAAACTAATCCCACTGCCCCCGCTCTCTCCCCATAGCCCTGTATCAATCCCCAAACTAATCCCACTGCCCCCGCTCTCTCCCCATTGCCCTGTATCAATTCCCAAACTAATCCCACTGCCCCCGCTCTCTCCCCATAGCCCTGTATCAATCCCCAAACTAATCCCACTGCCCCCGTTCTCTCCCCATAGCCCTGTATCAATCCCCAAACTAATCCCACTGCCCCCCACTCTCTCCCCATAGCCCTGTATCAATCCCCAAACTAATCCCACTGCCCCCGTTCTCTCCCCATAGCCCTGTATCAATCCCCAAACTAATCCCACTGCCCCGCTCTCTCCTCATAGCCCTGTATCAATCCCCAAACTAATCCCACTGCCCCCGCTCTCTCCCCATAGCTCAATCTCCAAACTAATCCCACTGCCCCGCTCTCTCCCCATAGCTCAATCTCCAAACAAATCCCACTGCCCCGCTCTCTCCCCATAGCTCAATCCCTAAACTAATCCCACTGCCCCGCTCTCTCCCCATAGCTCAATCTCCAAAATAATCCCACTGCCCCCGCTCTCTCCCCATAGCCCTGTATCAATCCCCAAACTAATCCCACTGCCCCCGCTCTCTCCCCATAGCTCAATCCCCAAACTAATCCCACTGTCCCGCTCTCTCCCCATAGCCCTGTATCAATCCCCAAACTAATCCCACTGCCCCCGCTCTCTCCCCATAGCTCAATCCCCAAACTAATCCCACTGTCCCGCTCTCTCCCCATAGCCCTGTATCAATCCCCAAACTAATCCCACTGCCCCGCTCTCTCCCCATAGCTCAATCTCCAAACTAATCCCACTGCCCCCGCTCTCTCCCCATAGCTCAATCCCTAAACTAATCCCACTGCCCCGCTCTCTCCCCATAGCTCAATCCCTAAACTAATCCCACTGCCCCGCTCTCTCCCCATAGCTCAATCCCCAAACTAATCCCACTGCCCCCCGCTCTCTCCCCATAGCCCTGTGTCAATCCCCAAACTAATCCCACTGCCCCCACTCTCTCCCCATAGCCCTGTCTCAATCCCCAAACTAATCCCACTGCCCAGCTCTCTCCCCATAGCCCTGTATCAATCCCCAAACTAATCCCACTGCCCCGCTCTCTCCCCATAGCCCTGTATCAATCCCCAAACTAATCCCACTGTCCCCGCTCTCTCCCCATAGCCCTGTATCAATCCCCAAACTAATCCCACTGCCCCGCTCTCTCCCCATAGCTCAATCCCCAAACTAATCCCACTGCCCCGCTCTCTCCCCATAGCTCAATCCCCAAACTAATCCCACTGCCCCCCGCTCTCTCCCCATAGCCCTGTGTCAATCCCCAAACTAATCCCACTGCCCCCACTCTCTCCCCATAGCCCTGTCTCAATCCCCAAACTAATCCCACTGCCCAGCTCTCTCCCCATAGCCCTGTATCAATCCCCAAACTAATCCCACTGCCCCGCTCTCTCCCCATAGCCCTGTATCAATCCCCAAACTAATCCCACTTCCCCCGCTCTCTCCCCATAGCCCTGTATCAATCCCAAACTAATCCCACTGCCCCCACTCTCTCCCCATAGCCCTGTATCAATCCCCAAACTAATCCCACTGTCCCCGCTCTCTCCCCATAGCCCTGTATCAATCCCCAAACTAATCCCACTGCCCCCGCTCTCTCCCCATAGCCCTGTATCAATCCCCAAACTAATCCCACTGCCCCCGCTCTCTCCCCATTGCCCTGTATCAATTCCCAAACTAATCCCACTGCCCCCGCTCTCTCCCCATAGCCCTGTATCAATCCCCAAACTAATCCCACTGCCCCCGTTCTCTCCCCATAGCCCTGTATCAATCCCCAAACTAATCCCACTGCCCCCCACTCTCTCCCCATAGCCCTGTATCAATCCCCAAACTAATCCCACTGCCCCCGTTCTCTCCCCATAGCCCTGTATCAATCCCCAAACTAATCCCACTGCCCCCCACTCTCTCCCCATAGCCCTGTATCAATCCCCAAACTAATCCCACTGCCCCCGTTCTCTCCCCATAGCCCTGTATCAATCCCCAAACTAATCCCACTGCCCCCCACTCTCTCCCCATAGCCGTGTATCAATCCCCAAACTAATCCCACTGCCCCGCTCTCTCCCCATAGCCCTGTATCAATCCCCAAACTAATCCCACTGTCCCCGCTCTCTCCCCTTAGCCCTGTATCAATCCCCAAACTAATCCCACTGCCCCACTCTCTCCCCATAGCCCTGTATCAATCCCCAAACTAATCCCACTGCCCCCCACTCTCTCCCCATAGCCCTGTATCAATCCCCAAACTAATCCCACTGCCCCGCTCTCTCCCCATAGCCCTGTATCAATCCTCAAACTAATCCCACTGCCCCACTCTCTCCCCATAGCCCTGTATCAATCCCCAAACTAATCCCACTGCCCCGCTCTCTCCCCATAGCCCTGTATCAATCCCCAAACTAATCCCACTGCCCCACTCTCTCCCCATAACCCTGTATCAATCCCCAAACTAATCCCACTGCCCCCGCTCTCTCCCCATAGCCCTGTATCAATCCCCAAACTAATCCCACTGCCCCCACTCTCTCCCCATAGCCCTGTATCAATCCCCAAACTAATCCCACTGCCCCCGCTCTCTCCCCATAGCCCTGTATCAATCCCCAAACTAATCCCACTGCCCCACTCTCTCCCCATAGCCCTGTATCAATCCCCAAACTAATCCCACTGACCCCCCGCTCTCTCCCCATAGCCCTGTATCAATCCCCAAACTAATCCCACTGCCCCCGCTCTCTCCCCATAGCCCTGTATCAATCCCAAACTAATCCCACTGCCCCGCTCTCTCCCCATAGCCCTGTATCAATCCCCAAACTAATCCCACTGCCCCCGCTCTCTCCCCATAGCCCTGTATCAATCCTCAAACTAATTCCACTGCCCCCGCTCTCTCCCCATAGCCCAGTATCAATCCCCAAACTAATCCCACTGCCCCGCTCTCTCCCCATAGCCCTGATTCAATCCCCAAACTAATCCCACTGTCCCCGCTCTCTCCCCATAGTCCTGTATCAATCCCCAAACTAATCCCACTGCCCCACTCTCTCCCCATAGCCCTGTATCAGTCCCCAAACTAATCCCACTGTCCCCCACTCCCCCCATAGCCCTGTATCAATCCCCAAACTAATCCCAGTGCCCCCACTCTCTCCCCATAGCCCTGTATCAATCCCAAACTAATCCCACTGTCCCCGCTCGCTTGATGTTGTCTACATGGACTTGTTCAAGGCCTTTGACAAGGTACCACATGGTAGATTGTTGCATAAGGTTAAATCTCTTGGGATTCAGGGTGAGGTATCTAAATGGATTCAAAATTAGCTTAATGCAGGTGGTTGTAGAGAGTTGTTTTTCAAACTGGAGGCTTGTGACGAGAGCTGTGCCTCAGGGATTAGTGCTGGGTCCACTGTTATTATGTGGGTATGCCGGCGTTGGACTGGCGTAAACACAGTAAAAAGTCTGACAACACCAGGTTTTAGTCCAACCGATTTATTTGATAATATTCTCACAAGCTTTCGGGGTTAGCCCCTTCGTCAGGTGAATGGAGAGTTCTGGCCTCAGACAGAGCATATAAAGCACAGAGAGTTTAGAGATTACTGATTAGAATGCGAATCCTTACACCTAACACAAGACCTGAAGTGGCTGATAATGTGAGTGGAAGGAGATCTCTATAAGATCACCCCTCAGCCTCCTTCCCTCCAGAGAAAAAGTCCCAGTCTATCCCAGCCTCTCCTTATAACTCAATCCATCAAGTCCCGGTAACATCTTAGTAAATCTTTTCTGCGCTCTTTCTAGTTTAATAATATCCTTTCTAAAATAGGGTGACCAGAACTGGACTCCAGACCAGAAAACCAAGTGTGGCCTTCCCAATGTCTTGTACAACTTCAACAAGACGTCCCAACTCCTGTGTTCAATGTTCTGACCGATGAAACCAAGCTTGCCGAATGCCTTCTTCACCACTCTGTCCACCTGAGACTCCACTTTCAAGGAGCTATGAACCTGTACCCCGAGATCACTTTGTTCTGTAACTCTCCCCTACCATTAACTGAGTAAGTCCTGCCCTGGTTCAATCGAACAAAATGCATCACCTCACATTTATCTAAATTAAACTGCATCTGCCATTCGTCAGCCCACTGACCGAATTGATCAAGATCCCATTGCAATTGGAGATAACTTTCTTCACTGTCCACCGTGTCACCAATCTTGGTGTCATCTGTAAACTTACAAACCATGCCTGCTATATTCTCATCCAAATCATTCATATAAATGGCAAATAACAGTAAAAAGTCTGACAACACCAGGTTTTAGTCCAACCTATTTATTTGATAATATTCTCACAAGCTTTCGGGGTTAGTCCCTTCATCAGGTGAATGGAGAGTTCTGGCCTCAGACAGAGCATATAAAGCACAGACAGTTTAGAGATTACTGATTAGAATGCGAATCCTTACACCTAACCTGCTGTTCAAGTCTTAAAGTGGCTGATAATGTGAGTGGAAGGAGCACTGATCACAGTTTAAAGAGATGTGTATTGTCTCCAGACAGGACAGTAAGTGAGATAGTGCGACATGAACCCAAGATCCCTGTTGATCTTGGGTTCATGTCGCACTATCTGTAACCCCCGTGACTTAGAACCAGCATAGAACCCTACAGTGCAGAAACAGGCCCTTCGGCCCATCGAGTCTGCACCGAACACAATCCCACCCAGACCCTATCCCCATATCTCTACACATTTACCTGCTAATCCCTCTAACCTACACATCGCAGGACACTAAGGGGCAATTTTAGCATAGCCAATGAACCTAACCTGCACATCTTTGGACTATGGGAGGAAACCGGAGCATAGAACATAGAACATAGAACATTACAGCACAAACAGGCCCTTCGGCCCTCGAGTTGCGCCGATCGCATCAACCCCACCAATCTATAGACCTATCTATAACCCCCAATCCCATTAAACCCCATATACTCATCCAGAAGTCTTTTAAAAGACCCCAGCGAGTTCGCCTCCACCACCGACGACGGCAGCCGATTCCAATCACTCACCACCCTCTGAGTGAAAAACTTACCCCTAACATCACCTCTGTACCTCCCTCCCCGCACCTTAAATCTGTGTCCCCTCGTAGCGACCATTTCAACCCGGGGAAATAGCCTCTGAGAGTCCACCCTATCTATTCCTCTCAACATTTTATAAACTTCTATCAGGTCGCCTCTCAACCTTCGCCTCTCCAGGGAAAAGAGTCCCAGCTCCCTCAACCTATCTTCATAAGGCATGCCTCCCAGTCCAGGCAACATCCTTGTAAATCTCCTCTGCACCCTTTCAATAGCTTCTACGTCTTTCCTATAGTGAGGCGACCAGAACTGCACCCGGAGCACCCGGAGAAAACCCACGCAGACACGAGGAGAATGTGCAAACTCCACACTTGCCAGGGTTTGCAAAACCTCACTCACTGTACTGTCTGGAGACAATGCACATCTCTTTATACTGTGATCAGTGCTCCTTCCACTCACATTATCAGCCACTTTAAGACTTGAACAGCAGGTTAGGTGTAAGGATTCGCATTCTAATCAGTAATCTCTAAACTGTCTGTGCTTTATATGTTCTGTCTGAGGCCAGAACTCTCCATTCACCTGACGAAGGGGCTAACCCCGAAAGCTTGTGAGAATATTATCAAATAAATAGGTTGGACTAAAACCTGGTGTTGTCAGACTTTTTACTGTTATTTGCCATTTATATGAATGATTTGGATGAGAATATAGCAAGCATGGTTTGTAAGTTTACAGATGACACCAAGATTGGTGACACGGTGGACAGTGAAGAAAGTTATCTCCAATTGCAATGGGATCTTGATCAATTGGGCCAGTGGGCTGACTAATGGCAGATGCAGTTTAATTTAGATAAATGTGAGGTGATGGATTATGGTCGATTGAACCAGGGCAGGACTTACTCAGTTAACGGTAGGGGAGAGTTACAGAACAGAGAGATCTCGGGGGACAGGTTCATAGCTCCTTGAAAGTGGAGTCACAGGTGGACAGAGTGGTGAAGAAGGCATTCGGCATGCTTGGTTTCATCGGTCAGAACATTGATCACAGGAGTTGGGACGTCTTGTTGAAGTTGTACAAGACATTGGGAAGGTCACACTTGGTTTTCTGGTCTGGAGTCCAGTTCTGGTCACCCTATTTTAGAAAGGATATTATTAAACTAGAAAGAGTGCAGAAAAGATTTACTAGGATATGACTGGGACTTGATGGATTGAGTTATAAGGAGAGGCTGGGAAAGTCTGGGACTTTTTCTCTGGAGGGAAGGAGGCTGAGGGGTGATCTTATAGAGGTCTATAAAATAATGAGGGGCACAGATCAGCTAGATAGTCAATATCTTTTCCCCAAAGGTAGGGGAGTCTAAAACTAGAGGGCAGAGGTTTAAGGTGAGAGGGGAGAGATACAAAAGGGTCCAGAGGGGCAATTATTTCACACAGAGGGTGGTGAGTGTCTGGAACGAGCTGCCAGAGGCAGTAGTAGAGGTTGGGACAATTTTGTCTTTTAAAAAGCATTTAGACAGTTACATGGGTACGATGGGTATAGAGGGATATGGGCCAAATGTAGGCAATTGGGATTAGCTTAGGGGTTTTAAAAAGAGGGGCGACATGGACAAGTTGGGCCGAAGGGCCTGTTTCCCTGCTGTAAACCTCTATGATCTATGAACTTTCCAGCCTCTTACACAGAACAGGAGGGGACTATTCAGACTGTTCCACAGGAACAGGAGAGGGCCAATCAGCCCCTTCTCCAGCCTGTTACACAGGACAGTGTAGAGGGAGCTTTACTCTGTATCTAACCCCGTGCTGTACCTGTCCTGGGAGTGTTTGATGGGGGACAGTGTAGAGGGAGCTTTACTCTGTATCTAACCCTGTGCTGTCCCTGTCCTGGGAGTGTTTGATGGGGGGACAGTGTAGAGGGAGCTTTACTCTGTATCTAACCCTGTGCTGTACCTGTCCTGGGAGTGTTTGATGGGGGGACAGTGTAGAGGGAGCTTTACTCTGTATCTAACCCCATGCTGTACCTGTCCTGGGAGTGTTTGATGGGGGGGACAGTGTAGAGGGAGCTTTACTCTGTATCTAACCCCGTGCTGTCCCTGTCCTGGGAGTGTTTGATGGGGGGACAGTGTAGAGGGAGCTTTACTCTGTATCTAACCCCGTGCTGTACCTGTCCTGGGAGTGTTTGATGGGGGGGACAGTGTAGAGGGAGCTTTACTCTGTATCTAACCCCGTGCTGTACCTGTCCTGGGGAGTGTTTGATGGGGGGGGACAGTGTAGAGGGAGCTTTACTCTGTATCTAACCCCGTGCTGTACCTGTCCTGGGAGTGTTTGATGGGGGGACAGTGTAGAGGGAGCTTTACTGTGTATCTAACCCCGTGCTGTACCTGTCCTGGGAGTGTTTGATCGGGGGACAGTGTAGAAGGAGCTTTACTCTGTATCTAACCCCGTGCTGTCCCTGTCCTGGGAGTGTTTGATGGGGGGACAGTTTAGAAGGAGCTTTACTCTGTATCTAACCTCGTGCTGTACCTGTCCTGGGAGTGTTTGATGGGGGGGACAGTGTAGAGGAAGCTTTACTCTGTATCTAACCCCGTGCTGTACCTGTCCTGGGAGTGTTTGATGGGGGGACAGTGTAGAGGGAGCTTTACTCTGTATCTAACCCCGTGCTGTACCTGTCCTGGGAGTGTTTGATGGGGGACAGTGTAGAGGGAGCTTTACTCTGTATCTAACCCCGTGCTGTACCTGTCCTGGGAGTGTTTGATGGGGGACAGTGTAGAGGGAGCTTTACTCTGGATCTAACCCCGTGCTGTACCTGTCCTGGGGAGTGTTTGATGGGGGGGACAGTGTAGAGGGAGCTTTACTCTGTATCTAACCCCGTGCTGTACCTGTCCTGGGAGTGTTTGATGGGGACAGTGTAGAGGGAGCTTTACTCTGTATCTAACCCCGTGCTGTACCTGTCCTGGGAGTGTTTGATGGGGACAGTGTAGAGGGAGCTTTACTCTGTATCTAACCCCGTGCTGTACCTGTCCTGGGAGTGTTTGATGGGGGACAGTGTAGAGGGAGCTTTACTCTGTATCTAACCCCGTGCTGTACCTGTCCTGGGAGTGTTTGATGGGGACAGTGTAGAGGGAGCTTTACTCTGCATCTAACCCCGTACTGTACCTGTCCTGGGAGTGTTTGATGGGGGGGACAGTGTAGAGGGAGCTTTACTCTGTATCTAACCCCGTACTGTACCTGTCCTGGGAGTGTTTGATGGGGGGGACAGTGTAGAGGGAGCTTTACTCTGTATCTAACCCCGTGCTGTACCTGTCCTGGGAGTGTTTGATGGGGGGACAGTGTAGAGGGAGCTTTACTCTGTATCTAACCCCGTGCTGTACCTGTCCTGGGAGTGTTTGATGGGGGATAGTGTAGAGGGAGCTTTACTCTGTATCTCACACCGTGCTGTACCTGTCCTGGGAGTGTTTGATGGGGGGGACAGTGTAGAGGGAGCTTTACTCTGCATCTAACCCCGTACTGTACCTGTCCTGGGAGTGTTTGATGGGGGGGACAGTGTAGAGGGAGCTTTACTCTGTATCTAACCCCGTGCTGTACCTGTCCTGGGAGTGTTTGATGGGGGGACAGTGTAGAGGGAGCTTTACTCTGTATCTAACCCCATGCTGTACCTGTCCTGGGAGTGTTTGATGGGGGACAGTGTAGAGGGAGCTTTACTCTGTATCTAACCCCGTGCTGTACCTGTCCTGGGAGTGTTTGATGGGGGGGACAGTGTAGAGGGAGCTTTACTCTGTATCTAACCCCGTGCTGTACCTGTCCTGGGAGTGTTTGATGGGGGGGACAGTGTAGAGGGAGCTTTACTCTGTATCTAACCCCGTGCTGTACCTGTCCTGGGAGTGTTTGATGGGGGACAGTGTAGAGGGAGCTTTACTCTGTATCTAACCCCGTGCTGTACCTGTCCTGGGAGTGTTTGATGGGGGGGACAGTGTAGAGGGAGCTTTACTCTGTATCTAACCCCGTGCTGTACCTGTCCTGGGAGTGTTTGATGGGGGGGACAGTGTAGAGGGAGCTTTACTCTGTATCTAACCCCGTGCTGTACCTGTCCTGGGAGTGTTTGATGGGGGGACAGTGTAGAGGGAGCTTTACTCTGTATCTAACCCCGTGCTGTACCTGTCCTGGGAGTGTTTGATGGGGGGGACGGTGTAGAGGGAGCTTTACTCTGTATCTAACCCCGTGCTGTACCTGTCCTGGGAGTGTTTGATGGGGGGGACAGTGTAGAGGGAGCTTTACTCTGTATCTAACCCCGTGCTGTACCTGTCCTGGGAGTGTTTGATGGGGGACAGTGTAGAGGGAGCTTTACTCTGTATCTAACCCCGTGCTGTACCTGTCCTGGGAGTGTTTGATGGGGGGGACAGTGTAGAGGGAGCTTTACTCTGTATCTAACCCCGTGCTGTACCTGTCCTGGGAGTGTTTGATGGGGACAGTGTAGAGGGAGCTTTACTCTGTATCTAACCCCGTGCTGTACCTGTCCTGGGAGTGTTTGATGGGGGACAGTGTAGAGGGAGCTTTACTCTGTATCTAACCCCGTGCTGTACCTGTCCTGGGAGTGTTTGATGGGGGGGACAGTGTAGAGGGAGCTTTACTCTGTATCTAACCCCCTGCTGTACCTATCCTGGGAGTGTTTGATGGGGGGACAGTGTAGAGGGAGCTTTACTCTGTATCTAACCCCGTGCTGTCCCTGTCCTGGGAGTGTTTGATGGGGGGACAGTGTAGAGGGAGCTTTACTCTGTATCTAACCCCGTGCTGTCCCTGTCCTGGGAGTGTTTGATGGGGGGACAGTGTAGAGGGAGCTTTACTCTGTATCTAACCCCGTGCTGTACCTGTCCTGGGAGTGTTTGATGGGGGACAGTGTAGAGGGAGCTTTACTCTGTATCTAACCCCGTGCTGTACCTGTCCTGGGGAGTGTTTGATGGGGGGGACAGTGTAGAGGGAGCTTTACTCTGTATCTAACCCCGTGCTGTACCTGTCCTGGGAGTGTTTGATGGGGGGACAGTGTAGAGGGAGCTTTACTCTGTATCTAACCCCGTGCTGTCCCTGTCCTGGGAGTGTTTGATGGGGGGGACAGTGTAGAGGGAGCTTTACTCTGTATCTAACCCCGTGCTGTACCTGTCCTGGGAGTGTTTGATGGGGGGACAGTGTAGAGGGAGCTTTACTCTGTATCTAACCCCGTGCTGTACCTGTCCTGGGAGTGTTTGATGAGGGGACAGTGTAGAGGGAGCTTTACTCTGTATCTAACCCTGTGCTGTCCCTGTCCTGGGAGTGTTTGATGGGGGGACAGTGTAGAGGGAGCTTTACTCTTTATCTAACCCCGTGCTGTACCTGTCCTGGGAGTGTTTGATGGGGGGACAGTGTAGAGGGAGCTTTACTCTGTATCTAACCCCGTGCTGTACCTGTCCTGGGAGTGTTTGATGGGGGGGACAGTGTCGAGGGAGCTTTACTCTGTATCGAACCCCGTGCTGTACCTGTCCTGGGAGTGTTTGATGGGGGATAGTGTAGAGGGAGCTTTACTCTGTATCTAACCCCGTGCTGTACCTGTCCTGGGAGTGTTTGATGGGGGGGACAGTGTAGAGGGAGCTTTATTCTGCATCTAACCCCGTACTGTACCTGTCCTGGGAGTGTTTGATGGGGGGGACAGTGTAGAGGGAGCTTTACTCTGTATCTAACCCCGTGCTGTACCTGTCCTGGGAGTGTTTGATGGGGGGACAGTGTAGAGGGAGCTTTACTCTGTATCTAACCCCATGCTGTACCTGTCCTGGGAGTGTTTGATGGGGGACAGTGTAGAGGGAGCTTTACTCTGTATCTAACCCCGTGCTGTACCTGTCCTGGGAGTGTTTGATGGGGGACAGTGTAGAGGGAGCTTTACTCTGTATCTAACCCCGTGCTGTACCTGTCCTGGGAGTGTTTGATGGGGGACAGTGTAGAGGGAGCTTTACTCTGTATCTAACCCCGTGCTGTACCTGTCCTGGGGAGTGTTTGATGGGGGGGACAGTGTAGAGGGAGCTTTACTCTGTATCTAACCCCGTGCTGTACCTGTCCTGGGAGTGTTTGATGGGGGGACAGTGTAGAGGGAGCTTTACTCTGTATCTAACCCCGTGCTGTCCCTGTCCTGGGAGTGTTTGATGGGGGGGACAGTGTAGAGGGAGCTTTACTCTGTATCTAACCCTGTGCTGTCCCTGTCCTGGGAGTGTTTGATGGGGGGGACAGTGTAGAGGGAGCTTTACTCTGTATCTAACCCCGTGCTGTACCTGTCCTGGGAGTGTTTGATGGGGGGACAGTGTAGAGGGAGCTTTACTCTGTATCTAACCCCGTGCTGTACCTGTCCTGGGGAGTGTTTGATGGGGGGACAGTGTAGAGGGAGCTTTACTCTGTATCTAATCCCGTGCTGTACCTGTCCTGGGAGTGTTTGATGGGGGGACAGTGTAGAGGGAGCTTTACTCTGTATCTAACCCCGTGCTGTACCTGTCCTGGGGAGTGTTTGATGGGGGGACAGTGTAGAGGGAGCTTTACTCTGTATCTAATCCCGTGCTGTACCTGTCCTGGGAGTGTTTGATGGGGGGGACAGTGTAGAGGGAGCTTTACTCTGTATCTAACCCCGTGCTGTACCTGTCCTGGGAGTGTTTGATGGGGGGGACAGTGTAGAGGGAGCTTTACTCTGTATCTAACCCCGTGCTGTACCTGTCCTGGGAGTGTTTGATGGGGGACAGTGTAGAGGGAGCTTTACTCTGTATCTAACCCCGTGCTGTACCTGTCCTGGGAGTGTTTGATGGGGGGACAGTGTAGAGGGAGCTTTACTCTGTATCCAACCCCGTGCTGTACCTGTCCTGGGAGTGTTTGATGGGGGATAGTGTAGAGGGAGCTTTACTCTGTATCTAACCCCGTGCTGTACCTGTCCTGGGAGTGTTTGATGGGGGGGACAGTGTAGAGGGAGCTTTACTCTGCATCTAACCCCGTACTGTACCTGTCCTGGGAGTGTTTGATGGGGGGGACAGTGTAGAGGGAGCTTTACTCTGTATCTAACCCCGTGCTGTACCTGTCCTGGGAGTGTTTGATGGGGGGACAGTGTAGAGGGAGCTTTACTCTGTATCTAACCCCATGCTGTACCTGTCCTGGGAGTGTTTGATGGGGGACAGTGTAGAGGGAGCTTTACTCTGTATCTAACCCCGTGCTGTACCTGTCCTGGGAGTGTTTGATGGGGGGGACAGTGTAGAGGGAGCTTTACTCTGTATCTAACCCCGTGCTGTACCTGTCCTGGGAGTGTTTGATGGGGGGGACAGTGTAGAGGGAGCTTTACTCTGTATCTAACCCCGTGCTGTACCTGTCCTGGGAGTGTTTGATGGGGGACAGTGTAGAGGGAGCTTTACTCTGTATCTAACCCCGTGCTGTACCTGTCCTGGGAGTGTTTGATGGGGGGGACAGTGTAGAGGGAGCTTTACTCTGTATCTAACCCCGTGCTGTACCTGTCCTGGGAGTGTTTGATGGGGGGGACAGTGTAGAGGGAGCTTTACTCTGTATCTAACCCCGTGCTGTACCTGTCCTGGGAGTGTTTGATGGGGGGACAGTGTAGAGGGAGCTTTACTCTGTATCTAACCCCGTGCTGTACCTGTCCTGGGAGTGTTTGATGGGGGGGACGGTGTAGAGGGAGCTTTACTCTGTATCTAACCCCGTGCTGTACCTGTCCTGGGAGTGTTTGATGGGGGGGACAGTGTAGAGGGAGCTTTACTCTGTATCTAACCCCGTGCTGTACCTGTCCTGGGAGTGTTTGATGGGGGACAGTGTAGAGGGAGCTTTACTCTGTATCTAACCCCGTGCTGTACCTGTCCTGGGAGTGTTTGATGGGGGGTCAGTGTCACGTGCTCACTGTGTCGTGCTGTACCTGTCCTGGGAGTGTTTGATGGGACAGTGTAGAGGGAGCTTTACTCTGTATCTAACCCCGTGCTGTACCTGTCCTGGGAGTGTTTGATGGGGGGATAGTGTAGAGGGAGCTTTACTCTGTATCTAACCCCGTGCTGTACCTGTCCTGGGAGTGTTTGATGGGGGGGACAGTGTAGAGGGAGCTTTACTCTGTATCTAACCCCCTGCTGTACCTATCCTGGGAGTGTTTGATGGGGGGACAGTGTAGAGGGAGCTTTACTCTGTATCTAACCCCGTGCTGTCCCTGTCCTGGGAGTGTTTGATGGGGGGACAGTGTAGAGGGAGCTTTACTCTGTATCTAACCCCGTGCTGTCCCTGTCCTGGGAGTGTTTGATGGGGGGACAGTGTAGAGGGAGCTTTACTCTGTATCTAACCCCGTGCTGTACCTGTCCTGGGAGTGTTTGATGGGGGACAGTGTAGAGGGAGCTTTACTCTGTATCTAACCCCGTGCTGGTACCTGTCCTGGGGGAGTGTTTGATGGGGGGGACAGTGTAGAGGGAGCTTTACTCTGTATCTAACCCCGTGCTGTACCTGTCCTGGGAGTGTTTGATGGGGGGACAGTGTAGAGGGAGCTTTACTCTGTATCTAACCCCGTGCTGTCCCTGTCCTGGGAGTGTTTGATGGGGGGGACAGTGTAGAGGGAGCTTTACTCTGTATCTAACCCCGTGCTGTACCTGTCCTGGGAGTGTTTGATGGGGGGACAGTGTAGAGGGAGCTTTACTCTGTATCTAACCCCGTGCTGTACCTGTCCTGGGAGTGTTTGATGAGGGGACAGTGTAGAGGGAGCTTTACTCTGTATCTAACCCTGTGCTGTCCCTGTCCTGGGAGTGTTTGATGGGGGGACAGTGTAGAGGAGCTTTACTCTTTATCTAACCCCGTGCTGTACCTGTCCTGGGAGTGTTTGATGGGGGGGACAGTGTAGAGGGAGCTTTACTCTGTATCTAACCCCGTGCTGTACCTGTCCTGGGAGTGTTTGATGGGGGGGACAGTGTCGAGGGAGCTTTACTCTGTATCGAACCCGTGCTGTACCTGTCCTGGGAGTGTTTGATGGGGGATAGTGTAGAGGGAGCTTTACTCTGTATCTAACCCCGTGCTGTACCTGTCCTGGGAGTGTTTGCATGGGGGGGACAGTGTAGAGGGAGCTTTACTCTGCATCTAACCCCGTACTGTACCTGTCCTGGGAGTGTTTGATGGGGGGGACAGTGTAGAGGGAGCTTTACTCTGTATCTAACCCCGTGCTGTACCTGTCCTGGGAGTGTTTGATGGGGGGACAGTGTAGAGGGAGCTTTACTCTGTATCTAACCCCATGCTGTACCTGTCCTGGGAGTGTTTGATGGGGGACAGTGTAGAGGGAGCTTTACTCTGTATCTAACCCCGTGCTGTACCTGTCCTGGGAGTGTTTGATGGGGGACAGTGTAGAGGGAGCTTTACTCTGTATCTAACCCCGTGCTGTACCTGTCCTGGGGAGTGTTTGATGGGGGGGACAGTGTAGAGGGAGCTTTACTCTGTATCTAACCCCGTGCTGTACCTGTCCTGGGAGTGTTTGATGGGGGGGACAGTGTAGAGGGAGCTTTACTCTGTATCTAACCCCGTGCTGTCCCTGTCCTGGGAGTGTTTGATGGGGGGGGACAGTGTAGAGGGAGCTTTACTCTGTATCTAACCCTGTGCTGTCCCTGTCCTGGGAGTGTTTGATGGGGGGGACAGTGTAGAGGGAGCTTTACTCTGTATCTAACCCCGTGCTGTACCTGTCCTGGGAGTGTTTGATGGGGGGACAGTGTAGAGGGAGCTTTACTCTGTATCTAACCCCGTGCTGTACCTGTCCTGGGAGTGTTTGATGGGGGGACAGTGTAGAGGGAGCTTTACTCTGTATCTAATCCCGTGCTGTATCTGTCCTGGGAGTGTTTGATGGGGGGACAGTGTAGAGGGAGCTTTACTCTGTATCTAACCCCGTGCTGTACCTGTCCTGGGGAGTGTTTGATGGGGGGACAGTGTAGAGGGAGCTTTACTCTGTATCTAACCCCGTGCTGTACCTGTCCTGGGAGTGTTTGATGGGGGACAGTGTAGAGGGAGCTTTACTCTGTATCTAACCCCGTGCTGTACCTGTCCTGGGAGTGTTTGATGGGGGGGGACAGTGTAGAGGGAGCTTTACTCTGTATCTAACCCCGTGCTGTACCTGTCCTGGGAGTGTTTGATGGGGGGACAGTGTAGAGGGAGCTTTACTCTGTATCTAATCCCGTGCTGTACCTGTCCTGGGAGTGTTTGATGGGGACAGTGTAGAGGGAGCTTTACTCTGTATCTAACCCCGTGCTGTACCTGTCCTGGGAGTGTTTGATGGGGGATAGTGTAGAGGGAGCTTTACTCTGTATCTAACCCCGTGCTGTACCTGTCCTGGGAGTGTTTGATGGGGGGGACAGTGTAGAGGGAGCTTTACTCTGTATCTAACCCCCTGCTGTACCTATCCTGGGAGTGTTTGATGGGGGGGACAGTGTAGAGGGAGCTTTACTCTGTATCTAACCCCGTGCTGTCCCTGTCCTGGGAGTGTTTGATGGGGGGACAGTGTAGAGGGAGCTTTACTCTGTATCTAACCCCGTGCTGTCCCTGTCCTGGAGTGTTTGATGGGGGGGACAGTGTAGAGGGAGCTTTACTCTGTATCTAACCCCGTGCTGTACCTGTCCTGGGAGTGTTTGATGGGGGGACAGTGTAGAGGGAGCTTTACTCTGTATCTAACCCCGTGCTGTACCTGTCCTGGGAGTGTTTGATGGGGGGGACAGTGTAGAGGGAGCTTTACTCTGTATCTAACCCCGTGCTGTACCTGTCCTGGGAGTGTTTGATGGGGGGACAGTGTAGAGGGAGCTTTACTCTGTATCTAACCCCGTGCTGTCCCTGTCCTGGGAGTGTTTGATGGGGGGGACAGTGTAGAGGGAGCTTTACTCTGTATCTAACCCCGTGCTGTACCTGTCCTGGGAGTGTTTGATGGGGGGACAGTGTAGAGGGAGCTTTACTCTGTATCTAACCCCGTGCTGTACCTGTCCTGGGAGTGTTTGATGAGGGGACAGTGTAGAGGGAGCTTTACTCTGTATCTAACCCTGTGCTGTCCCTGTCCTGGGAGTGTTTGATGGGGGGACAGTGTAGAGGGAGCTTTACTCTTTATCTAACCCCGTGCTGTACCTGTCCTGGGAGTGTTTGATGGGGGGACAGTGTAGAGGGAGCTTTACTCTGTATCTAACCCCGTGCTGTACCTGTCCTGGGAGTGTTTGATGGGGGGGGACAGTGTCGAGGGAGCTTTACTCTGTATCGAACCCCGTGCTGTACCTGTCCTGGGAGTGTTTGATGGGGGATAGTGTAGAGGGAGCTTTACTCTGTATCTAACCCCGTGCTGTACCTGTCCTGGGAGTGTTTGATGGGGGGGACAGTGTAGAGGGAGCTTTACTCTGCATCTAACCCCGTACTGTACCTGTCCTGGGAGTGTTTGATGGGGGGGACAGTGTAGAGGGAGCTTTACTCTGTATCTAACCCCCGTGCTGTACCTGTCCTGGGAGTGTTTGATGGGGGGACAGTGTAGAGGGAGCTTTACTCTGTATCTAACCCCATGCTGTACCTGTCCTGGGAGTGTTTGATGGGGGACAGTGTAGAGGGAGCTTTACTCTGTATCTAACCCCGTGCTGTACCTGTCCTGGGAGTGTTTGATGGGGGGACAGTGTAGAGGGAGCTTTACTCTGTATCTAACCCCGTGCTGTACCTGTCCTGGGGAGTGTTTGATGGGGGGGACAGTGTAGAGGGAGCTTTACTCTGTATCTAACCCCGTGCTGTACCTGTCCTGGGAGTGTTTGATGGGGGGACAGTGTAGAGGGAGCTTTACTCTGTATCTAACCCCGTGCTGTCCTGTCCTGGGAGTGTTTGATGGGGGGGGACAGTGTAGAGGGAGCTTTACTCTGTATCTAACCCTGTGCTGTCCCTGTCCTGGGAGTGTTTGATGGGGGGGACAGTGTAGAGGGAGCTTTACTCTGTATCTAACCCCGTGCTGTACCTGTCCTGGGAGTGTTTGATGGGGGGACAGTGTAGAGGGAGCTTTACTCTGTATCTAACCCCGTGCTGTACCTGTCCTGGGAGTGTTTGATGGGGGGACAGTGTAGAGGGAGCTTTACTCTGTATCTAATCCCGTGCTGTACCTGTCCTGGGAGTGTTTGATGGGGGGACAGTGTAGAGGGAGCTTTACTCTGTATCTAACCCGTGCTGTACCTGTCCTGGGGAGTGTTTGATGGGGGGACAGTGTAGAGGGAGCTTTACTCTGTATCTAACCCCGTGCTGTACCTGTCCTGGGAGTGTTTGATGGGGGACGGTGTAGAGGGAGCTTTACTCTGTATCTAACCCTGTGTTGTACCTGTCCTGGGAGTGTTTGATGGGGGACAGTGTAGAGGGAGCTTTACTCTGTATCTAACCCCGTGCTGTACCTGTCCTGGGAGTGTTTGATGGGGACAGTGTAGAGGGAGCTTTACTCTGTATCTAACCCCGTGCTGTACCTGTCCTGGGAGTGTTTGATGGGGGGGACAGTGTAGAGGGAGCTTTACTCTGTATCTAACCCCGTGCTGTACCTGTCCCTGGGGAGTGTTTGATGGGGGGGACAGTGTAGAGGGAGCTTTACTCTGTATCTAACCCTGTGCTGTACCTGTCCTGGGAGTGTTTGATGGGGGGGACAGTGTAGAGGGAGCTTTACTCTGTATCTAACCCCGTGCTGTACCTGTCCTGGGAGTGTTTGATGGGGGGACAGTGTAGAGGGAGCTTTACTCTGTATCTAACCCCGTGCTGTACCTGTCCTGGGAGTGTTTGATGGGGGGGACAGTGTAGAGGGAGCTTTACTCTGTACCTAACCCCGTGCTGTACCTGTCCTGGGAGTGTTTGATGGGGGGACAGTGTAGAGGGAGCTTTAGTCTCTGACAGGCCTCAAGAAAGGAGGAGCGGCTATGAGCAGTCATACCATAGCGTGGCTGGACAGCCCGATCATGATTCACTGGAATCCAAACGTCCTCGGCTTGAACAGGTACCTGATCCCCACTTTCAGCGTCCTACAGTACTGCCCTTAGCGCACCCTGTACCAGAGGGGCTTCGAGCACCCACAGAGGTGAAAAAGGTAAGTGCTGGTTGTTAGAGTAGGCAGCACTGATGGTATATTCATTCAAAAACCTCAGAGTTGTGCCGTATTTAGGAAAATAAATTCCTCTAGCTTAGGTCCGACACCTATACAATTCTGAATGGAAGAAATTAGGAGATATTAGAAATGCACAGTGACTGGCAGATTGTCAGTTAGGACCACGAAAAGTGTAGACTCTTGATCAGAATGTTCAGGCCTCCACTCAAAGCTTCAAATCTTTGGCTGATCATTTTAACATTTACGTTTATTATTCTAGCATTTTTTAACAAGCTGAGTGAAAGTAACTGAGAGATTGTTTGAATCAGTGCATTTGGAGTGGTTACAAATGGTCTATTCTTTAATAAAACATAACATAGAACATAGAACATTACAGCGCAGAACAGGCCCTTCGGCCCACGATGTTGCGCCGACCAGTTACAAAACAATGATCCACTAGCCTAAACCAATCCCTTTTCATCCATAAACCTATCCACAGATCTCTTAAACGCCCCCAAACTAGGTGCATTTACAACTGCAGCAGGCAGGGCATTCCAGTCCCTCACCACCCTCTGGGTAAAGAACCTACCCCCTGACATCTGTCCTATAACTACCCCCCCTTAATTTAAAATCGTGCCCCCCTCGTGCTAGCTTTCTCCATCCTAGGAAAAAGGCTATCACTATCTACCCTGTCTAAACCTCTAATCATCTTATATGTCTCAATGAGATCCCCTCTTAGCCGCCTTCTTTCCAGCGAAAACAACCCCAAATCTCTCAATCTCTCCTCATAGGATCTCCCCTCCATACCAGGCAACATCCTGGTAAACCTCCTCTGCACCCTCTCCAAAGCCTCTACATCCTTCCTGTAATGTGGGGACCAGAACTGCACACAAAACTCCAAGTGCGGCCGCACCAGAGATGTGTACAGTTGCATCATGACGCTTGCGACTCCTAATTCAATCCCCCTACCAATAAACGCCAAAACTCCGTATGCCTTCTTAACAACCTTTATCTACTTGATTCCCAACTTTCAGGGATCTATGTACACATACACCTAGATCCCTCTGCTCATCCACACTATTCAAAGTCCTCCCGTTAGCCCTATACTCAACACATCTGTTATTCCTACCGAAATGAATTACCTCACACTTTTCCACATTAAACTCCATCCGCCACCTCTCAGCCCAGCTCTGCAACCTTTCTAAGTCACCCTGCAAACTATGACACCCTCCTCACAATCTACCACACCTCCGATTTTGGTGTCATCAGCAAACTTACTAATCCACCCAACTATACCCTCATCCAGATCATTAATAAAAATTACAAACAGCAGTGGCCCCAAAACAGATCCCTGAGGCACACCACTTGTAACCGAACTCCATGACGAATATTTCCCATCAACCACCACTCTCTGTCTCCTATCTGATAGCCAATTCCTGATCCAATTACCTAGATCACCCCCCAATCCCATACATCTGCATTTTCTGCAGAAGCCTAACTTCTGATGCTGAGAGACAAATCTGAAACCTGGAACTCATTTCAGTATTGACTCACGTGCTCACTGTGTGTAACTGAGGTGATGAAGATAAGTAAAGATTTTGTTAGGGTGGAGCAAAACTATTTCTCCTTTTGAGAAGAAAAGGGAGCATACAGCCAAACTGTTTAGGACATCAGGTCTGGACAGTATTCATATCATCAGGAAACACTTCTTTCCATAACAGGTAGTGAAAATTTGGAATTTCTCCGAAAAGTTATTGAGATGGGAGTGGGGGAAATGGTAATGGAAAATGTTATTTTCCCCACATAATTTTCATTAGGCTAAAATATTAAGGATTGCAGATTCAAAGCAAGTAAATGGTGATATTTGTGGATTGGTTATGATTCAATTGAACGATGGAATAGGCCTCTTGCAGCTGAATGATTTACTCCTGTGTTTTCCAGGAAAACTTCTCTGTAAAATAGTTGTGGGCCTTTGCAGACAGGGATATATTTTACATTTCACAAAGTTACTGGCTGCTTGGTGAAAGAAATATTTGACTTTGCGTTGCTACTGCTGCTGAAGGCTGCCAATGTTATGGACCATTTTGTTTTAAAGAAAATGAACAATTGTGGCTCAGAGGGATTGTGGAGCAGAGGGATCTAGGTATATGTGTACATAGATCCCTGAAAGTTGGGAATCAAGTAGATAAGGTTGTTAAGAAGGCATACGGAGTTTTGGCGTTTATTGGTAGGGGGATTGAATTTAGGAGTCGCAGCGTCATGATGCAACTGTACACCAACTCTGGTGCGGCCACACTTGGAGTTTTGTGTGCAGTTCTGGTCCCCACATTACAGGAAGGATTGTAGAGGCTTTGGAGAGGGTGCAGAGGAGGTTTACCAGGATGTTGCCTGGTATGGTGGGGAGATCCTATGAGGAGAGACTGAGAGATTTGGGGTTGTTTTCGCTGGAAAGAAGGCGGCTAAGAGGGGATCTCATTGAAACATATAAGATGATTAGAGGTTTAGATAGGGTGGACAGTGATAGCCTTTTTCCTAGGATGGAGAAAGCTAGCACGAGGGGGCATGATTTTAAATTAAGGGGGGGTAGTTATAGGACGGATGTCAGGGGTAGGTTCTTTACCCAGAGGGTGGTGAGGGACTGGAATGCCCTGCCAGCTGCAGTTGTAAATGCGCCTAGTTTTGGGGGCGTTTAAGAGATCTGTGGATAGGTTTATGGATGAAAAGGGATTGGTTTAGGCTAGTGGGTCATTGTTTTTGTAACTGGTCGGCACAACATCGTGGGCCGAAGGGCCTGTTCTGCGCTGTAATGTTCTATGTTCTATGTTCTAAAGTAATAATGAATAGGGGAAGGTTTTAGAGATGGAAATGATGGAAGGAGGAAAATAAATCTGCAGAAGAACCAATGCACAGACACTGAAAATATGTTTCCAAGAAAATTGAGTGGAAGCTTTGCAGTTCCTCTCATTGCAATCTCTGAGATCATTGCATCCCAATGTTTACCCGCCATGGAATTTCTTCCCAGCAGCTGTATCTCCCTATTATATTCCTGAAGTTGTGTTTTACCATTGGAATACCTGCCATGTGAGTCCCCATAGAAGCATCACAGAAATGCATGTAAGAGAAGTTTAAACAGCAGGTAACAATACTTGAATTCCTGAAGTACATTGATATTTTCTTTTCAGAACAAAGATTTGTATTTGGGCAAGGACTGAGAACTAATTGCTGATCGCAAAAGAATACTGTTAGACATGTTAGGCACATGAGTGAAACAAGAATGGAGGGATATGGTAGGGGATATTAAATAGGGTTAAACCTCGGGAGACACCGGAAAGGCAGGCTGTAAGATTAATATTTTTGTCTTTATTCCACAGGTGGAGGTCCACCTCGTGTCAAACGAGGGGCATTCACACGGCGGGTCGTGCCTGGGCTGCTCTTGGAAGTTCCAGGAGTGGCCTAGAACTTCGTGTCGGTGTGTGTGCTTGATCCTGGACCGGTAGATGGGCGCCGCAACAGCTCAGTGACTAGCACTGCTGGCTGTGCAGGCACATGGATTTGGGCCTGTATCTGTGGGAGTTTGCACATTCTCCCTGTGTCTGCGTGGGTTTCCTCCTGGCGCTCCGGTTTCCTCCCACACCCCAAAGATGTGCTCTCAGGCTAATCGATTTTTACCAAATTGACACTATTTCTTCCCTGAATCTGACTGAGTAGGGTTCCATTCGGAGATATGCAGGGTAGAATAGGTGTAGGGTGATGTGGCGGCGCGGGCTCGTTGGGCCGAAGGGCCTGTTTCCCGTGCTGGGTTGTTCTTTGTTCTTTATGCTGTATCTAACCCCGTGCTGTCCCTGTCCTGGGTGTGTTTGATGGGGGACAGTGTAGAGGGAGCTTTACTCTGTATCTAACCCCGTGCTGTACCTGTCCTGGGAGTGTTTGATGGGGGACAGTGTAGAGGGAGCTTTACTCTGTATCTAACCCCATTAGAAAGTTTTAGATTGGCTAGGAGGGAGTTGAAGAGGGAGTTAAGAAGGGCCAAAAGAGGACATGAGATGATTTTGGCTGATAGGATTAAGGAGAACCCTAAGGCGTTTTACAGGTATGTCAAGAACAGAAGGTTGGTTAGGACAAGATTAGGGCCAGTTACAGACAGTAGAGGGAAGTTGTGTGTGGAACCGGAGGAGATTGGAGAGGCGTTGAACCAATATTTCTCTTCGGTGTTCACGCAAGGGGACAGGAATGTAGCTGAGGAGGACACTGGGGTGCAGGGGTGTGAAATAGATAGTATTGCAGTTGATACGGGGGATGTGCTGGATATTTTAGAGGGTTTGAAAATAGATAAGTCCCCTGGCCCAGATGGGATTTACCCGAGGATTCTTTGGGAGGCAAGAGGGGTGATTGCGGAGCCTCTGGCTCTGATCTTCAGGTCGTCGTTAGTCTCTGGTATAGTACCAGAAGATTGGAGGACAGCAAATGTTGTCCCATTGTTTAAGAAGGGGAGAAGGGACTTCCCTGGGAATTATAGACCGGTGAGTCTTACTTCTGTGGTGGGTAAGGTTTTGGAAAGGATTATTAGAGACAGGATTTATAGTTATTTGGAAAGTAATGAGTTGATAAGAGATAGTCAGCATGGTTTTGTAGCGGGTAGGTCATGCCTTACTAACCTTATCGAGTTCTTTGAGAAAGTGACCAAAGAGGTGGATAGGGGTAAGGCAGTTGATGTGGTGTATATGGATTTTAGCAAGGCGTTTGATAAGGTTCACCATGGTAGGCTTCTGCAGAAAATGCAGATGTATGGGATTGGGGGTGATCTAGGTAATTGGATCAGGAATTGGCTAGCAGATAGGAGACAGAGAGTGGTGGTTGATGGGAAATATTCGTCATGGAGTTCGGTTACAAGTGGTGTGCCTCAGGGATCTGTTTTGGGGCCACTGCTGTTTGTAATTTTTATTAATGATCTGGATGAGGGTATAGTTGGGTGGATTAGTAAGTTTGCTGATGTCACCAAAGTCGGAGGTGTGGTAGATTGTGAGGAAGGGTGTCATAGTTTGCAGGATGACTTGGAAAGATTGCAGAGCTGGGCTGAGAGGTGGCGGATGGAGTTTAATGTGGAGAAGTGTGAGGTAATTCATTTCGGTAGGAATAACAGATGTGTTGAGTATAGGGCTAACGGGAGGACTTTGAATAGTGTGGAGGAGCAGAGGGATCTAGGTGTATGTGTACATAGATCCCTGAAAGTTGGGAATCAAGTAGATAAAGTTGTTAAGAAGGCATACGGAGTTTTGGCGTTTATTGGTAGGGGGATTGAATTTAGGAGTCGTAGCGTCATGATGCAACTGTACACAACTCTGGTGCGGCCGCACTTGGAGTTTTGTGTGCCGTTCTGGTCCCCACATTACAAGAAGGATGTAGAGGCTTTGGAGAGGGTGCAGAGGAGGTTTACCAGGATGTTGCCTGGTATGGAGGGGAGATCCTATGAGGAGAGATTGAGAGATTTGGGGTTGTTTTCGCTGGAAAGAAGGCGGCTAAGAGGGGATCTCATTGAAACATATAAGATGATTAGAGGTTTAGACAGGGTAGATAGTGATAGCCTTTTTCCTAGGATGGAGAAAGCTAACACGAGGGGGCACGATTTTAAATTAAAGGGGGGTAGTTATAGGACAGATGTCAGGGGTAGGTTCTTTACCCAGAGGGTGGTGAGGGACTGGAATGCCCTGCCAGCTGCAGTTGTAAATGCACCTAGTTTGGGGGCGTTTAAAAGATCTGTGGATAGGTTTATGGATGAAAAGGGATTGGTTTAGGCTAGTGGGTCATTGTTTTGTAACTGGTCGGCGCAACATCGTGGGCCGAAGGGCCTGTTCTGCGCTGTAATGTTCTATGTTCTATGTTCTATGTTCCATGCTGTACCTGTCCTGGGAGTGGTTCATGGGGGGACAGTGTAGAGGGAGCTTTACTCTGTATCTAACCCCGTGCTGTACCTGTCCTGGGAGTGTTTGATGGGGGGACAGTGTAGAGGGAGCTTTACTCTGTATCTAACCCCGTGCTGTACCTGTCCTGGGAGTGTTTGATGGGGGACAGAGTAGAGGGAGCTTTACTCTGTATCTAACCCCGTGCTGTCCCTGTCCTGGGAGTGTTTGATGGGGGACAGTGTAGAGGGAGCTTTACTCTGTATCTAACCCCGTGCTGTAACCTGTCCTGGGAGTGTTTCATGGGGGGGACAGTGTAGAGGGAGCTTTACTCTGTATCTAACCCCGTGCTGTACCTGTCCTGGGAGTGTTTCATGGGGGGACAGTGTAGAGGGAGCTTTACTCTGTATCTAACCCCGTGCTGTACCTGTCCTGGGAGTGTTTGATGGGGGGACAGTGTAGAGGGAGCTTTACTCTGTATCTAACCCCGTGCTGTACCTGTCCTGGGAGTGTTTGATGGGGGACAGTGTAGAGGGAGCTTTACTCTGTATCTAACCCCGTGCTGTTCCTGTCCTGGGAGTGTTTCATGGGGGGACAGTGTAGAGGGAGCTTTACTCTGTATCTAACCCCGTGCTGTACCTGTCCTGGGAGTGTTTGATGGGGGACAGTGTAGAGGGAGCTTTACTCTGTATCTAACCCATGCTGTACCTGTCCTGGGAGTGTTTGATGGGGGGACAGTGTAGAGGGAGCTTTACTCTGTATCTAACCCCGTGCTGTACCTGTCCTGGGAGTGTTTGATGGGGGGGACAGTGTAGAGGGAGCTTTACTCTGTATCTAACCCCGTGCTGTACCTGTCCTGGGAGTGTTTGATGGGGGACAGTGTAGAGGGAGCTTTACTCTGTATCTAACCCCGTGCTGTACCTGTCCTGGGAGTGTTTGATGGGGGACAGTGTAGAGGGAGCTTTACTCTGTATCTAACCCCGTGCTGTACCTGTCCTGGGAGTGTTTGATGGGGGGGACAGTGTAGAGGGAGCTTTACTCTGTATCTAACCCCGTGCTGTACCTGTCCTGGGGAGTGTTTGATGGGGGACAGTGTAGAGGGCGCTTAACTTTTTTAACCCCTAAGCTAATCCCAATTGCCCACATTTGGCCCATATCCCTCTATACCAGGGGTATAGAGTTTGCAAAAGGATCTAGATAGGCTGTGCGAATGGGCCAGGAAATGGCAAATGGAATTTAATGTTGGCAAGTGTGAGGTGGTCCACTTTGGTAGGAGGAATGGTAGGAAGGACTATTACTTACGGGGCGAAAAACTGCAGCAGGCGACGGTGCAGAGGGACCTCGGGGTCCTTGTGCATGAGTCGCAAAAACCCAGCTTACAGGTGCAGCAGGTGGTCAGGAAGGCGAATGGGATGCTGGCCTTCATAGCGAGGGGGATTGAATATAAAAGTAGGGAGGTCTTGCTGCAGCTGTATAGGGCATTGGTGAGGCTGCAGCTGGAGTACTGTGTGCAGTTTTGGGCGCCGCACCTGCGCAAGGATATTTTGGCCCTGGAGGGAGTGCAGAGGAGGTTTAGAACATAAGAACATAAGAACATAAGAAATAGGAGCAGGAGTAGGCCATCTGGCCCTTCGAGCCTGCCCCGCCATTCAATAAGATCATGGCTGATCTGTCGTGACTCAGCTCCACCTTCCCGCCCTCTCCCCATAACCCTTAATCCCTTCTCTTATCAAAAACCCATCAACCCGTTTCTTAAAAATATTTAGCGAGGCAGCCTCCACCACTTCAACGGGCAGAGAATTCCAGAGATTCACCACCCTTTGAGTGAAGAAGTTCCTCCTCAACTCCGTTCTAAACCGCCTCCCCTTTATCTTGAGGCTGTGCCCCCTAGTCCTACTGTCTTTTTTGAGCGGGAAGAGTCTCTCCACCTCTATCCTATCATCCCATTCATCATCTTATACGTCTCAATGAGATCTCCCCTCATTCTTCTAAACTCTAACGAGTACAAGCCTAGTTTATTCAGCCTCTCCTCATAGCTCAATCCCCTCAACTCCGGTATCAGCCGAGTAAACCTCCTCTGCACTCCCTCCAGGGCCAAAATATCCTTGCGCAGGTGCGGCGCCCAAAACTGCACACAGTACTCCAGCTGCGGCCTCACCAATGCCCTATACAGCTACAGCAAGACCTCCCTACTTTTATATTCAATCCCCCTCGCTATGAAGGGTTTACTCGGCTGATACCGGAGTTGAGGGGATTAGCTATGAGGAGAGGCTGAATAAACTAAGCTTGTACTCGTTAGAGTTTAGAAGAATGAGGGGAGATCTCATTGAGACGTATAAGATGATGAATGGGATGGATAGGATAGAGGTGGAGAGACTCTTCCCGCTCAAAAAAGACAGTAGGACTAGGGGGCACAGCCTCAAGATAAAGGGGGGGCGGTTTAGAACAGAGTTGAGGAGGAACTTCTTCACTCAAAGGGTGGTGAATCTCTGGAATTCTCTGCCCGTTGAAGTGGTGGAGGCTGCCTCGCTAAATATTTTTAAGAAACGGGTTGATGGGTTTTTGATAAGAGAGGGGATTAAGGGTTATGGGGAGAGGGCAGGAAGGTGGAGCTGATTCACGACAGATCAGCCATGATCTTATTGAATGGCGGGGCAGGCAGGAAGGGCCAGATGGCCTACTCCTGCTCCTATTTCTTATGTTCTTATATACCCATCGTACCCGTGTAACTGTCTAAATGCTTTTTAAAAGATAAAATTGTACCCACCTCCACTACTGCCTCTGGCAGCTCGTTCCAGACACTCACCACCCTCTGGGTGAAAAAGTTGCCCCTCTGTACACTTTTATATCTCTCCCCTCTCATCTTTAACCTCTGCCCTCTAGTTTTAGACTCCCCTACCTTTGGGAAAAGATATTGACTATCTCGTTGATCTGTGCCCCTCATTATTTTATAGACCTCTATAAGATCACCCCTCAGCCTCCTACGCTCCAGAGAAAAAAGTCCCAGTCTATCCAGCCTCTCCTTATAACTCAATCCATCAAGTCCCAGTAGCATCCTAGTAAATCTTTTCTGCACTCTTTCTAGTTTAATAATATCCTTTCTATAATAGGGTGACCAGAATTGCACACAGTATTCCAAGTGTGGTCTTCCCAATGTCTTGACTTGGTTATTGGAAGCACTGAATATTGGAGACACAGAGGGAGGTATATATTGGAAATATATGGGCACGTATGTTTTGGAGACACGGGGATGGGGAAGTATATATTGGAGACATGAAGGACATATATATATATTGGAGACACAGAGGATGCTTTGGGTTTGTCCTTTGTCTGTATAGAGCTCCAGAAACAACACTTTTCATTGTATCCCAGTACACGTGACAATAATAAATCAAAGTTATCCTTGTGATGGGGCAATTGTGGACTCTGGAGAAGTCAACCACTATTGTCCTTTTGCACTCTGGGATCTGGCGGGTATCCTCTCACTGCTGATTACTGCACTCTGGGATACTGGAGGAGTATACTGAGGAAAGCGTATGGCATGTTAGCCTTCATAGGAAGGGGTATAGAATATAAGAGTAGGAGTCTGATGTTGCAGTTGTATAGAACGTTGGTTAGGCCTCACCTGGAGTACTGCGTCCAGTTCTGGTCGCCGTACTACCGGAAGGATGTAGAGATCCTGGAGAGAGTGCAGAGGAGATTTACCAGGATGTTGCCTGGTATGGAAGGGCAGTCTTACGAGGAAAGATTGAACGCACTTGGGCTGTTTTCCCTTGAGAGACGTTGGCTGAGGGGGGATCTAATAGAGGTTTATAAGATTATGAAGGGGACAGATAGAGTAGATGGTGATAAGCTTTTCCCGCTATTAGAAATGGATAGAACGAGGGGTCACGGGCTTAGGGTGAGGGGGGCTAGATATAAGACTAATATTAGAGGGCAGTTTTTCACACAAAGGGTAGTGGGGATGTGGAATGCACTGCCGAGTAAGGTGGTGGAAGCAGGCACGCTAGGGTTGTTCGAGAGTCACTTGGACAGCCACATGAGCGGTCTACATATAGGGGGATATAGCAGGCCTTACTAAGCATTGTAGGCTTGGGATTCAGTTTTAGCCTCAGGGATATAGAGTCTTTAATAATGAATTTTTTATCCACAGGCATTTAAGTCCAGCAAGGGGCATGCATGCGGCAGGTTGTGGTGGGCTGCTCTTGGATGTTGCTTCGGGAGTTGCCTACTGCTTCATGTCGTTGGTGTGCGTAAACTGGACCATCTCGAGGGCATCATGGCAGCTCAGAGACTATCTCTGTTGCTGTGCGGACACATGGATTTGGGCCTGTGTCCGTGGGAGTTTGCGCGTTCTCCCCGTGTCTGCGTGGGTTTCCTCCGGGTGCTCCGGTTTCCTCCCACATCCCAAAAATGTGCTTTTAGGCTGATTGATTGGGTAACAAATTGTCCCTATATTGGACCTCCCTGATCCTCACACATTCGGCATAGACTAAAATCATGAATAGGTCACTGACCATGGGACGGCGGCGCGGGCTCGTTGGGCCGAAGGGCCTGTTTCCCGTGCTGTGTTGTGTTGTTGTTGTTCTTTGTGTTGTTGTTGTTGTTGTTGTTCTTTGGCTGACTGCTGCACTCTGGGATACTGGAGGAGTCCTTGGCTGATGGGTGCACTCTGGGATGATGGGGAGATGCCGGCGTTGGACTGGGGTCAACAACACAGTAAGAAGCCTCATGACACCAGGTTAAAGTCCAACCGGTTTATGCCCCACTGCCGGCTGGTGGAACCTGGGGTACTGCTGTACCCGTTACTCACTGGTGCAGCTTGGGATACTGGAAGAGTCCTCCCACTGCACGCAGACACGGGGAGAACATACACACAGTCCACACGGACAGTTACCCCAGCCGGGAATTGAACCCGGGTCCCTGGCGCTGTGAGATAGCAGCGTTAACTATCCTGCCAACACGTCACCCCTTGGACATCCTTGCATCTCCACAGGGCAGATGATGGTGTCGATGGAGAAAGAACATTGACCCGGACCCGGATATAATTTAACAACGATAGTGGCAATCGTGGTTTTAAGCTGGAGAGTTAAGCATGCTGGGATTTTTTTGGTCAAGTTATAGAACATTACAGCACAAACAGGCCCTTCGGCCCACAAGTTGCGCCGATCACATCCATACCTACCAAGCCATAGACCTATCTGTAACTCCCAATCCCATTAAACCCCATATACTCATCCAGAAGTCTTTTAAAAGACCCCAGCGAGTTCACCTCCACCACCGACGACGGCAGCCGATTCCATTCACTCACCACCCTCTGAGTGAAAAACTTACCCCTAACATCACCTCTGTACTTCCCTCCCCGCACCTTAAATCTGTGTCCTCTCGTAGCGACCATTTCAACCCGGGGAAATAGCCTCTGAGAGTCCACCCTATCTATTCCTCTCAACATTTTATAAACTTCTATCAGGTCGCCTCTCAACCTTCGCCTCTCCAGGGAAAAGAGTCCCAGCTCCCTCAACCTATCCTCAGAAGGCATGCCTCCCAGTCCAAGCAACATCCTTGTAAATCTCCTCTGCACCCTCTCAATAGCTTCCACATCCTTCCTGTAGTGAGGCGACCAGAACTGCGCACAGTACTCCAAATGAGGCCTGACGAGGTTCCTGTAAAGTTGCAGCATTACCTCCTGACTCCGAAACTCAATCCCTCGATTAATGAAGGCCAGTACACCATACGCCTTCTTCACCACCTCCTCCACCTGGGAGGCCGATTTAAGAGTCCTGTGGACCCGGACCCCGAGATCCTTCTGCTCTTCAACACTACTAAGACTCCTGTCCTTAATAGTGTACTCGTTCATCCCGTTAGTCCTGCCAAAATGGACCACTACACATTTATCCGCGTTGAAGTCCATCTGCCACTTCTGCACCCACTCTTGCATCCTATCTATGTTCCGCTGCAATTTCTGACATCCCTCCAGACCATCCACAGAAGTCTGAGTAGTGTTGAAGAGCAGAAGGATCTCGGGGTCCGGGTCCACAGGACTCTTAAATCGGCCTCGCAGGTGGAGGAGGTGGTCAAGAAGGCGTATAGAATATATAGAATATAGAACCCTACAGTGCAGAAACAGGCCCTTCGGCCCATCGAGTCTGCACCGAACACAATCCCACCCAGACCCTATCCCCATATCCCTACACATTTACCTGCTAATCCCTCTAACCTACACATCCCAGGACACTAAGGGGCAATTTTAGCATAGCCAATGAACCTAACCCGCACATCTTTGGACTGTGGGAGGAAACCGGAGCACCCGGAGAAAACCCACGCAGACACGAGGAGAATGTGCAAACTCCACACAGGCAGTGACCCGTGCCGGGAATCGAACCCAGGACCCTGGAGCTGTGAAGCAGCAGTGCTAACCACTGTGCTACCGTGCCGCCCACGGTATGGTGTACTGGCCTTCATTAATCGAGGGATTGAGTTTAGGAGTCGGGAAGTAATGCTGCAACTTTACAGGAACCTCGTCAGGCCTCATTTGGAGTACTGTGCGCAGTTCTGGTCGCCTCACTATAGGAAAGACGTAGAAGCTATTGAAAGGGTGCAGAGGAGATTTACAAGGATGTTGCCTGGACTGGGAGGCATGCCTTATGAAGATAGGTTGAGGGAGCTGGGACTCTTTTCCCTGGAGAGGCGAAGGTTGAGAGGCGACCTGATAGAGGTTTATAAAATGTTGAGAGGAATAGATAGGGTGGACTCTCAGAGGCTATTTCCCCGGGTTGAAATGGTCGCTACGAGAGGACACAGATTTAAGGTGCGGGGAGGGAAGTACAGAGGTGATGTTAGGGGTAAGTTTTTCACTCAGAGGGTGGTGAGTGAATGGAATCGGCTGCCGTCATCGGTGGTGGAGGCGAACTCGCTGGGGTCTTTTAAAAGACTTCTGGATGAGTATATGGGGTTTAATGAGATTGAGGGTTATAGATAGGTCTGTAGGTTAGTAGGTGTTGATGTGATCGGCGCAACTTGTGGGCCGAAGGGCCTGTTTGTGCTGTAATGTTCTATGTTCTATTACACCACCAACCTTCGTGTCATCAGCGAACTTACTAACCCATCCCTCCACTTCCTCATCCAGGTCATTTATGAAAATGACAAACAGCAAGGGTCCCAGAACAGATCCCTGGGGCACCCCACTGGTGACTGACCTCCATGCAAGTTCTAATTAAAATCAGTTGCAGGTCATAACGTTACACTGAATCATGGATCTCTTCTGGGAACTGTGGTCCAAAGATTCCTGTGTTCAAACATGGGAAGTTGTTTACTTTCAAGTAGACACTATTGAATTGTATTGCTGTTTAGAACAAAAAGATAAAATTGGTCCTCTTGAAAACTAGCGTGGTTGGTTTTATATGGAACTAAAAGAAATGGGGGGAGACATTAAATGGGTTTTTTGTATCCATATTTACTAAGGAAACTGGCATGGAGTCTATGGAAATAAGACAAACAAGGAGGGAGGTTATGGAACACATACAGATTAAAGGGGAGGAGTGCTGGCTGTCTTGAGGCAAATCAGGGTAGATAAATCCTCAGGACCTGATAGGGTAGCCCCTCGAACCTTGAAGGAGACTAGTGTTGAATTTGCAGGGGTCCTGGAGGATTTATTTAAAATGTCGGTATCCAGGGGTGAGGTGCCGGATGATTGGAGAATAGCTCATGTTGTTCCGCTGTTTAAGAAAGGCTCAAATAATAATCCGGGAAATTATAGGCCGGTAAGTTTGACACCAGTCATACGTAAATTATTGGAAGGAGTACTAAGAGATAGGATCTACAAATACTTACTAGGGAGAGTCAACATTGCTTTGTGCGTGGTAGGTCATGTTTGACCAATCTATTAGAGTTTTTCGAGGAGGTTACCAGGAAATTGGATGAAGGGAAGGCGGTGGATGTTGTCTACATGGACTTCAGTAAGGCATCTGACAAAGTCCCACATGGAAGGTTAGTTAGAACCCTAGAACCAGCATAGAACCAGTTAGGAAGGTTCAGTCTCTAGGTATACATGGAGAGGTAGTAAATTGGATTAGACACTGGCTCAATGGAAGTATGATGTGGGTATGCCAGCGTTGGACTGGCGTAAACACAGTAAAAAGTCTGACAACACCAGGTTTTAGTCCAACCGATTTATTTGATAATATCCTCACAAGCTTTCGAGGGGACTGCCTCTTCGTCAGGTGAATGGAGAGTCCCTGTCAAGGGCAGGAGTCTTAGTAGCGTTGAAGAGCAGAAGGATCTCGGGGTCCGGGTCCACAGGACTCTTAAATCAGCCTCGCAGGTGGAGGAGGTGGTCAAGAAGGCGTATGGTGTACTGGCCTTCATTAATCGAGGGATTGAGTTTAGGAGTCGGGAGGTAATGCTGCAACTTTACAGGACCCTCGTCAGGCCTCATTTGGAGTACTGTGCGCAGTTCTGGTCGCCTCACTATCGGAAAGACGTAGAAGCTATTGAAAGGGTGCAGAGGAGATTTACAAGGATGTTGCCTGGACTGGGAGGCATGCCTTATGAAGATAGGTTGATGGAGCTGGGACTCTTTTCCCTGGAGAGGCGAAGGTTGAGAGGCGACCTGATAGAGGTGTATAAAATGTTGAGAGGAATAGATAGGGTGGACTCTCAGAGGCTATTTCCCCGGGTTGAAATGGTCGCTACGAGAGGACACAGATTTAAGGTGCGGGGAGGGAAGTACAGAGGTGATGTTAGGGGTAAGTTTTTCACTCAGAGGGTGGTGAGTGAATGGAATCGGCTGCCGTCATCGGTGGTGGAGGCGAACTCGCTGGGGTCTTTTAAAAGACTTCTGGATGAGTATATGGGGTTTAATGGGATTGGGGGTTATAGATAGGTCTATAGATTGGTGGGGTTGATGTGATCGGCGCAACTCGAGGGCCGAAGGGCCTGTTTGTGCTGTAATGTTCTATGAGGACATGGGTTAAGGTTGAAAGGAGAAAAGTTTAAAGGGAATATTAGGGGGGGGTTGCTTCACACAGAGAGTGGTGGGAGTGTGGAATGAGCTGCCGGATAAAATGGTAAATGCGGGGTCACTTTTTAACATTTAAGAAAAACTTGGGATGGGTTGATGGATGAGAGGGGGTGTGGAGGGATATGGTCCAGGTGCAGGTCAGTGGGACTAGGCAGAAAAATGGTTCAGCACAGACAAGAAGGGCCAAAAGGCCTGTTTGAGCTGTAATGTTCTATGGGCCTACGGGGGACTTGCCATCTGAAGTAAGCATACGGGCGTGACTTACGAGTAACTTCATTGGCTGTTCGAGCCGTGTGATCAGTTTCTGGCTCCACCATTGGCTGGATGACGGAGAATCTTCTGGAAGCAAGTGAAGGAATTTGTAGATGAAAGACGTCCCCGGGCCTGCGTTTACAACTCTTAACGAGATTGACCATTGTAATTAGAGTGATCTGGAGGATTCTTCAGAGGGGAGGTAGACGCCGCATCGCGGATAATTCTTGGCCGACGTTTTTTCCGTAACTCGGTGGTATCTACTTTCAGTTAAATAATTCAAGGTGATGGAACAAAGGAAATTACAGCCCGGGAACAGGCCCTTCGGCCCCTCCAAGCCTGGACTGGCCATGCTGCCCCCGACTGAACTAGGACCTTCCGCAGACCCCCGATTCCCATCCGGTTCACGTATTTGTCAAGACATCCCTTAAAAGTCACCGTTAGATCTGCTGCTTCTCCCTTCCCCCGGCAGCGAGTTCCAGGCATCCACCACCCTCCGTGTAAAACAAAAACGTTACTTGTACATCTCCTTTAAACCCCTTAAACCTGTGCCCCCCCCCCTTCCAACCTGGGGGGGAAAAGCTCCTGACTATCCTCTCTGTCCCCTCTCCTCATAACGCTGTCGACTTCTATCACGTCGCCCCTACATCTCCGTCGTTCCAATGACAACAAATCGAGTTTCTCCAACCTTTAATTTAATTTAATTTAGGAGTCGCAGCGTCATGTTGCAACTGTACACATCTCTGGTGCGGCCGCACTTGGAGTACTGTGTGCAGTTCTGGTCCCCACATTACAGGAAGGACGTGGAGGCTTTGGAGAGGGTGCAGAGGAGGTTTACCAGGATGTTGCCTGGTATGGAGGGGAGATCCTATGAGGAGAGATTGAGAGATTTGGGGTTGTTTTCGCTGGAAAGAAGGCGGCTAAGAGGGGATCTCATTGAAACATATAAGATGATTAGAGGTTTAGATAGGGTGGACAGTGATAGCCTTTTTCCTAGGATGGAGAAAGCTAGCACGCGGGGGCACGATTTTAAATTAAGGGGGGGTAGTTATAGGACAGATGTCAGGGGTAGGTTCTTTACCCAGAGGGTGGTGAGGGACTGGAATGCCCTGCCAGCTGCAGTTGTAAATGCACCTAGTTTGGGGGCGTTTAAGAGATCTGTGGATAGGTTTATGGATGAAAAGGGATTGGTTTAGGCTAGTGGGTCATTGTTTTGTAACTGGTCGGCGCAACATCGTGGGCCGAAGGGCCTGTTCTGCGCTGTAATGTTCTATGTTCTATGATTTAAGAATCTGAGTTGATCTATTTCTGATTTAAGAATCTGAGTTGATCTATTTCTGATTTAAGAATCTGAGTTGATCTATTTCTGATTTAAGAATCTGAGTTGATCTATTTCTGATTTAAGAATCTGAGTTGATCTATTTCTGATTTAAGAATCTGAGTTGATCTATTTCTGATTTAAGAATCTGAGTTGATCTATTTCTGATTTAAGAATCGGGTGAAGGGGGAACAGGTGGATTTGAGGGCAGAGAGAGATCAGCTACCATCTGATTGAAAGGCGGGCTGCAGTTGCCCACTTCTGCTCCGCATTTCTGTGCGGGTGTTTAACGTGAAGCTAATTTGTTTGGGTGTCTCACACCCGGAGTATTAACACGGGGGAGTGGGCTGGAGTTGATGAAGATGAGCGCAAGTCTGAGCCTGGTTCAGTCCTGGGTCTGACGCACAGCACAGTCCGGTGGCTGTGACGATGGGGGGTGAGCTTGCTGGTGACTGAGGAGGTAGGATGACCGAGTGAACCCTTTGCCGCACTCGGGGCAGGCGAAGGGTCTCTCCCCCGGTGTGGACCCGCCGGTGAATCTCCAGCACGGACGGGTAACTGAACCCCTTCCCGCAGCCGGCGCACCGAAACCGCTTCTCCTCGGAGGGGGCCGCGTCCGTGCCCCCGGGTGGGCAGACGGATCGCTGAAGCCTCGCCCGCACGCCAGACGCTTGTCGGGTTTCTCCCCGCGGCGAACGGCGCTCCCGAGATCCGTGTTCAAAATCCGACCACGCTCAGCTCACTACAAACCGATCGAACCCCCCCCCCCACCCCAGGCACGTGAGCTGCCAGACGCAAATCCTGCCGTCCCGATACCCTGCACAGTGCAGTCAAAACAGGAACAGAACGGGAGTGTGAAGGAACCTATCGAAACATCACAACAATCAAACCGAGTCCCCAATATCTGTAGGGTCAACACCGCAAAAAAAAAAAGAGTGACCATCGAACTAGTGGATTGTCGTAAAAATACATCTTCCTTCACCGATTTTAGAACATAGAACATTACAGCGCAGAACAGGCCCTTCGGCCCACGATGTTGCGCCGACCAGTTACAAAACAATGACCCACTAGCCTAAACCAATCCCTTTTCATCCATAAACCTATCCACAGATCTCTTAAACGCCCCCAAACTAGGCACATTTACAACTGCAGCTGGCAGGGCATTCCAGTCCCTCACCACCCTCTGGGTAAAGAACCTACCCCTGACATCTGTCCTATAACTACCCCCCCCTTAATTTAAAGTCGTGCCCCCTCGTGCAAGCTTTCTCCATCCTAGGAAAAAGGGCTATCACTATCTACCCTGTCTAAACCTCTAATCATCTTATATGTTTCAATGAGATCCCCTCTTAGCCTCCTTCTTTCCAGCGAAAACAACCCCAAATCTCTCAATCTCTCCTCATAGGATCTCCCCTCCATACCAGGCAACATCCTGGTAAACCTCCTCTGCACCCTCTCCAAAGCCTCCACATCCTTCCTGTAATGTGGGGACCAGAACTGCACACAGTACTCCAAGTGCGGCCGCACCAGAGATGATTTTCTTTGGGAAATGTTTTCTACAAATGCGTGAAGAGTAAAAGGATGAGATGTGCAGGAACAGGACCCATTAAATGTGACGGTGGGAAAGTTTGTACAGAACCGGTAGAAATAGCAGAGGTGTTCAGAGGCGATCGAGGCCGACTCCTGCTCCTAGTTCTTATGTTAATTTGAACAGATTTTAGGACTTGCTATTATTGGACACAGAGTACGGAGGAGAATTGTCAGGATTTTGGGGTCCGGGTTCACAGGACTCTTAAATCGGCCTCGCAGGTGGAGGAGGCGGTCAAGAAGGCGTATGGTGTACTGGCCTTCATTAATCGAGGGATTGAGTTTAGGAGTCGGGAGGTAATGCTGCAACTTTACAGGACCCTTGTCAGGCCTCATTTGGAGTACTGTGCGCAGTTCTGGTCGCCTCACTATAGGAAAGACGTAGAAGCTATTGAAAGGGTACAGAGGAGATTTACAAGGATGTTGCCTGGACTGGGAGGCATGCCTTATGAAGATAGGTTGAGGGAGCTGGGACTCTTTTCCCTGGAGAGACGAAGGTTGAGAGGCGACCTGATAGAAGTTTATAAAATGTTGAGAGGAATAGATAGGGTGGACTCTCAGAGGCTATTTCCCCGGGTTGAAATGGTCGCTACGAGAGGACACAGATTTAAGGTGCGGGGAGGGAAGTACAGAGGTGATGTTAGGGGTAAGTTTTTCACTCAGAGGGTGGTGAGTGAATGGAATCGGCTGCCGTCATCAGTGGTGGAGGCGAACTCGCTGGGGTCTTTTAAAAGACTTCTGGATGAGTATATGGGGTTTAATGGGATTGGGGGTTATAGATAGGTCTATAGATTGGTAGGTGTTGATGTGATCCTAGGATGGAGAAAGCTAGCACGAGGGGGCACGACTTTAAATTAAGGGGGGGTAGTTATAGGACAGAGTTTAGGAGTCGGGAGGTAATGCTGCAACTTTACAGGACCCTCGTCAGGCCTCATTTGGAGTACTGTGCGCAGTTCTGGTCGCCTCACTATAGGAAAGACGTAGAAGCTATTGAAAGGGTGCAGAGGAGATTTACAAGGATGTTGCCTGGACTGGGAGGCATGCCTTATGAAGATAGGTTGAGGGAGCTGGGACTCTTTTCCCTGGAGAGGCGAAGGTTGAGAGGCGACCTGATAGAAGTTTATAAAATGTTGAGAGGAATAGATAGGGTGGACTCTCAGAGGCTATTTCCCCGGGTTGAAATGGACGCTACGAGAGGACACAGATTTAAGGTGCGGGGAGGGAAGTACAGAGGTGATGTTAGGGGTAAGTTTTTCACTCAGAGGGTGGTGAGTGAATGGAATCGGCTGCCGTCAGTGGTGGTGGAGGCGAACTCGCTGGGGTCTTTTAAAAGACTTCTGGATGAGTATATGGGGTTTAATGGGATTGGGGGTTATCGATAGGTCTATAGATTGGTGGGGTTGATGTGATCCTAGGATGGAGAAAGCTAGCACGAGGGGGCACGATTTTAAATTAAGGGGGGGGTAGTTATAGGACTGATGTCAGGGGTAGGTTCTTTACCCAGAGGGTGGTGAGGGACTGGAATGCCCTGCCAGCTGCAGTTGTAAATGCACCTAGTTTGGGGGGCGTTTAAGAGATCTGTGGATAGGTTTATGGATGAAAAGGGATTGGTTTAGGTTAGTGGGTCATTGTTTTGTAACTGGTCGGCGCAACATCGTGGGCCGAAGGGCCTGTTCTGCGCTGTAATGTTCTATGTTTAAGGTTTAAGGTTGTTAAGAAGGCATACGGAGTTTTGGCGTTTATTGGTAGGGGGATTGAATTTAGGAGTCGCAGCGTCATGATGCAACTGTACACATCTCTGGTGCGGCCGCACTTGGAGTTTTGTGTGCAGTTCTGGTCCCCACATTACAGGAAGGATGTAGAGGCTTTGGAGAGGGTGCAGAGGAGGCTTACCAGGATGTTGCCTGGTATGGAGGGGAGATCCTATGAGGAGAGATTGAGAGATTTGGGGTTGTTTTCGCTGGAAAGAAGGCGGCTAAGAGGGGATCTCATTGAAACATATAAGATGATTAGAGGTTTAGACAGGGTAGATAGTGATAGCCTTTTTCCTAGGATGGAGAAAGCTAGCACGAGGGGGCACGATTTTAAATTAAGGGGGGGTAGTTATAGGACTGATGTCAGGGGTAGGTTCTTTACCCAGAGGGTGGTGAGGGACTGGAATGCCCTGCCAGCTGCAGTTGTAAATGCGCCTAGTTTGGGGGCGTTTAAGAGATCTGTGGATAGGTTTATGGATGAAAAGGGATTGGTTTAGGTTAGTGGGTCATTGTTTTGTAACTGGTCGGCGCAACATCGAGGGCCGAAGGGCCTGTTCTGCGCTGTAATGTTCTATGTTCCATGATCGGCGTAACTGGTGGGCCGAAGGGCCTGCTTGTGCTGGAGTGTTCTATGATTGTAAATTTGAAGCGTTGAGGAAGGTTCGGACAGGCTGCTGGCGGAGGCAGCGGACGGAGATGTACAAAGCTGAGTTGACAAGGGGCCTATTTAACAGAGAGGGTCGAGAGTTGGAGGCAGAGGTTTGTAGTGATTGCTCGGGGGAGGAGAGCGGGGAGAGTGGAATCTTCCAGAGCGTTTTGAGGGGGTGTTGGAACTCATCCCCTGGAAGGGGAGCAGATGCAGAACGCCTCAACTCATTGAAAAGGTGCCTGACTTTTCACTGGAAGCATTGTAACCCGCAGGGTTAGGGAGCAGGTGCCGGAGAGAGTGGGGTTAGGATGGATGGTGCATTATTGCAACCACACTCTCACAAATCAACCAAACCTCTTTCAGCACTGTAACTGTTCGACTAGTCCACACGGTGAGGGATATTGAGTCCTCCTACAGGGCACACATAGAAACTAAAATAAAAATAACTTCAAAAACAAATAGCTGAATTCTCAGTGACCAGGAATAGTACACATCTCTGGTGCGGCCACACTTGGAGTACTGTGTGCAGTTCTGGTCCCCACATTACAGGAAGGATGTAGAGGCTTTGGAGAGGGTGCAGAGGAGGTTTACCAGGATGTTGCCTGGTATGGAGGGGAGATCCTATGAGGAGAGATTGAGAGATTTGGGGTTGTTTTCGCTGGAAAGAAGGCGGCTAAGAGGGGATCTCATTGAAACATATAAGATGATTAGAGGTTTAGACAGGGTAGATAGTGATAGCCTTTTTCCTAGGATGGAGAAAGCTAGCACGAGGGGGCACGATTTTAAATTAAGGGGGGGTAGTTATAGGGACAGATGTCAGGGGTAGGTTCTTTACCCAGAGGGTGGTGAGGGACTGGAATGCCCTGCCAGCTGCAGTTGTAAATGCACCTAGTTTGGGGGCGTTTAAAAGATCTGTGGATAGGTTTATGGACGAAAAGGGATTGGTTTAGGCTAGTGGGTCATTGTTTTGTAACTGGTCGGCGCAACATCGTGGGCCGAAGGGCCTGTTCTGCGCTGTAATGTTCTATGTAGGACTTTTGAATGTTTAGACTTTACTGTAACACTGACACTGACTGTTACTCAGTCAGCAAAGTATACTCTGAACTACAGAGCATAAGAAATAAGAGCAGGAGTTACAACCCTACAGTGCAGAAACAGGCCCTTCGGCCCATCGAGTCTGCACCGAACACAATCCCACCCAGACCCTATCCCCATATCCCTACACATTTTACCTGCTAATCCCTCTAACCTACACATCCCAGGACACTAAGGGGTAATTTTAGCATAGCCAATGAACCTAACCCGCACATCTTTGGACTGTGGGAGGAAACCGGAGCACCCGGAGAAAACCCACGCAGACACGAGGAGAATGTGCAAACTCCACACAGGCAGTGACCCGAGCCGGGAATCGAACCCAGGACCCTGGAGCTGTGAAGCAGCAGTGCTAACCCACTGTGCTACCGTGCCGCCCAGGAGTAGGGCCATCTGGCCCCTCGAGCCTGCCCCGCCATTCAATAAGATCATGGCTGATCTGTCGTGGCTCAGTTCCACTTTCCCGCTCTCTCCCCTGTCTATCAGAAACCTATCTACCCGTGACTTAAATATATTTAGCGAGGCAGCCCCCACCACTTCAACGGGCAGAGAATTCCAGAGATTCACCACCCTTTGAGTGAAGAAGTTCCTCCTCAACTCCGTTCGAAACTGCCTCCCTCCCCTTTATCTTGAGGCTGTGCCCTCTAGTCCTACTGTCCTTTCTAAGCGGGAAGAATCTCTCTACCTCTACCCTATCCATCCCCTTCATTATCTTATACATCTCTATAAGATCCCCCCTCATCCTTCTAAACTCCAACGAGTACAGACCCCGTCTATTCAATCCCTCCTCATAGTCCAACCCCCTCATCTCCGGTATCAGCCCAGTGAACCTTCTACAGAAAATCAATTCCTCCTTTAACACAATGAAGTGTCCCACACCAGTTGTACTTTACACTACCCTGCCAAATGGACTCTTCATTCTCCAGGACCCAATCCAAAGTTACACTCTGCTCCCAATGCCTTACATCCCTTTACTCCGAGCAGGTAACGTCTGATCCCAGAACTAACTTGCACTGTGAGAGTTACACTGGGAATTACTGCTGCTAACAAACCAGGTGAATCTCCCAACTTCAGTTCAGTTCTCACAAGCCCGGTGTCTTTTAGGGAAGTGTCAATTCACAGGTGAATTCTCCTTACAGAGAGTAACACGGGTGGCATGGCTCTCTCTCAGGGTCAGTCTCTCTCTCTCAGGGTCAGTCTCTCTCTCTCTCTCAGGGTCAGTCTCTCTCGCTCTCTCTCAGGGTCAGTCCTTCTCTCTCTCTCTCTCAGGGTCAGTCTCTCTCTCTCTCTCTCAGGGTCAGTCTCTCTCTCTCTCAGGGGCAGTCTCTCTCTCTCTCTCAGGGTCAGTCTCTCTCTCAGGGTCAGTCTCTCTCTCTCTCTCTCTCAGGGTCAGTCTCTCTCTCTCTCAGGGTCAGTCTCTCTCTCTCAGGGTCAGTCTCTCTCTCTCAGGGTCAGTCTCTCTCTCTCAGGGTCAGTCTCTCTCTCTCTCTCTCTCTCTCCCTCATTCAGGGTCAGTCTCTCTCTCTCTCTCTCTCAGGGTCAGTCTCTCTCTCTCTCTCTCAGGGTCAGTCTCTCTCTCTCTCTCTCAGGGTCAGTCTCTCTCTCTCTCTCTCTCTCAGGGTCAGTCTCTCCCTCTCAGGGTCAGTCTCTCTCTCTCTCAGGGTCAGTCTCTCTCTCTCTCAGGGTCAGTCTCTCTCTCTCAGGGTCAGTCTCTCTCTCTCTCTCAGGGTCAGTCTCTCTCTCTCTCTCTCTCTCAGGGTCAGTCTCTCTCTCTCAGGGTCAGTCTCTCTCTCTCTCAGGGTCAGTCTCTCTCTCTCTCAGGGTCAGTCTCTCTCTCTGGGTCAGTCTCTCTCTCTCTCTCTCAGGGTCAGTCTCTCTCTCAGGGTCAGGGTCAGTCTCTCTCTCAGGGTCAGGGTCAGTCTCTCTCTCTCTCTCAGGGTCAGTCTCTCTCTCTCTCTCAGGGTCAGTCTCTCTCTCTCTCTCTCAGGGTCAGTCTCTCTCTCTCAGGGTCAGTCTCTCTCTCTCTCAGGGTCAGTCTCTCTCTCTCTCAGGGGTCAGTCTCTCTCTCTCAGGGTCAGTCTCTCTCTCTCAGGGTCAGTCTCTCTCTCTCTCTCAGGGTCAGTCTCTCTCTCTCTCTCAGGGTCAGTCTCTCTCTCTCATCCAGGGTCAGTCTCTCTCTCTCATCCAGGGTCAGTCTCTCTCTCTCTCTCAGGGTCAGTCTCTCTCTCTCTCTCAGGGTAAGTCTCTCTCTCTCTCAGGGTCAGTCTCTCTCTCCCTCAGGGTCACTCTCTCTCTCTCTCTCAGGGTCAGTCTCTCTCTCTCTCTCAGGGTCAGTCTCTCTTTCTCTCTCAGGGTCAGTCTCTCTCTCTCAGGGTCAGTCACTCTCTCTATCTCTCTCAGGGTCAGTCTCTCTCTCTCTCTCAGGGTCAGTCTCTCTCTCTCTCAGGGTCAGTCTCTCTCTCTCTCAGGGTCAGTCTCTCTCTCTTTCAGGGTCAGTCTCTCTCTCTCTCTCTCTCTCAGGGTCAGTCTCTCTCTCTCTCTCCCTCAGGGTCAGTCTCTCTCTCTCTCCCTCTCTCTCTCTCACTCTCTCTCACTCAGGGTCAGTCTCTCTCTCTCTCTCCCTCAGGGTCAGTATCTCTCTCTCAGGGTCAGTCTCTCTCTCTCTCAGGGTCAGTCCTCTCTCTCTCAGGGTCAGTCTCTCTCTCTCTCGCTCAGGGTCAGTCTCTCTCTCTCTCTCTCAGGGTCAGTCTCTCTCTCTCTCTCAGGGTCAGTCTCTCTCTCTCTCTCCCTCAGGGTCAGTCTCTCTCTCTCTCTCTCTCAGGGGTCAGTCTCTCTCTCTCTCTCTCTCAGGTTCAGTCTCTCTCTCTCTCTCTCTCAGGGTCAGTCTCTCCCTCTCAGGGTCAGTCTCTCTCTCCCTCAGGGTCAGTCTCTCTCTCTCTCAGGGTCAGTCTCTCTCTCAGGGTCAGTCTCTCTCTCTCAGGGTCAGTCTCTCTCTTCTCTCAGGGTCAGTCTCTCTCTCTCAGGGTCAGTCTCTCTCTCTCTCAGGGTCAGTCTCTCTTTCTCTCTCAGGGTCAGTCTATCTCTCAGGGTCAGGGTCAGTCTCTCTCTCTCTCTCTCCTCAGGGTCAGTCTCTCTCTCTCTCAGGGTCAGTCTCTCTCTCTCTCTCAGGGTCAGTCTCTCTCTCTCATCCAGGGTCAGTCTCTCTCTCTCATCCAGGGTCAGTCTCTCTCTCTCATCCAGGTCAGTCTCTCTCTCTCATCCAGGGTCAGTCTCTCTCTCTCTCTCTCTCAGGGTCAGTCTCTCTCTCTCTCTCAGGGTCAGTCTCTCTCTCTCTCTCAGGGTCAGTCTCTCTCTCCCTCAGGGTCACTCTCTCTCTCTCTCTCAGGGTCAGTCTCTCTCTCTCAGGGTCAGTCTCTCTCTCTCAGGGTCAGTCTTTCTTTCTCTCTCAGGGTCAGTCTCTCTCTCTCAGGGTCAGTCTCTCTCTCTCTCTCAGGGTCAGTCTCTCTCTCTCTCTCTCTCTCTCAGGGTCAGTCTCTCTCTCTCTCCCAGGGTCAGTCTCTCTCTCTCTCTCAGGGGTCAGTCTCTCTCTCTCTCTCTCTCAGGGTCAGTCTCTCTCTCTCTCTCTCTCTCTCTCATGGTCAGTCTCTCTCTCTCTCTCTCAGGGTCAGTCTCTCTCTCTCTCTCTCAGGGTCAGTCTCTCTCTCTCTCTCTCAGGGTCAGTCTCTCTCTCTCTCTCTCAGGGTCAGTCTCTCTCTCTCTCTCTCAGGGTCAGTCTCTCTCTCTCTCTCTCAGGGTCAGTCTCTCTCTCTCTCTCAGGGTCAGTCTTTCTCTCTCTCTCAGGGTCAGTCTCTCTCTCTCAGGGTCAGTCTCTCTCTCTCAGGGTCAGTCTCTCTTTCTCTCTCAGGGTCAGTCTCTCTCTCTCAGGGTCAGTCTCTCTCGCTCCCACTCTCAGGGTCAGTCTCTCTCTCAGGGTCAGTCTCTCTCTCTCTCAGGGTCAGTCTCTCTCTCTCTCTCAGGTCAGTCTCTCCCTCTCTCTCAGGGTCAGTCTCTCTCTCTCTCTCAGGGTCAGTCTCTCTCTCTCTCAGGGTCAGTCTCTCTCTTCCTCTCTCTCAGGGTCAGTCTCTCTCTCTCTCTCAGGGTCAGTCTCTCTCTCTCTCTCAGGGTCAGTCTCTCTCTCTCAGGGTCAGTCTCTCTCTCTCTCAGGGTCAGTCTCTCTCTCTCTCTCAGGGTCAGTCTCTCTCTCTCTCTCTCAGGGTCAGTCTCTCTCTCTCTCAGGGTCAGTCTCTCTCTCTCTCTCTCAGGGTCAGTCTCTCTCTCTCTCTCTCAGGGTCAGTCTCTCTCTCTCCCTCTCTGGGTCAGTCTTTCTCTCTCTCTCTCTGGGTCAGTCATTCTCTCTCTCTCTCTCAGGGTCAGTCTCTCTCTCTCTCTCTCTCTCTCAGGGTCATGTCTCTCTCACTCTCTCTCTCTGGGTCAGTCTCTCTCTCTCTCTCTCAGGGTCAGTCTCTCTCTCTCAGGGTCAGTCTCTCTCTCTCTCAGGGTCAGTCTCTCTCTCAGGGTCAGTCTCTCTCTCTCTCAGGGTCAGTCTCTCTCTGTCTCTGGGTCAGTCTCTCTGTCTCTCATCAGGGTCAGTCTCTCTCTCTCTCTCTCTCTCTCAGGGTCAGTCTCTCTCTCTCTCTCAGGGTCAGTCTCTCTCTCTCTCTCTCTCTCTCTCTCTCACTCAGGGTCAGTCTCTCTCTCTCTCTCAGGGTCAGTCTCTCTCTCTCTCTCTCTCAGGGTCAGTCCTCTCTCTCTCTCTCTCAGGGTCAGTCTCTCTCTCTCTCTCTCAGGTCAGTCTCTCTCTCTCTCTCTCAGAATCAGTCTCTCTCTCTCTCTCTCAGGGTCAGTCTCTCTCTCTCTCTCTCAGGGTCAGTCTCTCTCTCTCTCTCTCTCAGGGTCAGTCTCTCTCTCTCTCTCTCAGGCGTCAGTCTCTCTCTCTCTCTCTCAGGGTCAGTCTCTCTCTCAGGGTCAGTCTCTCTCTCTCTCTGTGGTCAGTCTCTCTCTCTCTCTCAGGGTCAGTGTCTCTCTCTCTCAGGGTCAGTCTCCTCTCTCTCTCTCAGGGTCAGTCTCTCATCTCTCTCTCAGGGTCATTCTCTCTCTCTCTCTCTCTCTCAGGTCAGTCTCTCTCTCTCTCACAGGGTCAGTCTCTCTCTCTTCTCTCTCTCTCAGGGTCAGTCTCTCTCTCTCAGGGTCAGTCTCTCTCTCTCTCTCTGGGTCAGTCTCTCTCTCTCTCTCTCAGGGTCAGTCCTCTCTCTCTCTCTAGGGTCAGTCCTCTCTCTCTCTCAGGGTCAGTCTCTCTCTCAGGTCAGTCTCTCTCTCTCTCAGGGTCAGTCTCTCTCTCTCTCTCTCAGGGTCAGTCTCTCTCTCTCTCTCTCAGGGTCAGTCTCTCTCTCTCTCTCAGGGTCAGTCTCTCTCTCTCTCAGGGTCAGTCTCTCTCTCTCTCTCTCTCAGGGGTCAGTCTCTCTCTCTCTCTCTCAGGGTCCAGTCTCTCTCTCTCTCTCGGGTCAGTCTCTCTCTCTCTCTCTCAGGGTCCAGTCTCTCTCTTCTCTCTCTCAGGGTCAGTCTGTCTCTCTCTCCTCTCAGGGTCAGTCTCTCTCTCTCTCTCAGGGTCAGTCTCTCTCTCTCTCTCTCTCTCTGGGTCAGTCTCTCTCTCTCTCTCAGGGTCAGTCTCTCTCTCTCTCAGTCTCTCTCTCTCGGGGTCAGTCTCTCTCTCTCTCTCTCAGGGTCAGTCTCTCTCTCTCTCTCTCAGGGTCAGTCTCTCTCTCCCTCTCAGGGTCAGTCTGTCTCTCTCTCTCAGGGTCAGTCTCTCTCTCTCTCTCAGGGTCAGTCTCTCTCTCTCTCTCAGGGTCAGTCTCTCTCTCTCTCGTCTCTCTCAGCCTCTCTCTCTCTCTCAGGGTCAGTCTCTCTCTCTCTCTCAGGGTCAGTCTCTCTCACTCTCCTCAGGGTCAGTCTCTCTCTCTCTCTCTCAGGGTCAGTCTCTCTCTCTCTCTCTCTCTCAGGGTCAGTCTCTCTCTCTCTCTCTCTCATGGTCAGTCTCTCTCTCTCTCTCTCAGGGTCAGTCTCTCTCTCTCTCTCTCAGGGTCAGTCTCTCTCTCTCTCTCAGGGTCAGTCTCTCTCTCCCTCTCTCAGGGTCAGTCTCTCTCCCTCTCTCAGGGTCAGTCTCTCTCTCTCTCTCTCAGGGTCAGTCTCTCTCTCTCTCACTCAGGGTCAGTCCTCTCTCTCATCTCTCTCTCTCATCTCAGGTCAGTCTCTCCCTCTCAGGGTCAGTCTCTCCTCTCTCTCTCTCTCTCTCAGGGTCAGTCTCTCTCTCTTCTCTCTCAGGGTCAGTCTCTCTCTCTCTCTCAGGGTCAGTCACTCTCTATGTCAGGGTCAGTCTCTCTCTCTCTCTCTCAGGGTCAGTCTCTCTCTCTCACCGGTCAGTCTCTCTCTCTCTCAGGGTCAGTCTCTCTCTCTCAGGGTCAGTCTCTCTCTCTCAGGGTCAGTCTTCTCTCTGAGGGTCAGTCTCTCTCTGTCTCTCTCAGGGTCAGTCTCTCTCTCTCAGGGTCTGTCTCTCTCTCTCTCTCAGGGTCAGTCTCTCTCTCTCTCTCAGGGTCAGTCTCTCTCTCTCAGGGTCAGTCTCTCTCTCTCTCTCTCTCTCAGGGTCAGTCTCTCTCTCTCTCTCTCAGGGTCAGTCTCTCTCTCTCTCTCTGGGACAGTCTCTCTCTCTCTCAGGGTCAGTCTCTCTCTCAGAGTCAGTCTCTCTCTCTCTCTCTCTCTCTCAGGGTCAGTCTCTCTCTCTCAGGGTCAGTCTCTCTCTCTCTCTCTCAGGGTCAGTCTCTCACTCTCTCTCTCAGGGTCAGTCTCTCTCTCTCTCTCTCAGGGTCAGTCTCTCTCTCTCTCTCTCAGGTCAGTCTCTCTCTCTCAGGGTCAGTCTCTCTCTCTCTCTCTCAGGGTCAGTCTCTCTCTCTCAGGGTCAGTCTCTCTCTCTCTCAGGGTCAGTCTCTCTCTCTCAGGTCAGTCTCTCTCTCTCTCTCTCAGGGTCAGTCTCTCTCTCTCTCTCTCAGGGTCAGTCTCTCTCTCTCTCTCTCTCGGGACAGTCTCTCTCTCTCTCTCTCAGGGTCAGTCTCTCTCTCTCTCAGGGTCAGTCTCTCTCTCTCTCTCTCAGGGTCAGTCTTCTCTCTCAGGGTCAGTCTCTCTCTCTCTCAGGGTCAGTCTCTCTCTCTCTCTCTCTCTCAGGGTCAGTCTCTCTCTCTCTCTTCAGGGTCAGTCTCTCTCTCCTCAGGGGTCAGTCTCTCTCTCTCTCGGGTCAGTCTCTCTCTCTCTCTCAGGGTCAGTCTCTCTCTCTCTCTCTCTCAGTCTCTCTCTCTTTCAGGGTCAGTCTCTCTCCTCTCTCAGGTCAGTCTCTCTCTCTCTCTCTCTCTCAGGGTCAGTCTCTCTCTCTCTCTCTCTCAGGGGTCAGTCTCTCTCTCTCTCTCTCAGGGTCAGTCTCTCTCTCTCTCTCTCAGGGTCAGTCTCTCTCTCTCTCTCTCAGGGTCAGTCTCTCTCTCTCTCTCTCAGGGTCAGTCTCTCTCTCTCTCTCTCTCAGGGTCAGTCTCTCTCTCTCAGGGTCAGTCTCTCTCTCTCAGGGTCAGTCTCTCTCTCTCTCTCTCTCAGGGTCAGTCTCTCTCTCTCTCTCTCAGGGTCAGTCTCTCTCTCTCTCTCTCAGGGTCAGTCTCTCTCTCTCTCAGGGTCAGTCTCTCTCTCTCTCTCTCAGGGTCAGTCTCTCTCTCTCTCTCAGGGTCAGTCTCTCTCTCTCTCAGGGTCAGTCTCTCTTCTCTCTCTCTCAGGGTCAGTCTCTCTCTCTCTCTCTCTCTCAGGGTCAGTCTCTCTCTCTCTCTCTCTCAGGGTCAGGTCTCTCTCTCGTCTCTCTCTCAGGGTCAGTCTCTCTCTCTCTCTCTCAGGGTCAGTCTCTCTCTCTCTCTCTCAGGGTCAGTCTCTCTCTCTCTCAGGGTCAGTCTCTCTCTCTCTCAGGGTCAGTCTCTCTCTCTCTCTCTCAGGGTCAGTCTCTCTCTCTCTCTCTCTCTGAGGGTCAGTCTCTCTCTCTCAGGGTCGTCTCTCTCTCTCTCTCAGGGTCAGTCTCTCTCTCTCAGTCTCTCTCTCTCTCAGGGTCAGTCTCTCTCTCTCTCTCTCAGGGTCAGTCTCTCTCTCTCTCAGGGTCAGTCTCTCTCTCTCTCAGGGTCAGTCTCTCTCTCTCTCTCTCAGGGTCAGTCGTCTCTCTCTCTCAGGGTCAGTCTCTCTCTCTCTCTCTCAGGTCAGTCTCTCTCTCTCTCTCTCATCTCTCCTCAGGGGTCAGTCTCTCTCTCTCTCTCTCAGGGTCAGTCTCTCTCTCTCTCTCAGGGTCAGTCTCTCTCTCTCTCTCAGGGTCAGTCTCTCTCTCTCTCTCAGGGTCAGTCTCTCTCTCTCTCAGGGTCAGTCTCTCTCTCTCTCTCTCTCTCAGGGTCAGTCTCTCTCTCTCTCTCAGGGTCAGTCTCTCTCTCTCTCAGGGTCAGTCTCTCTCTCTCTCTCAGGGTCAGTCTCTCTCTCTCTCAGGGTCAGTCTCTCTCTCTCTATCTCTCTCAGGGTCAGTCTCTCTCTCTCTCAGGGTCAGTCTCTCTCTCTCTCTCTCAGGGTCAGTCTCTCTCTCTCTCTCTCAGGGTCAGTCTCTCTCTCTCTCAGGGTCAGTCTCTCTCTCTCTCAGGGTCAGTCTCTCGTCTCTCTCTCTCAGGGTCAGTCTCTCTCTCTCTCAGGGTCAGTCCTCTCTCTCTCTCAGGGTCAGTCTCTCTCTCTCTCTCTCTCAGGGGTCAGTCTCTCTCTCTCTCTCAGGGTCAGTCTCTCTCTCTCTCTCAGGGTCAGTCTCTCTCTCTCTCAGGGTCAGTCTCTCTCTCTCTCTCTCTCAGGGTCAGTCTCTCTCTCTCTCAGGGTCAGTCTCTCTCTCTCTCAGGGTCAGTCTCTCTCTCTCTCTCAGGGTCAGTCTCTCTCTCTCTCTCAGGGTCAGTCTCTCTCTCTCTCTCTCTCAGGGTCAGTCTCTCTCTCTCTCTCAGGGTCAGTCTCTCTCTCTCGTCTCTCAGGGTCAGTCTCTCTCTCTCTCAGGGTCAGTCTCTCTCTCTCTCTCTCAGGGTCAGTCTCTCTCTCTCTCTCTCAGGGTCAGTCTCTCTCTCTCTCTCTCTCAGGGTCAGTCTCTCTCTCTCTCCTCTGTCTCTCTCTCTCAGGGTCAGTCTCTCTCCTCTCCTCTCCAGGGTCAGTCTCTCTCTCTCTCTCAGGGTCAGTCTCTCTCTCTCTCTCAGGGTCAGTCTCTCTCCTCTCTCAGGGTCAGTCTCTCTCTCTCTCAGGGTCAGTCTCTCTCTCTCTCAGGGTCAGTCTCTCTCTCTCTCAGGTTCAGTCTCTCTCTCTCTCTCAGGGTCAGTCTCTCTCTCTCTCTCTCTCTCAGGGTCAGTCTCTCTCTCTCTCTCTCTCAGGGTCAGTCCTCTCTCTCTCTCAGGGTCAGTCTCTCTCTCTCTCTCTCAGGGTCAGTCTCTCTCTCTCTCAGGGTCAGTCTCTCTCTCTCTCAGGGTCAGTCTCTCTCTCTCTCTCTCTCAGGGTCAGTCTCTCTCTCTCTCTCAGGGTCAGTCTCTCTCTCTCTCTCTCTCAGGGTCAGTCTCTCTCTCTCTCAGGGTCAGTCTCTCTCTCTCTCAGGGTCAGTCTCTCTCTCTCTCAGGTCAGTCTCTCTCTCTCTCTCAGGGTCCAGTCTCCTCTCTCTCTCTCTCTCAGGGTCAGTCTCTCTCTCTCTCTCTCTCAGGGTCAGTCTCTCTCTCTCTCTCTCAGGGTCAGTCTCTCTCTCTCTCTCAGGGGTCAGTCTCTCTCTCTCTCTCAGGGGTCAGTCTCTCTCTCTCTCTCAGGGTCAGTCTCTCTCTCTCAGGGTCAGTCTCATCTCTCTCTCTCAGGGTCAGTCTCTCTCTCTCTCTCAGGGTCAGTCTCTCTCTCTCTCTCTCAGGGTCAGTCTCTCTCTCTCTCTCAGGGGTCAGTCTCTCTCTCTCTCAGGGTCAGTCTCTCTCTCTCTCTCTCTCAGGGTCAGTCTCTCTCTCTCTCTCAGGGTCAGTCTCTCTCTCTCTCTCTCTCAGGGTCAGTCTCTCTCTCTCTCTCAGGGTCAGTCTCTCTCTCTCTCTCTCTCAGGGTCAGTCTCTCTCTCTCTCAGGGTCAGTCTCTCTCTCTCAGGGTCAGTCTCTCTCTCTCTCTCTCTCTCTCTCTCTCAGGGTCAGTCTCTCTCTCTCTCTCAGGGTCTCTCTCTCTCAGGGTCAGTCTCTCTCTCTCTCAGGGGTCAGTCTCTCTCTCTCTCTCTCAGGGTCAGTCTCTCTCTCTCTCTCAGGGTCAGTCTCTCTCTCTCTCTCAGGGTCAGTCTCTCTCTCTCTCTCTCAGGGTCAGTCTCTCTCTCTCTCAGGGTCAGTCTCTCTCTCTCTCTCTCTCAGGGTCAGTCCTCTCTCTCTCTCTCTCAGGTCAGTCTCTCTCTCTCTCTCAGGGTCAGTCTCTCTCTCTCTCTCTCAGGGTCAGTCTCTCTCTCTCTCTCAGGGTCAGTCTCTCTCTCTCTCTCAGGGTCAGTCTCTCTCTCTCTCTCTCAGGGTCAGTCTCTCTCTCTCTCTCAGGGTCAGTCTCTCTCTCTCTCTCAGGGTCAGTCTCTCTCTCTCTCCTCAGGGTCAGTCTCTCTCTCTCTCTCTCTCAGGGTCAGTCTCTCTCTCTCTCTCTCTCAGGGTCAGTCTCTCTCTCTCTCTCTCAGGGTCAGTCTCTCTCTCCTCTCAGGGTCAGTCTCTCTCTCTCCTCAGGGTCAGTCTCTCTCTCTCTCTCGGTCAGGGTCAGTCTCTCTCTCTCTCTCTCAGGGTCAGTCTCTCTCTCTCTCTCAGGGTCAGTCTCTCTCTCTCTCAGGGTCAGTCTCTCTCTCTCTCAGGGTCAGTCTCTCTCTCTCTCTCTCTCAGGGTCAGTCTCTCTCTCGTCTCTCTCTCTCAGGGTCAGTCTCTCAATCTCTCTCTCAGGGTCAGTCTCCCTCTCTCTCTCAGGGTCAGTCTCTCTCTCTCTCTCAGGGTCAGTCTCTCTCTCTCTCAGGGTCAGTCGTCTCTCGTCTCTCAGGTCAGTCTCTCTCTCTCAGGGTCAGTCCTCTCTCTCTCTCAGGGTCAGTCTCTCTCTCTCTCTCTCTCAGGGTCAGTCTCTCTCTCTCGGTCTCTCTCTCAGGGTCAGTCTCTCTCTCTCTCAGGGTCAGTCTCTCTCTCTCTCTCAGGGTCAGTCTCTCTCTCTCTCAGGGGTCAGTCTCTCTCTCTCTCAGGGTCAGTCTCTCTCTCTCTCAGGGTCAGTCTCTCTCTCTCTCAGGGTCAGTCTCTCTCTCTCTCTCAGGGTCAGTCTCAGGGTCAGTCTCTCTCTCTCAGGGTCAGTCCATCTCTCTCTCAGGGTCAGTCACTCTCTCAGGTCAGTCTCTCTTCTCTCTCTCTCAGGGTCAGTCTCTCTCTCTCTCATGGTCAGTCTCTCTCTCTCAGGGTCAGTCTCTCTCTCTCAGGGTCAGTCTCTCTCTCTCTCTC
>CM075761.1:15113548-15314101 GCA_037974335.1 Prionace glauca
TGTGGCTGCGTGTCTGTGTGTGTGCGTGTCTGTGTGTGTGCGTGTCTGTGTGTGTGGCTGCGTGTCTGTGTGTGTGCGTGTCTGTGTGTGTGGCTGCGTGTCTGAGTGTGTGCGTGTCTGTGTGTGTGCGTGTCTGTGTGTGTGGCTGCGTGTCTGTGTGTGTGCGTGTCTGTGTGTGTGCGTGTCTGTTTGTGTGGCTGCGTGTCTGTGTGTGTGCGTGTCTGTGTGTGTGCGTGTCTGTGTGAGTGCGTGTCTGTGTGTGTGCCTGTCTGTGTGTGTGCGTGTCTGGGTGTGTGCGTGTTTGTGTGTGTGGCTGCGTGTCTGTGTGTGTGCGTCTCTGTGTGTGTGGCTGCGTGTCAGTGTGTGCGCGTGTCTGTGTGTGTGCGTGTCTGTGTGTGTGGCTGCGTGTCTGTGTGTGTGCGTGTCTGTGTGTCTGTGTGTGTGGCTGCGTGTCTGTGTGTGTTCGTGTCTGTGTGTGTGGCTGCGTGTCTGTGTGTGTGCATGTCTGTGTGTGTGCGTGTCTGAGTGTGTGGCTGCGTGTCTGAGTGTGTGGCAGCGTGTCTGTGTGTGCGTGTCTGAGTGTGGCTGCGTGTTTGTGTGTGTGCGTGTCTGTGTGTGGCTGCGTGTCTGTGTGTGGCTGCGTGTCTGTGTGTGTGTGTGTCTGTGTGTGGCTGCGTGTCTGTGTGTGTGCGTGTCTGTGTTTGTGCGTGTCTGTGTGTGGCTGCGTGTCTGTGTGTGTGGCTGCGTGTCTGAGTGTGTGCGTGTCTGAGTGTGGCTGCGTGTCTGTGTGTGTGCGTGTCTGTGTGTGGCTGCGTGTCTGTGTGTGTGGCTGCGTGTCTGTGTGTGTGCGTGTCTGTGTGTGGCTGCGTGTCTGTGTGTGCGTATCTGTGTGTGTGCGTGTCTGTGTGTGTGGCTGCGTGTCTGTGTGTGTGCGTGTCTGTGTGTGTGCGTGTCTGTGTGTGTGCGTGTCTGTGTGTGTGGCTGCGTGTCTGTGTGTGTGCGTGTCTGTGTGTGTGGCTGCGTGTCTGTGTGTGTGCGTGTCTGTGTATGTGGCTGCGTGTCTGTGTGTGTGCGTGTCTGTGTGTGTGCGTGTCTGTGTGTGTGTCTGCGTGTCTGTGTGTGTGCGTGTCTGTGTGTGTGGCTGCGTGTCTGTGTGTGTCCGTGTCTGTGTGTGTGCGTGTCTGTGTGTGTGGCTGCGTGTCTGTGTGTGTGCGTGTCTTTGTGTGTGCGTGTCTGTGTGTGTGGCTGCGTGTCTGTGTGTGTGGCTGCGTGTCTGTGTGTGTGGCTGCGTGTCTGTGTGTGTGGCTGCGTGTCTGTGTGTGTGGCTGCGTGTCTGTGTGTGTGGCTGTGTGTCTGTGTGTGTGGCTGCGTGTCTGTGTGTGTGCGTGTCTGTGTGTGCGTGTCTGTGTGTGTGGCTGCGTGTCTGTGTGTGTGCGTGTCTGTGTGTGCGTGTCTGTGTGTGTGCGTGTCTGTGTGTGCGTGTCTGTGTGTGTGGCTGCGTGTCTGTGTGTGTGCGTGTCTGTGTGTGCGTGTCTGTGTGTGTGCGTGTCTGTGTATGAGTGTCTGTGTGTGTGGCTGCGTGTCTGTGTGTGTGGCTGCGTGTCTGTGTGTGTGGCTGCGTGTCTGTGTGTGTGCGTGTCTGGGTGTGTGCGTGTCTGAGTGTGGCTGCGTGTCTGTGTGTGTGCGTGTCTGTGTGTGGCTGCGTGTCTGTGTGTGTGGCTGCGTGTCTGTGTGTGTGCGTGTCTGTGTGTGTGGCTGCGTGTCTTAGTGTGGCTGCGTGTCTCTGTGTGTGCGTGTCTGTGTGTGTGGCTGCGTGTCTGTGTGTGTGCATGTCTGTGTGTGTGCATGTCTGTGTGTGTGGCTGCGTGTCTGTGTGTGTGCATGTCTGTGTGTGTGGCTGCGTGTCTGTGTTTGTACGTGTCTGAGTGTGTGCGTGTCTGTTTGTGTGCATGTCTGTGTGTGTGCGTGTCTGTGTGTGTGGCTGCGTGTCTGAGTGTGTGCGTGTCTGAGTGTGTGGCTGCGTGTCTGTGTGTGTGCGTGTCTGGGTGTGTGCGTGTCTGTCTGTGTGTGCGTTTCTGAGTGTGGCTGCGTGCATGTGTGTGTGCGTGTCTGTGTGTGTGGCTGCGTGTCTGTGTGTGTGCGTGTCTGTGTGTGTGCGTGTCTGTGTGTGTGGCTGCGTGTCTGTGTGTGTGCGTGTCTGTGTGTGTGCGTATCTGTGTGTGTGGCTGCGTGTCTGAGTGTGTGCGTGTCTGTGTGTGTGCGTGTCTGTGTGTGTGGCTGCGTGTCTGTGTGTGTGCGTGTCTGTGTGTGTGCGTGTCTGTTTGTGTGGCTGCGTGTCTGTGTGTGTGCGTGTCTGTGTGTGTGCGTGTCTGTGTGTGTGCCTGTCTGTGTGTGTGCGTGTCTGGGTGTGTGCGTGTTTGTGTGTGTGGCTGCGTGTCTGTGTGTGTGCGTGTCTGTGTGTGTGGCTGCGTGTCTGTGTGTGCGCGTGTCTGTGTGTGTGCGTGTCTGTGTGTGTGGCTGCGTGTCTGTGTGAGTTCGTGTCTGTGTGTGTGGCTGCGTGTCTGTGTGTGTGCGTGTCTGTGTGTGTGCGTGTCTGAGTGTGTGGCTGCGTGTCTGTGTGTGTGCGTGTCTGTGTGTGTGCGTGTCTGTGTGTGTGGCTGCGTGTCTATGTGTGTGCGTGTCTGTGTGTGTGCGTGTCTGTGTGTGTGGCTGCGTGTCTGTGTGTGTGCGTGTCTGTGTGTGTTCGTGTCTGTGTGTGTGCGTGTCTGTGTGTGTGCCTGTCTGTGTGTGTGCGTGTCTGGGTGTGTGCATGTTTGTGTGTGTGGCTGCGTGTCTGTGTGTGTGCGTGTCTGTGTGTGTGCGTGTCTGTGTGTGTGGCTGCGTGTCTGTGTGTGCGCGTGTCTGTGTGTGTGCGTGTCTGTGTGTGTGGCTGCGTGTCTGTGTGTGTGCGTGTCTGTGTGTGTGCGTGTCTGTGTGTGTGGCTGCGTGTCTGTGTGTGTGCGTGTCTGTGTGTGTGCGTGTCTGAGTGTGTTGCTTCGTGTCTGTGTGTGTGCGTATCTGTGTGTGTGCGTGTCTGTGTGTGTGGCTGCGTGTCTGTGTGTGTGCGTGTCTGTGTGTGTGCGTGTCTGTGTGTGTGGCTGCGTGTCTGTGTGTGTGCGTGTCTGTGTGTGTGGCTGCGTGTCTGTGTGTGTGCGTGTCTGTGTATGTGGCTGCGTGTCTGTGTGTGTGCGTGTCTGTGTGTGTGCGTGTCTGTGTGTGTGTCTGCGTGTCTGTGTGTGTGCGTGTCTGTGTGTGTGGCTGCGTGTCTGTGTGTGTCCGTGTCTGTGTGTGTGCGTGTCTGTGTGTTTGGCTGCGTGTCTGTGTGTGTGCGTGTCTGTGTGTGTGCGTATCTGTGTGTGTGGCTGCGTGTCTGAGTGTGTGCGTGTCTGTGTGTGTGCGTGTCTGTGTGTGTGGCTGCGTGTCTGTGTGTGTGCGTGTCTGTGTATGTGGCTGCGTGTCTGTGTGTGTGCGTGTCTGTGTGTGTGTCTGCGTGTCTGTGTGTGTGCGTGTCTGTGTGTGTGGCTGCGTGTCTGTGTGTGTCCGTGTCTGTGTGTGTGCGTGTCTGTGTGTGTGGCTGCGTGTCTGTGTGTGTGCGTGTCTTTGTGTGTGCGTGTCTGTGTGTGTGGCTGCGTGTCTGTGTGTGTGGCTGCGTGTCTGTGTGTGTGCGTGTCTGTGTGTGCGTGTCTGTGTGTGTGGCTGCGTGTCTGTGTGTGTGCGTGTCTGTGTGTGCGTGTCTGTCTGTGTGCGTGTCTGTGTGTGCGTGTCTGTGTGTGTGGCTGCGTGTCTGTGTGTGTGCGTGTCTGTGTGTGCGTGTCTGTGTGTGTGCGTGTCTGTGTGTGCGTGTCTGTGTGTGTGGCTGCGTGTCTGTGTGTGTGGCTGCGTGTCTGTGTGTGTGCGTGTCTGGGTGTGTGGCTGCGTGTTTGTGTGTGTGCATGTCTGTGTGTGTGTGCGTGTCTGTGTGTGTGCGTGTCTGTGTGTGTGCATGTCTGAGTGTGTGGCTGCATGTCTGAGTGTGTGGCTGCGTGTCTGTGTGTGTGCGTGTCTGTGTGTGTGCGTGTCTGTGTGTGTGGCTGCGTGTCTGTGTGTGTGCGTGTCTGTGTGTGGCTGCGTGTCTGTGTGTGGCTGCGTGTCTGTGTGTGTGCGTGTCTGTGTGTGTGCATGTCTGTGTGTGTGTGCGTGTCTGCGTGTGTGCGTGTCTGTGTGTGTGCGTGTCTGTGTGTGTGGCTGCGTGTCTGTGTGTGTGCGTGTCTGTGTGTGGCTGCGTGTCTGTGTGTGGCTGCGTGTCTGTGTGTGTGCGTGTCTGTGTGTGGCTGCGTGTCTGTGTGTGTGCGTGTCTGTGTTTGTGCGTGTCTGTGTGTGGCTGCGTGTCTGTGTGTGTGGCTGCGTGTCTGAGTGTGTGCGTGTCTGAGTGTGGCTGCGTGTCTGTGTGTGTGCGTGTCTGTGTGTGGCTGCGTGTCTGTGTGTGTGGCTGCGTGTCTGTGTGTGTGCGTGTCTGTGTGTGGCTGCGTGTCTGTGTGTGTGGCTGCGTGTCTGTGTGTGTGTGCGTGTCTGTGTGTGTGCATGTCTGAGTGTGGCTGCGTGTCTGTGTGTGTGCGTGTCTGTGTGTGGCTGCGTGTCTGTGTGTGTGGCTGCGTGTCTGTGTGTGTGCGTGTCTGTGTGTGTGGCTGCGTGTCTTAGTGTGGCTGCGTGTCTGTGTGTGTGCGTGTCTGTGTGTGTGGCTGCGTGTCTGTGTGTGTGCATGTCTGTGTGTGTGCATGTCTGTGTGTGTGGCTGCGTGTCTGTGTGTGTGCATATCTGTGTGTGTGGCTGCGTGTCTGTGTTTGTACGTGTCTGAGTGTGTGCGTGTCTGTTTGTGTGCATGTCTGTGTGTGTGCGTGTCTGTGTGTGTGGCTGCGTGTCTGAGTGTGTGCGTGTCTGAGTGTGTGGCTGCGTGTCTGTGTGTGTGCGTGTCTGGGTGTGTGGCTGCGTGTCTGTGTGTGTGCGTGTCTGGGTGTGTGCGTGTCTGTCTGTGTGTGCGTTTCTGAGTGTGGCTGCGTGCATGTGTGTGTGCGTGTCTGTGTGTGTGGCTGCGTGTCTGTGTGTGTGCGTGTCTGTGTGTGTGCGTGTCTGTGTGTGTGGCTGCGTGTCTGTGTGTGTGCGTGTCTGTGTGTGTGGCTGCGTGTCTGAGTGTGTGCGTGTCTGTGTGTGTGCGTGTCTGTGTGTGTGGCTGCGTGTCTGTGTGTGTGCGTGTCTGTGTGTGTGCGTGTCTGTTTGTGTGGCTGCGTGTCTGTGTGTGTGCGTGTCTGTGTGTGTGCGTGTCTGTGTGAGTGCGTGTCTGTGTGTGTGCCTGTCTGTGTGTGTGCGTGTCTGGGTGTGTGCGTGTTTGTGTGTGTGGCTGCGTGTCTGTGTGTGTGCGTCTCTGTGTGTGTGGCTGCGTGTCAGTGTGTGCGCGTGTCTGTGTGTGTGCGTGTCTGTGTGTGTGGCTGCGTGTCTGTGTGTGTGCGTGTCTGTGTGTCTGTGTGTGTGGCTGCGTGTCTGTGTGTGTTCGTGTCTGTGTGTGTGGCTGCGTGTCTGTGTGTGTGCATGTCTGTGTGTGTGCGTGTCTGAGTGTGTGGCTGCGTGTCTGAGTGTGTGGCAGCGTGTCTGTGTGTGCGTGTCTGAGTGTGGCTGCGTGTTTGTGTGTGTGCGTGTCTGTGTGTGGCTGCGTGTCTGTGTGTGGCTGCGTGTCTGTGTGTGTGTGTGTCTGTGTGTGGCTGCGTGTCTGTGTGTGTGCGTGTCTGTGTTTGTGCGTGTCTGTGTGTGGCTGCGTGTCTGTGTGTGTGGCTGCGTGTCTGAGTGTGTGCGTGTCTGAGTGTGGCTGCGTGTCTGTGTGTGTGCGTGTCTGTGTGTGGCTGCGTGTCTGTGTGTGTGGCTGCGTGTCTGTGTGTGTGCGTGTCTGTGTGTGGCTGCGTGTCTGTGTGTGTGGCTGCGTGTCTGTGTGTGTGTGCGTGTCTGTGTGTGTGCGTGTCTGTGTGTGTGGCTGCGTGTCTGTGTGTGTGCGTGTCTGTGTGTGTGCGTGTCTGTGTGTGTGCGTGTCTGTGTGTGTGGCTGCGTGTCTGTGTGTGTGCGTGTCTGTGTGTGTGGCTGCGTGTCTGTGTGTGTGCGTGTCTGTGTATGTGGCTGCGTGTCTGTGTGTGTGCGTGTCTGTGTGTGTGCGTGTCTGTGTGTGTGTCTGCGTGTCTGTGTGTGTGCGTGTCTGTGTGTGTGGCTGCGTGTCTGTGTGTGTCCGTGTCTGTGTGTGTGCGTGTCTGTGTGTGTGGCTGCGTGTCTGTGTGTGTGCGTGTCTTTGTGTGTGCGTGTCTGTGTGTGTGGCTGCGTGTCTGTGTGTGTGGCTGCGTGTCTGTGTGTGTGGCTGCGTGTCTCTGTGTGTGGCTGCGTGTCTGTGTGTGTGGCTGCGTGTCTGTGTGTGTGGCTGTGTGTCTGTGTGTGTGGCTGCGTGTCTGTGTGTGTGCGTGTCTGTGTGTGCGTGTCTGTGTGTGTGGCTGCGTGTCTGTGTGTGTGCGTGTCTGTGTGTGCGTGTCTGTGTGTGTGCGTGTCTGTGTGTGCGTGTCTGTGTGTGTGGCTGCGTGTCTGTGTGTGTGCGTGTCTGTGTGTGCGTGTCTGTGTGTGTGCGTGTCTGTGTATGAGTGTCTGTGTGTGTGGCTGCGTGTCTGTGTGTGTGGCTGCGTGTCTGTGTGTGTGGCTGCGTGTCTGTGTGTGTGCGTGTCTGGGTGTGTGCGTGTCTGAGTGTGGCTGCGTGTCTGTGTGTGTGCGTGTCTGTGTGTGGCTGCGTGTCTGTGTGTGTGGCTGCGTGTCTGTGTGTGTGCGTGTCTGTGTGTGTGGCTGCGTGTCTTAGTGTGGCTGCGTGTCTCTGTGTGTGCGTGTCTGTGTGTGTGGCTGCGTGTCTGTGTGTGTGCATGTCTGTGTGTGTGCATGTCTGTGTGTGTGGCTGCGTGTCTGTGTGTGTGCATGTCTGTGTGTGTGGCTGCGTGTCTGTGTTTGTACGTGTCTGAATGTGTGCGTGTCTGTTTGTGTGCATGTCTGTGTGTGTGCGTGTCTGTGTGTGTGGCTGCGTGTCTGAGTGTGTGCGTGTCTGAGTGTGTGGCTGCGTGTCTGTGTGTGTGCGTGTCTGGGTGTGTGCGTGTCTGTCTGTGTGTGCGTTTCTGAGTGTGGCTGCGTGCATGTGTGTGTGCGTGTCTGTGTGTGTGGCTGCGTGTCTGTGTGTGTGCGTGTCTGTGTGTGTGCGTGTCTGTGTGTGTGCGTGTCTGTGTGTGTGGCTGCGTGTCTGTGTGTGTGCGTGTCTGTGTGTGTGCGTATCTGTGTGTGTGGCTGCGTGTCTGAGTGTGTGCGTGTCTGTGTGTGTGCGTGTCTGTGTGTGTGGCTGCGTGTCTGTGTGTGTGCGTGTCTGTGTGTGTGCGTGTCTGTTTGTGTGGCTGCGTGTCTGTGTGTGTGCGTGTCTGTGTGTGTGCGTGTCTGTGTGTGTGCCTGTCTGTGTGTGTGCGTGTCTGGGTGTGTGCGTGTTTGTGTGTGTGGCTGCGTGTCTGTGTGTGTGCGTGTCTGTGTGTGTGGCTGCGTGTCTGTGTGTGCGCGTGTCTGTGTGTGTGCGTGTCTGTGTGTGTGGCTGCGTGTCTGTGTGAGTTCGTGTCTGTGTGTGTGGCTGCGTGTCTGTGTGTGTGCGTGTCTGTGTGTGTGCGTGTCTGAGTGTGTGGCTGCGTGTCTGTGTGTGTGCGTGTCTGTGTGTGTGCGTGTCTGTGTGTGTGGCTGCGTGTCTATGTGTGTGCGTGTCTGTGTGTGTGCGTGTCTGTGTGTGTGGCTGCGTGTCTGTGTGTGTGCGTGTCTGTGTGTATTCGTGTCTGTGTGTGTGCGTGTCTGTGTGTGTGCCTGTCTGTGTGTGTGCGTGTCTGGGTGTGTGCATGTTTGTGTGTGTGGCTGCGTGTCTGTGTGTGTGCGTGTCTGTGTGTGTGCGTGTCTGTGTGTGTGGCTGCGTGTCTGTGTGTGCGCGTGTCTGTGTGTGTGCGTGTCTGTGTGTGTGGCTGCGTGTCTGTGTGTGTGCGTGTCTGTGTGTGTGCGTGTCTGTGTGTGTGGCTGCGTGTCTGTGTGTGTGCGTGTCTGTGTGTGTGCGTGTCTGAGTGTGTTGCTTCGTGTCTGTGTGTGTGCGTATCTGTGTGTGTGCGTGTCTGTGTGTGTGGCTGCGTGTCTGTGTGTGTGCGTGTCTGTGTGTGTGCGTGTCTGTGTGTGTGGCTGCGTGTCTGTGTGTGTGCGTGTCTGTGTGTGTGGCTGCGTGTCTGTGTGTGTGCGTGTCTGTGTATGTGGCTGCGTGTCTGTGTGTGTGCGTGTCTGTGTGTGTGCGTGTCTGTGTGTGTGTCTGCGTGTCTGTGTGTGTGCGTGTCTGTGTGTGTGGCTGCGTGTCTGTGTGTGTCCGTGTCTGTGTGTGTGCGTGTCTGTGTGTTTGGCTGCGTGTCTGTGTGTGTGCGTGTCTGTGTGTGTGCGTATCTGTGTGTGTGGCTGCGTGTCTGAGTGTGTGCGTGTCTGTGTGTGTGCGTGTCTGTGTGTGTGGCTGCGTGTCTGTGTGTGTGCGTGTCTGTGTGTGTGCGTGTCTGTTTGTGTGGCTGCGTGTCTGTGTGTGTGCGTGTCTGTGTGTGTGTCTGCGTGTCTGTGTGTGTGCGTGACTGTGTGTGTGCGTGTCTGTGTGTGTGCCTGTCTGTGTGTGTGCGTGTCTGGGTGTGTGCGTGTTTGTGTGTGTGGCTGCGTGTCTGTGTGTGTGCGTGTCTGTGTGTGTGGCTGCGTGTCTGTGTGTGCGCGTGTCTGTGTGTGTGCGTGTCTGTATGTGTGGCTGCGTGTCTGTGTGAGTTCGTGTCTGTGTGTGTGGCTGCGTGTCTGCGTGTGTGCGTGTCTGTGTGTGTGCGTGTCTGAGTGTGTGGCTGCGTGTCTGTGTGTGTGCGTGTCTGTGTGTGTGCGTGTCTGTGTGTGTGGCTGCGTGTCTATGTGTGTGCGTGTCTGTGTGTGTGCGTGTCTGTGTGTGTGGCTGCGTGTCTGTGTGTGTGCGTGTCTGTGTGTGTGCGTGTCTGTGTGTGTGCGTGTCTGTGTGTGTGCCTGTCTGTGTGTGTGCGTGTCTGGGTGTGTGCATGTTTGTGTGTGTGGCTGCGTGTCTGTGTGTGTGCGTGTCTGTGTGTGTGCGTGTCTGTGTGTGTGGCTGCGTGTCTGTGTGTGCGCGTGTCTGTGTGTGTGCGTGTCTGTGTGTGTGGCTGCGTGTCTGTGTGTGTGCGTGTCTGTGTGTGTGCGTGTCTGTGTGTGTGGCTGCGTGTCTGTGTGTGTGCGTGTCTGTGTGTATGGCTGCGTGTCTGTGTGTGTGCGTGTCTGTGTATGTGGCTGCGTGTCTGTGTGTGTGCGTGTCTGTGTGTGTGCGTGTCTGTGTGTGTGTCTGCGTGTCTGTGTGTGTGCGTGTCTGTGTGTGTGGCTGCGTGTCTGTGTGTGTCCGTGTCTGTGTGTGTGCGTGTCTGTGTGTGTGGCTGCGTGTCTGTGTGTGTGCGTGTCTTTGTGTGTGCGTGTCTGTGTGTGTGGCTGCGTGTCTGAGTGTGGCTGCGTGTCTGTGTGTGTGGCTGCGTGTCTGTGTGTGTGGCTGCGTGTCTCTGTGTGTGGCTGCGTGTCTGTGTGTGTGGCTGCGTGTCTGTGTGTGTGCGTCTCTGTGTGTGCGTGTCTGTGTGTGTGGCTGCGTGTCTGTGTGTGTGCGTGTCTATGTGTGCGTGTCTGTGTGTGTGGCTGCGTGTCTGTATGTGTGCGTGTCTGTGTGTGCGTGTCTGTGTGTGTGCGTGTCTGTGTGTGCGTGTCTGTGTGTGTGGCTGCGTGTCTGTGTGTGTGGCTGCGTGTCTGTGTGTGTGGCTGCGTGTCTGTGTGTGTGCGTGTCTGGGTGTGTGGCTGCGTGTTTGTGTGTGTGCGTGTCTGTCTGTGTGCGTGTCTGTGTGTGTGCGTGTCTGTGTGTGTGGCTGCGTGTCTATGTGTGTGCGTGTCTGTGTGTGTGCGTGTCTGTGTCTGAATGTGTGCGTGTCTGAATGTGTGCGTGTCTGTGTGTCTGCGAGTCTGTGTGTGTGCGTGTCTGTGTCTGAATGTGTGCGTGTCTGAATGTGTGCGTGTCTGAGTGTGTGCGTGTCTGTGTGTGTGCGTGTCTGAGTGTGTGCGTGTCTGAGTGTGTGCGTGTCTGAGTGTGTGCATGTCTGAGTGTCTGCGTGTCTGTGTGTGTGCGTGTCTGAGTGTGTGCATGACTGAGTGTGTGCGTGTCTGAGTGTGTGCGTGTCTGAGTGTGTGCGTGTCTGTGCGTGTCTGAGTGTTTGCGTGTCTGAGTGTGTGCGTGTCTGTGTGTGTGCGTGTCTGAGTGTGTGCGTGTCTGTGTGTGTGCGTGTCTGTGTCTGTGCATGTCTGTGTGTGTGGCTGCGTGTCTGTGTGTGTGCGTGTCTGAGTGTGTGCATGTCTGAGTGTGTGCGTGTCTGTGTGTGTGCGTGTCTGTGTCTGTGCATGTCTGTGTGTGTGGCTGCGTGTCTGTGTGTGCGTGTCTGAGTGTGTGCGTGTCTGTGTTTGTGCCTGTCTGTGTGTGTGCGTGTCTGTGTGTGTGCGAGTCTGTGTGTGTGGCTGCGTGTCTGAGTGTGTGCGTGTCTGTGTGTGTGCGTGTCTGAGTGTGTGCATGTCTGTGTGTGTGCGTGTCTGTGTGTGTGCGTGTCTGAGTGTGTGGCTGCGTGTCTGAGTGTGTGGCAGCGTGTCTGTGTGTGCGTGTCTGAGTGTGGCTGCGTGTTTGTGTGTGTGCGTGTCTGTGTGTGGCTGCGTGTCTGTGTGTGGCTGCGTGTCTGTGTGTGTGCGTGTCTGTGTGTGGCTGCGTGTCTGTGTGTGTGCGTGTCTGTGTTTGTGCGTGTCTGTGTGTGGCTGCGTGTCTGTGTGTGTGGCTGCGTGTCTGAGTGTGTGCGTGTCTGAGTGTGGCTGCGTGTCTGTGTGTGTGCGTGTCTGTGTGTGGCTGCGTGTCTGTGTGTGTGGCTGCGTGTCTGTGTGTGTGCGTGTCTGTGTGTGGCTGCGTGTCTGTGTGTGTGGCTGCGTGTCTGTGTGTGTGTGCGTGTCTGTGTGTGTGCGTGTCTGAGTGTGTGCATGTCTGTGTGTGTGGCTGCGTGTCTGTGTGTGTGCCTGTCTGTGTGTGTGGCTGCGTGTCTGTGTGTGCATGTCTGTGTGTGTGCGTGTCTGTGTGTGTGCGTGTATGTGTGTGTGGCTGCTTGTCTGTGTGTGTGCATGTCTGTGTGTGTGCATGTCTATGTGCGTGTCTGAGTGTGTGCATGTCTGAGTGTGTGCGTGTCTGTGTGTGTGCGTGTCTGTGTCTGTGCATGTCTGTGTGTGTGGCTGCGTGTCTGTGTGTGCGTGTCTGAGTGTGTGCGTGTCTGTTTGTGTGCCTGTCTGTGTGTGTGCGTGTCTGTGTGTGTGCGAGTCTGTGTGTGTGGCTGCGTGTCTGAGTGTGTGCGTGTCTGTGTGTGTGCGTGTCTGAGTGTGTGCATGTCTGTGTTTGTGCGTGTCTGTGTGTGTGCGTGTCTGAGTGTGTGGCTGCGTGTCTGAGTGTGTGGCAGCGTGTCTGTGTGTGGCTGCGTGTCTGTGTGTTTGCGTGTCTGTGTTTGTGCGTGTCTGTGTGTGGCTGCGTGTCTGTGAGTGTGGCTGCGTGTTTGTGTGTGTGCGTGTCTGTGTGTGACTGCGTGTCTGTGTGTGGCTGCGTGTCTGTGTGTGTGCGTGTCTGTGTGTGGCTGCGTGTCTGTGTGTGTGCGTGTCTGTGTTTGTGCGTGTCTGTGTGTGGCTGCGTGTCTGTGTGTGTGGCTGCGTGTCTGAGTGTGTGCGTGTCTGAGTGTGGCTGCGTGTCTGTGTGTGTGCGTGTCTGTGTGTGGCTGCGTGTCTGTGTGTGTGGCTGCGTGTCTGTGTGTGTGCGTGTCTGTGTGTGGCTGCGTGTCTGTGTGTGTGGCTGCGTGTCTGTGTGTGTGTGCGTGTCTGTGTGTGTGCGTGTCTGAGTGTGGCTGCGTGTCTGTGTGTGTGCGTGTCTGTGTGTGGCTGCGTGTCTGTGTGTGTGGCTGCGTGTCTGTGTGTGTGCGTGTCTGTGTGTGTGGCTGCGTGTCTTAGTGTGGCTGCGTGTCTCTGTGTGTGCGTGTCTGTGTGTGTGGCTGCGTGTCTGTGTGTGTGCATGTCTGTGTGTGTGCATGTCTGTGTGTGTGGCTGCGTGTCTGTGTGTGTGCATGTCTGTGTGTGTGGCTGCGTGTCTGTGTTTGTACGTGTCTGAGTGTGTGCGTGTCTGTTTGTGTGCATGTCTGTGTGTGTGCGTGTCTGTGTGTGTGGCTGCGTGTCTGAGTGTGTGCGTGTCTGAGTGTGTGGCTGCGTGTCTGTGTGTGTGCGTGTCTGGGTGTGTGCGTGTCTGTCTGTGTGTGCGTTTCTGAGTGTGGCTGCGTGCATGTGTGTGTGCGTGTCTGTGTGTGTGGCTGCGTGTCTGTGTGTGTGCGTGTCTGTGTGTGTGCGTGTCTGTGTGTGTGGCTGCGTGTCTGTGTGTGTGCGTGTCTGTGTGTGTGCGTGTCTGTGTGTGTGGCTGCGTGTCTGTGTGTGTGCGTGTCTGTGTGTGTGCGTTTCTGTTTGTGTGGCTGCGTGTCTGTGTGTGTGCGTGTCTGTGTGTGTGCGTGTCTGTGTGTGTGCGTGTCTGTGTGTGTGCCTGTCTGTGTGTGTGCGTGTCTGGGTGTGTGCGTGTTTGTGTGTGTGGCTGCGTGTCTGTGTGTGTGCGTGTCTGTGTGTGTGGCTGCGTGTCTGTGTGTGCGCGTGTCTGTGTGTGTGCGTGTCTGTGTGTGTGGCTGCGTGTCTGTGTGAGTTCGTGTCTGTGTGTGTGGCTGCGTTTCTGTGTGTGTGCGTGTCTGTGTGTGTGCGTGTCTGAGTGTGTGGCTGCGTGTCTGTGTGTGTGCGTGTCTGTGTGTGTGCGTGTCTGTGTGTGTGGCTGCGTGTCTATGTGTGTGCGTGTCTGTGTGTGTGCGTGTCTGTGTGTGTGGCTGCGTGTCTGTGTGTGTGCGTGTCTGTGTGTGTTCGTGTCTGTGTGTGTGCGTGTCTGTGTGTGTGCCTGTCTGTGTGTGTGCGTGTCTGGGTGTGTGCATGTTTGTGTGTGTGGCTGCGTGTCTGTGTGTGTGCGTGTCTGTGTGTGTGCGTGTCTGTGTGTGTGGCTGCGTGTCTGTGTGTGCGCGTGTCTGTGTGTGTGCGTGTCTGTGTGTGTGGCTGCGTGTCTGTGTGTGTGCGTGTCTGTGTGTGTGCGTGTCTGTGTGTGTGGCTGCGTGTCTGTGTGTGTGCGTGTCTGTGTGTGTGCGTGTCTGAGTGTGTTGCTTCGTGTCTGTGTGTGTGCGTATCTGTGTGTGTGCGTGTCTGTGTGTGTGGCTGCGTGTCTGTGTGTGTGCGTGTCTGTGTGTGTGCGTGTCTGTGTGTGTGGCTGCGTGTCTGTGTGTGTGCGTGTCTGTGTGTGTGGCTGCGTGTCTGTGTGTGTGCGTGTCTGTGTATGTGGCTGCGTGTCTGTGTGTGTGCGTGTCTGTGTGTGTGCGTGTTTGTGTGTGTGTCTGCGTGTCTGTGTGTGTGCGTGTCTGTGTGTGTGGCTGCGTGTCTGTGTGTGCGTGTCTGAGTGTGTGCGTGTCTGTTTGTGTGCCTGTCTGTGTGTGTGCGTGTCTGTGTGTGTGCGAGTCTGTGTGTGTGGCTGCGTGTCTGAGTGTGTGCGTGTCTGTGTGTGTGCGTGTCTGAGTGTGTGCATGTCTGTGTTTGTGCGTGTCTGTGTGTGTGCGTGTCTGAGTGTGTGGCTGCGTGTCTGAGTGTGTGGCAGCGTGTCTGTGTGTGGCTGCGTGTCTGTGTGTTTGCGTGTCTGTGTTTGTGCGTGTCTGTGTGTGGCTGCGTGTCTGTGAGTGTGGCTGCGTGTTTGTGTGTGTGCGTGTCTGTGTGTGACTGCGTGTCTGTGTGTGGCTGCGTGTCTGTGTGTGTGCGTGTCTGTGTGTGGCTGCGTGTCTGTGTGTGTGCGTGTCTGTGTTTGTGCGTGTCTGTGTGTGGCTGCGTGTCTGTGTGTGTGGCTGCGTGTCTGAGTGTGTGCGTGTCTGAGTGTGGCTGCGTGTCTGCGTGTGTGCGTGTCTGTGTGTGGCTGCGTGTCTGTGTGTGTGGCTGCGTGTCTGTGTGTGTGCGTGTCTGTGTGTGGCTGCGTGTCTGTGTGTGTGGCTGCGTGTCTGTGTGTGTGTGCGTGTCTGTGTGTGTGCGTGTCTGAGTGTGGCTGCGTGTCTGTGTGTGCGCGTGTCTGTGTGTGTGCGTGTCTGTGTGTGTGGCTGCGTGTCTGTGTGAGTTCGTGTCTGTGTGTGTGGCTGCGTGTCTGTGTGTGTGCGTGTCTGTGTGTGTGCGTGTCTGAGTGTGTGGCTGCGTGTCTGTGTGTGTGCGTGTCTGTGTGTGTGCGTGTCTGTGTGTGTGGCTGCGTGTCTATGTGTGTGCGTGTCTGTGTGTGTGCGTGTCTGTGTGTGTGGCTGCGTGTCTGTGTGTGTGCGTGTCTGTGTGTGTTCGTGTCTGTGTGTGTGCGTGTCTGTGTGTGTGCCTGTCTGTGTGTGTGCGTGTCTGGGTGTGTGCATGTTTGTGTGTGTGGCTGCGTGTCTGTGTGTGTGCGTGTCTGTGTGTGTGCGTGTCTGTGTGTGTGGCTGCGTGTCTGTGTGTGCGCGTGTCTGTGTGTGTGCGTGTCTGTGTGTGTGGCTGCGTGTCTGTGTGTGTGCGTGTCTGTGTGTGTGCGTGTCTGTGTGTGTGGCTGCGTGTCTGTGTGTGTGCGTGTCTGTGTGTGTGCGTGTCTGAGTGTGTTGCTTCGTGTCTGTGTGTGTGCGTATCTGTGTGTGTGCGTGTCTGTGTGTGTGGCTGCGTGTCTGTGTGTGTGCGTGTCTGTGTGTGTGCGTGTCTGTGTGTGTGGCTGCGTGTCTGTGTGTGTGCGTGTCTGTGTGTGTGGCTGCGTGTCTGTGTGTGTGCGTGTCTGTGTATGTGGCTGCGTGTCTGTGTGTGTGCGTGTCTGTGTGTGTGCGTGTTTGTGTGTGTGTCTGCGTGTCTGTGTGTGTGCGTGTCTGTGTGTGTGGCTGCGTGTCTGTGTGTGCGTGTCTGAGTGTGTGCGTGTCTGTTTGTGTGCCTGTCTGTGTGTGTGCGTGTCTGTGTGTGTGCGAGTCTGTGTGTGTGGCTGCGTGTCTGAGTGTGTGCGTGTCTGTGTGTGTGCGTGTCTGAGTGTGTGCATGTCTGTGTTTGTGCGTGTCTGTGTGTGTGCGTGTCTGAGTGTGTGGCTGCGTGTCTGAGTGTGTGGCAGCGTGTCTGTGTGTGGCTGCGTGTCTGTGTGTTTGCGTGTCTGTGTTTGTGCGTGTCTGTGTGTGGCTGCGTGTCTGTGAGTGTGGCTGCGTGTTTGTGTGTGTGCGTGTCTGTGTGTGACTGCGTGTCTGTGTGTGGCTGCGTGTCTGTGTGTGTGCGTGTCTGTGTGTGGCTGCGTGTCTGTGTGTGTGCGTGTCTGTGTTTGTGCGTGTCTGTGTGTGGCTGCGTGTCTGTGTGTGTGGCTGCGTGTCTGAGTGTGTGCGTGTCTGAGTGTGGCTGCGTGTCTGTGTGTGTGCGTGTCTGTGTGTGGCTGCGTGTCTGTGTGTGTGGCTGCGTGTCTGTGTGTGTGCGTGTCTGTGTGTGGCTGCGTGTCTGTGTGTGTGGCTGCGTGTCTGTGTGTGTGTGCGTGTCTGTGTGTGTGCGTGTCTGAGTGTGGCTGCGTGTCTGTGTGTGTGCGTGTCTGTGTGTGGCTGCGTGTCTGTGTGTGTGGCTGCGTGTCTGTGTGTGTGCGTGTCTGTGTGTGTGGCTGCGTGTCTTAGTGTGGCTGCGTGTCTCTGTGTGTGCGTGTCTGTGTGTGTGGCTGCGTGTCTGTGTGTGTGCATGTCTGTGTGTGTGCATGTCTGTGTGTGTGGCTGCGTGTCTGTGTGTGTGCATGTCTGTGTGTGTGGCTGCGTGTCTGTGTTTGTACGTGTCTGAGTGTGTGCGTGTCTGTTTGTGTGCATGTCTGTGTGTGTGCGTGTCTGTGTGTGTGGCTGCGTGTCTGAGTGTGTGCGTGTCTGAGTGTGTGGCTGCGTGTCTGTGTGTGTGCGTGTCTGGGTGTGTGCGTGTCTGTCTGTGTGTGCGTTTCTGAGTGTGGCTGCGTGCATGTGTGTGTGCGTGTCTGTGTGTGTGGCTGCGTGTCTGTGTGTGTGCGTGTCTGTGTGTGTGCGTGTCTGTGTGTGTGGCTGCGTGTCTGTGTGTGTGCGTGTCTGTGTGTGTGCGTGTCTGTGTGTGTGGCTGCGTGTCTGTGTGTGTGCGTGTCTGTGTGTGTGCGTTTCTGTTTGTGTGGCTGCGTGTCTGTGTGTGTGCGTGTCTGTGTGTGTGCGTGTCTGTGTGTGTGCGTGTCTGTGTGTGTGCCTGTCTGTGTGTGTGCGTGTCTGGGTGTGTGCGTGTTTGTGTGTGTGGCTGCGTGTCTGTGTGTGTGCGTGTCTGTGTGTGTGGCTGCGTGTCTGTGTGTGCGCGTGTCTGTGTGTGTGCGTGTCTGTGTGTGTGGCTGCGTGTCTGTGTGAGTTCGTGTCTGTGTGTGTGGCTGCGTGTCTGTGTGTGTGCGTGTCTGTGTGTGTGCGTGTCTGAGTGTGTGGCTGCGTGTCTGTGTGTGTGCGTGTCTGTGTGTGTGCGTGTCTGTGTGTGTGGCTGCGTGTCTATGTGTGTGCGTGTCTGTGTGTGTGCGTGTCTGTGTGTGTGGCTGCGTGTCTGTGTGTGTGCGTGTCTGTGTGTGTTCGTGTCTGTGTGTGTGCGTGTCTGTGTGTGTGCCTGTCTGTGTGTGTGCGTGTCTGGGTGTGTGCATGTTTGTGTGTGTGGCTGCGTGTCTGTGTGTGTGCGTGTCTGTGTGTGTGCGTGTCTGTGTGTGTGCGAGTCTGTGTGTGTGGCTGCGTGTCTGAGTGTGTGCGTGTCTGTGTGTGTGCGTGTCTGAGTGTGTGCATGTCTGTGTTTGTGCGTGTCTGTGTGTGTGCGTGTCTGAGTGTGTGGCTGCGTGTCTGAGTGTGTGGCAGCGTGTCTGTGTGTGGCTGCGTGTCTGTGTGTTTGCGTGTCTGTGTTTGTGCGTGTCTGTGTGTGGCTGCGTGTCTGAGTGTGTGCGTGTCTGTTTGTGTGCCTGTCTGTGTGTGTGCGTGTCTGTGTGTGTGCGAGTCTGTGTGTGTGGCTGCGTGTCTGAGTGTGTGCGTGTCTGTGTGTGTGCGTGTCTGAGTGTGTGCATGTCTGTGTTTGTGCGTGTCTGTGTGTGTGCGTGTCTGAGTGTGTGGCTGCGTGTCTGAGTGTGTGGCAGCGTGTCTGTGTGTGGCTGCGTGTCTGTGTGTTTGCGTGTCTGTGTTTGTGCGTGTCTGTGTGTGGCTGCGTGTCTGTGAGTGTGGCTGCGTGTTTGTGTGTGTGCGTGTCTGTGTGTGACTGCGTGTCTGTGTGTGGCTGCGTGTCTGTGTGTGTGCGTGTCTGTGTGTGGCTGCGTGTCTGTGTGTGTGCGTGTCTGTGTTTGTGCGTGTCTGTGTGTGGCTGCGTGTCTGTGTGTGTGGCTGCGTGTCTGAGTGTGTGCGTGTCTGAGTGTGGCTGCGTGTCTGCGTGTGTGCGTGTCTGTGTGTGGCTGCGTGTCTGTGTGTGTGGCTGCGTGTCTGTGTGTGTGCGTGTCTGTGTGTGGCTGCGTGTCTGTGTGTGTGGCTGCGTGTCTGTGTGTGTGTGCGTGTCTGTGTGTGTGCGTGTCTGAGTGTGGCTGCGTGTCTGTGTGTGCGCGTGTCTGTGTGTGTGCGTGTCTGTGTGTGTGGCTGCGTGTCTGTGTGAGTTCGTGTCTGTGTGTGTGGCTGCGTGTCTGTGTGTGTGCGTGTCTGTGTGTGTGCGTGTCTGAGTGTGTGGCTGCGTGTCTGTGTGTGTGCGTGTCTGTGTGTGTGCGTGTCTGTGTGTGTGGCTGCGTGTCTATGTGTGTGCGTGTCTGTGTGTGTGCGTGTCTGTGTGTGTGGCTGCGTGTCTGTGTGTGTGCGTGTCTGTGTGTGTTCGTGTCTGTGTGTGTGCGTGTCTGTGTGTGTGCCTGTCTGTGTGTGTGCGTGTCTGGGTGTGTGCATGTTTGTGTGTGTGGCTGCGTGTCTGTGTGTGTGCGTGTCTGTGTGTGTGCGTGTCTGTGTGTGTGGCTGCGTGTCTGTGTGTGCGCGTGTCTGTGTGTGTGCGTGTCTGTGTGTGTGGCTGCGTGTCTGTGTGTGTGCGTGTCTGTGTGTGTGCGTGTCTGTGTGTGTGGCTGCGTGTCTGTGTGTGTGCGTGTCTGTGTGTGTGCGTGTCTGAGTGTGTTGCTTCGTGTCTGTGTGTGTGCGTATCTGTGTGTGTGCGTGTCTGTGTGTGTGGCTGCGTGTCTGTGTGTGTGCGTGTCTGTGTGTGTGCGTGTCTGTGTGTGTGGCTGCGTGTCTGTGTGTGTGCGTGTCTGTGTGTGTGGCTGCGTGTCTGTGTGTGTGCGTGTCTGTGTATGTGGCTGCGTGTCTGTGTGTGTGCGTGTCTGTGTGTGTGCGTGTTTGTGTGTGTGTCTGCGTGTCTGTGTGTGTGCGTGTCTGTGTGTGTGGCTGCGTGTCTGTGTGTGCGTGTCTGAGTGTGTGCGTGTCTGTTTGTGTGCCTGTCTGTGTGTGTGCGTGTCTGTGTGTGTGCGAGTCTGTGTGTGTGGCTGCGTGTCTGAGTGTGTGCGTGTCTGTGTGTGTGCGTGTCTGAGTGTGTGCATGTCTGTGTTTGTGCGTGTCTGTGTGTGTGCGTGTCTGAGTGTGTGGCTGCGTGTCTGAGTGTGTGGCAGCGTGTCTGTGTGTGGCTGCGTGTCTGTGTGTTTGCGTGTCTGTGTTTGTGCGTGTCTGTGTGTGGCTGCGTGTCTGTGAGTGTGGCTGCGTGTTTGTGTGTGTGCGTGTCTGTGTGTGACTGCGTGTCTGTGTGTGGCTGCGTGTCTGTGTGTGTGCGTGTCTGTGTGTGGCTGCGTGTCTGTGTGTGTGCGTGTCTGTGTTTGTGCGTGTCTGTGTGTGGCTGCGTGTCTGTGTGTGTGGCTGCGTGTCTGAGTGTGTGCGTGTCTGAGTGTGGCTGCGTGTCTGTGTGTGTGCGTGTCTGTGTGTGGCTGCGTGTCTGTGTGTGTGGCTGCGTGTCTGTGTGTGTGCGTGTCTGTGTGTGGCTGCGTGTCTGTGTGTGTGGCTGCGTGTCTGTGTGTGTGTGCGTGTCTGTGTGTGTGCGTGTCTGAGTGTGGCTGCGTGTCTGTGTGTGTGCGTGTCTGTGTGTGGCTGCGTGTCTGTGTGTGTGGCTGCGTGTCTGTGTGTGTGCGTGTCTGTGTGTGTGGCTGCGTGTCTTAGTGTGGCTGCGTGTCTCTGTGTGTGCGTGTCTGTGTGTGTGGCTGCGTGTCTGTGTGTGTGCATGTCTGTGTGTGTGCATGTCTGTGTGTGTGGCTGCGTGTCTGTGTGTGTGCATGTCTGTGTGTGTGGCTGCGTGTCTGTGTTTGTACGTGTCTGAGTGTGTGCGTGTCTGTTTGTGTGCATGTCTGTGTGTGTGCGTGTCTGTGTGTGTGGCTGCGTGTCTGAGTGTGTGCGTGTCTGAGTGTGTGGCTGCGTGTCTGTGTGTGTGCGTGTCTGGGTGTGTGCGTGTCTGTCTGTGTGTGCGTTTCTGAGTGTGGCTGCGTGCATGTGTGTGTGCGTGTCTGTGTGTGTGGCTGCGTGTCTGTGTGTGTGCGTGTCTGTGTGTGTGCGTGTCTGTGTGTGTGGCTGCGTGTCTGTGTGTGTGCGTGTCTGTGTGTGTGCGTGTCTGTGTGTGTGGCTGCGTGTCTGTGTGTGTGCGTGTCTGTGTGTGTGCGTTTCTGTTTGTGTGGCTGCGTGTCTGTGTGTGTGCGTGTCTGTGTGTGTGCGTGTCTGTGTGTGTGCGTGTCTGTGTGTGTGCCTGTCTGTGTGTGTGCGTGTCTGGGTGTGTGCGTGTTTGTGTGTGTGGCTGCGTGTCTGTGTGTGTGCGTGTCTGTGTGTGTGGCTGCGTGTCTGTGTGTGCGCGTGTCTGTGTGTGTGCGTGTCTGTGTGTGTGGCTGCGTGTCTGTGTGAGTTCGTGTCTGTGTGTGTGGCTGCGTGTCTGTGTGTGTGCGTGTCTGTGTGTGTGCGTGTCTGAGTGTGTGGCTGCGTGTCTGTGTGTGTGCGTGTCTGTGTGTGTGCGTGTCTGTGTGTGTGGCTGCGTGTCTATGTGTGTGCGTGTCTGTGTGTGTGCGTGTCTGTGTGTGTGGCTGCGTGTCTGTGTGTGTGCGTGTCTGTGTGTGTTCGTGTCTGTGTGTGTGCGTGTCTGTGTGTGTGCCTGTCTGTGTGTGTGCGTGTCTGGGTGTGTGCATGTTTGTGTGTGTGGCTGCGTGTCTGTGTGTGTGCGTGTCTGTGTGTGTGCGTGTCTGTGTGTGTGGCTGCGTGTCTGTGTGTGCGCGTGTCTGTGTGTGTGCGTGTCTGTGTGTGTGGCTGCGTGTCTGTGTGTGTGCGTGTCTGTGTGTGTGCGTGTCTGTGTGTGTGGCTGCGTGTCTGTGTGTGTGCGTGTCTGTGTGTGTGCGTGTCTGAGTGTGTTGCTTCGTGTCTGTGTGTGTGCGTATCTGTGTGTGTGCGTGTCTGTGTGTGTGGCTGCGTGTCTGTGTGTGTGCGTGTCTGTGTGTGTGCGTGTCTGTCTGTGTGGCTGCGTGTCTGTGTGTGTGCGTGTCTGTGTGTGTGGCTGCGTGTCTGTGTGTGTGCGTGTCTGTGTATGTGGCTGCGTGTCTGTGTGTGTGCGTGTCTGTGTGTGTGCGTGTTTGTGTGTGTGTCTGCGTGTCTGTGTGTGTGCGTGTCTGTGTGTGTGGCTGCGTGTCTGTGTGTGTCCGTGTCTGTGTGTGTGCGTGTCTGTGTGTGTGGCTGCGTGTCTGTGTGTGTGCGTGTCTGTGTGTGTGCGTATCTGTGTGTGTGGCTGCGTGTCTGAGTGTGTGCGTGTCTGTGTGTGTGCGTGTCTGTGTGTGTGGCTGCGTGTCTGTGTGTGTGCGTGTCTGTGTGTGTGCGTGTCTGTTTGTGTGGCTGCGTGTCTGTGTGTGTGCGTGTCTGTGTGTGTGTGTGCGTGTCTGTGTGTGTGCGTGACTGTGTGTGTGCGTGTCTGTGTGTGTGCCTGTCTGTGTGTGTGCGTGTCTGGGTGTGTGCGTGTTTGTGTGTGTGGCTGCGTGTCTGTGTGTGTGCGTGTCTGTGTGTGTGGCTGCGTGTCTGTGTGTGCGCGTGTCTGTGTGTGTGCGTGTCTGTATGTGTGGCTGCGTGTCTGTGTGAGTTCGTGTCTGTGTGTGTGGCTGCGTGTCTGTGTGTGTGCGTGTCTGTGTGTGTGCGTGTCTGAGTGTGTGGCTGCGTGTCTGTGTGTGTGCGTGTCTGTGTGTGTGCGTGTCTGTGTGTGTGGCTGCGTGTCTATGTGTGTGCGTGTCTGTGTGTGTGCGTGTCTGTGTGTGTGGCTGCGTGTCTGTGTGTGTGCGTGTCTGTGTGTGTGCGTGTCTGTGTGTGTGCGTGTCTGTGTGTGTGCCTGTCTGTGTGTGTGCGTGTCTGGGTGTGTGCATGTTTGTGTGTGTGGCTGCGTGTCTGTGTGTGTGCGTGTCTGTGTGTGTGCGTGTCTGTGTGTGTGGCTGCGTGTCTGTGTGTGCGCGTGTCTGTGTGTGTGCGTGTCTGTGTGTATGGCTGCGTGTCTGTGTGTGTGCGTGTCTGTGTGTGTGCGTGTCTGTGTGTGTGGCTGCGTGTCTGTGTGTGTGCGTGTCTGTGTGTGTGGCTGCGTGTCTGTGTGTGTGCGTGTCTGTGTATGTGGCTGCGTGTCTGTGTGTGTGCGTGTCTGTGTGTCTGCGTGTCTGTGTGTGTGTCTGCGTGTCTGTGTGTGTGCGTGTCTGTGTGTGTGGCTGCGTGTCTGTGTGTGTCCGTGTCTGTGTGTGTGCGTGTCTGTGTGTGTGTCTGCGTGTCTGTGTGTGTCCGTGTCTTTGTGTGTGCGTGTCTGTGTGTGTGGCTGCGTGTCTGAGTGTGGCTGCGTGTCTGTGTGTGTGGCTGCGTGTCTGTGTGTGTGGCTGCGTGTCTCTGTGTGTGGCTGCGTGTCTGTGTGTGTGGCTGCGTGTCTGTGTGTGTGCGTGTCTGTGTGTGCGTGTCTGTGTGTGTGGCTGCGTGTCTGTGTGTGTGCGTGTCTGTGTGTGCGTGTCTGTGTGTGTGCGTGTCTATGTGTGCGTGTCTGTGTGTGTGGCTGCGTGTCTGTGTGTGTGCGTGTCTGTGTGTGCGTGTCTGTGTGTGTGCGTGTCTGTGTGTGCGTGTCTGTGTGTGTGGCTGCGTGTCTGTGTGTGTGGCTGCGTGTCTGTGTGTGTGGCTGCGTGTCTGTGTGTGTGCGTGTCTGGGTGTGTGGCTGCGTGTTTGTGTGTGTGCGTGTCTGTGTGTGTGCGTGTCTGTGTGTGTGCGTGTCTGTGTGTGTGGCTGCGTGTCTATGTGTGTGCGTGTCTGTGTGTGTGCGTGTCTGTGTCTGAATGTGTGCGTGTCTGAATGTGTGCGTGTCTGTGTGTGTGCGAGTCTGTGTGTGTGCGTGTCTGTGTCTGAATGTGTGCGTGTCTGAATGTGTGCGTGTCTGAGTGTGTGCGTGTCTGTGTGTGTGCGTGTCTGAGTGTGTGCGTGTCTGAGTGTGTGCGTGTCTGAGTGTGTGCATGTCTGAGTGTGTGCGTGTCTGTGTGTGTGCGTGTCTGAGTGTGTGCATGACTGAGTGTGTGCGTGTCTGAGTGTGTGCGTGTCTGAGTGTGTGCGTGTCTGTGCGTGTCTGAGTGTTTGCGTGTCTGAGTGTGTGCGTGTCTGTGTGTGTGCGTGTCTGTGTGTGTGCGTGTCTATGTGTATGCGTGTCTGAGTATGTGCGTGTCTGAGTGTGTGCGTGTCTGAGTGTGTGCGTGTCTGAGTGTGTGGCAGCGTGTCTGAGTGTGTGTCCGCGTGTCTGAGTGTGTGGGTGTCTGTGTGTGTGTGCGTCTGAGTGTGTGCGCGTCTGAGTGTGTGCGCGTCTGAGTGTGTGCGTGTCTCTGTCTGTGCGCGCCTGAGTGTGTGCGCGTCTGAGTGTGTGCGTGTCTGTGTGTGCGTGTCTGTGTGCGTGCATGTCTGAGTGTGTGCGTGTCTGTGTGTGTGCGTGTCTGAGTGTGTGCATGTCTGAGTGTGTGCGCGTCTGAGTGTGTGCGCGTCTGAGTGTGTGCGCGTCTTAGTGTGTGCGCGTCTGAGGGTCTGCGCGTCTGAGTGTGTGCGTGTTTGTTTCTGTGCGTGTCTGTGTGTGTGCGTGTCTGAGTGTGTGGCAGCGTGTCTGAGTGTGTGTCCGCGTGTCTGTGTGTGCGCGCGTCTGTGTGTGCGCGTGTCTGTGTGTGTGCGTGTCTGAGTGTGTGCATGTCTGTGTGTGTGCGTGTCTGTGTGTGTGCGTGTCTGAGTGTGTGCATGTCTGTGTGTGTGCGTGTCTGAGTGTGTGCATGTCTGTGTGTGTGGCTGCGTGTCAGTGTGTGTGCCTGTCTGTGTGTGTGGCTGCGTGTCTGTGTGTGCATGTCTGTGTGTGTGCTTGTCTGTGTGTGTGCGTGTCTGTGTGTGTGGCTGCTTGTCTGTGTGTGTGCGTGTCTGTGTGTGTGACTGCGTGTCTGAGTATGTGCGTGACTGAGTGTGTGCATGTCTGAGTGTGTGCGTGTCTGTGTGTGTGCGTGTCTGTGCCTGTGCATGTCTGTGTGTGTGGCTGCGTGTCTGTGTGTGCGTGTCTGAGTGTGTGCGTGTCTGTGTGTGTGCCTGTCTGTGTGTGTGCGTGTCTGTGTGTGTGCGAGTCTGTGTGTGTGGCTGCGTGTCTGAGTGTGTGCGTGTCTGTGTGTGTGCGTGTCTGAGTGTGTGGCTGCGTGTCTGAGTGTGTGGAAGCGTGTCTGTGTGTGCGTGTCTGAGTGTGGCTGCGTGTTTGTGTGTGCGTGTCTGTGTGTGGCTGCGTGTCTGTGTGTGGCTGCGTGTCTGTGTGTGTGCGTGTCTGTGTGTGGCTGCGTGTCTGTGTGTGTGCGTGTCTGTGCGTGTCTGTGTGTGGCTGCGTGTCTGTGTGTGTGGCTGCGTGTCTGAGTGTGTGCGTGTCTGAGTGTGGCTGCGTGTCTGTGTGTGTGCGTGTCTGTGTGTGGCTGCGTGTCTGTGTGTGTGGCTGCGTGTCTGTGTGTGTGCGTGTCTGTGTGTGGCTGCGTGTCTGTGTGTGTGGCTGCGTGTCTGTGTGTGTGTGCGTGTGTGTGTGTGTGCGTGTCTGAGTGTGGCTGCGTGTCTGTGTGTGTGCGTGTCTGTGTGTGGCTGCGTGTCTGTGTGTGTGGCTGCGTGTCTGTGTGTGTGCGTGTCTGTGTGTGTGGCTGCGTGTCTTAGTGTGGCTGCGTGTCTGTGTTTGTGCGTGTCTGTGTGTGTGGCTGCGTGTCTGTGTGTGTGCATGTCTGTGTGTGTGCATGTCTGTGTGAATGGCTGCGTGTCTGTGTGTGTGCATGTCTGTGTGTGTGGCTGCGTGTCTGTGTTTGTACGTGTCTGAGTGTGTGCATGTCTGTTTGTGTGCATGTCTGTGTGTGTGCGTGTCTGTGTGTGTGGCTGCGTGTCTGAGTGTGTGCGTGTCTGAGTGTGTGGCTGCGTGTCTGTGTGTGTGCGTGTCTGTGTGTGTGCGTGTCTGTGTGTGTGCGTGTCTGTGTGTGTGGCTGCGTGTCTGTGTGTGTGCGTGTCTGTGTGTGTGCGTGTCTGTGTGTGAGCCTGCGTGTCTGAGTGTGTGCGTGTCTGTGTGTGTGCGTGTCTGTGTGTGTGGCTGCGTGTCTGTGTGTGTGCGTGTCTGTGTGTGTGCGTGTCTGTTTGTGTGGCTGCGTGTCTGTGTGTGTGCGTGTCTGTGTGTGTGCGTGTCTGTGTGTGTGCGTGTCTGTGTGTGTGCCTGTCTGTGTGTGTGCGTGTCTGGGTGTGTGCGTGTTTGTGTGTGTGGCTGCGTGTCTGTGTGTGTGCGTGTCTGTGTGTGTGGCTGCGTGTCTGTGTGTGCGCGTGTCTGTCTGTGTGCGTGTCTGTGTGTGTGGCTGCGTGTCTGTGTGTGTGCGTGTCTGTGTGTGTGCGTGTCTGAGTGTGTGGCTGCGTGTCTGTGTGTGCGTGTCTGTGTGTGTGCGTGTCTGTGTGTGTGGCTGCGTGTCTATGTGTGTGCGTGTCTGTGTGTGTGCGTGTCTGTGTGTGTGGCTGCGTGTCTGTGTGTGTGCGTGTCTGTGTGTGTGCGTGTCTGTGTGTGTGCCTGTCTGTGTGTGTGCGTGTCTGGGTGTGTGCATGTTTGTGTGTGTGGCTGCGTGTCTGTGTGTGTGCGTGTCTGTGTGTGTGCGTGTCTGTGTGTGTGGCTGCGTGTCTGTGTGTGCGCGTGTCTGTGTGTGGGCATGTCTGTGTGTGTGGCTGCGTGTCTGTGTGTGTGCGTGTCTGTGTGTGTGCGTGTCTGTGTGTGTGGCTGCGTGTCTGTGTGTGTGCGTGTCTGTGTGTGTGCGTGTCTGAGTGTGTGGCTGCGTGTCTGTGTGTGTGCGTATCTGTGTGTGTGCGTGTCTGTGTGTGTGGCTGCGTGTCTGTGTGTGTGCGTGTCTGTGTGTGTGCGTGTCTGTGTGTGTGGCTGCGTGTCTGTGTGTGTGCGTGTCTGAGTGTGTGCATGTCTGTGTGTGTGCGTGTCTGTGTGTGTGCGTGTCTGAGTGTGTGGCTGCGTGTCTGAGTGTGTGGCAGCGTGTCTCTGTGTGCGTGTCTGAGTGTGGCTGCGTGTTTGTGTGTGTGCGTGTCTGTGTGTGGCTGCGTGTCTGTGTGTGTGCGTGTCTGAGTGTGTGCGTGTCTGAGTGTGGCTGCGTGTCTGTGTGTGTGGCTGCGTGTCTGTGTGTGTGCGTGTCTGTGTGTGGCTGCGTGTCTGTGTGTGTGGCTGCGTGTCTGTGTGTGTGCGTGTCTGTGTGTGGCTGCGTGTCTGTGTGTGTGGCTGCTTGTCTGTGTGTGTGCGTGTCTGTGTGTGTGCGTGTCTGAGTGTGGCTGCGTGTCTGTGTGTGTGCGTGTCTTTGTGTGGCTGCGTGTCTGTGTGTGTGGCTGCGTGTCTGTGTGTGTGCGTGTCTGTGTGTGTGGCTGCGTGTCTTAGTGTGGCTGCGTGTCTGTGTGTGTGCGTGTCTGTGTGTGTGGCTGCGTGTCTGTGTGTGTGCATGTCTGTGTGTGTGCATGTCTGTGTGTGTGGCTGCGTGTCTGTGTGTGTGCATGTCTGTGTGTGTGGCTGCGTGTCTGTGTTTGTACGTGTCTGAGTGTGTGCGTGTCTGTTTGTGTGCATGTCTGTGTGTGTGCGTGTCTGTGTGTGTGGCTGCGTGTCTGAGTGTGTGCGTGTCTGAGTGTGTGGCTGCGTGTCTGTGTGTGTGCGTGTCTGGGTGTGTGCGTGTCTGTCTGTGTGTGCGTTTCTGAGTGTGGCTGCGTGCATGTGTGTGTGCGTGTCTGTGTGTGTGGCTGCGTGTCTGTGTGTGTGCGTGTCTGTGTGTGTGTGTGTCTGTGTGTGTGGCTGCGTGTCTGTGTGTGTGCGTGTCTGTGTGTGTGCGTATCTGTGTGTGTGGCTGCGTGTCTGAGTGTGTGCGTGTCTGTGTGTGTGCGTGTCTGTGTGTGTGGCTGCGTGTCTGTGTGTGTGCGTGTCTGTGTGTGTGCGTGTCTGTTTGTGTGGCTGCGTGTCTGTGAGTGTGCATGTCTGTGTGTGTGCGTGTCTGTGTGTGTGCCTGTCTGTGTGTGTGCGTGTCTGGGTGTGTGCGTGTTTGTGTGTGTGGCTGCGTGTCTGTGTGTGCGCGTGTCTGTGTGTGTGCGTGTCTGTGTGTGTGGCTGCGTGTCTGTGTGTGTGCGTGTCTGTGTGTGTGGCTGCGTGTCTGTGTGTGTTCGTGTCTGTGTGTGTGGCTGCGTGTCTGTGTGTGTGCGTGTCTGTGTGTGTGCGTGTCTGAGTGTGTGGCTGCGTGTCTGTGTGTGTTCGTGTCTGTGTGTGTGGCTGCGTGTCTGTGTGTGTGCGTGTCTGTGTGTGTGCGTGTCTGAGTGTGTGGCTGCGTGTCTGTGTGTGTGCGTGTCTGTGTGTGTGCGTGTCTGTGTGTGTGGCTGCGTGTCTATGTGTGTGCGTGTCTGTGTGTGTGCGTGTCTGTGTGTGTGGCTGCGTGTCTGTGTGTGTGCGTGTCTGTGTGTGTGCGTGTCTGTGTGTGTGCGTGTCTGTGTGTGTGCCTGTCTGTGTGTGTGCGTGTCTGGGTGTGTGCATGTTTGTGTGTGTGGCTGCGTGTCTGTGTGTGTGCGTGTCTGTGTGTGTGCGTGTCTGTGTGTGTGGCTGCGTGTCTGTGTGTGTGCGTGTCTGTGTGTGTGCGTGCCTGTGTGTGTGGCTGCGTGTCTGTGTGTGTGCGTGTCTGTGTGTGTGCGTGTCTGTGTGTGTGGCTGCGTGTCTGTGTGTGTGCGTGTCTGTGTGTGTGCGTGTCTGTGTGTGTGCGTGTCTGTGTGTGTGGCTGCGTGTCTGTGTGTGTGCGTGTCTGTGTGTGTGCGTGTCTGAGTGTGTGGCTGCGTGTCTGTGTGTGCGTATCTGTGTGTTTGCGTGTCTGTGTGTGTGGCTGCGTGTCTGTGTGTGTGCGTGTCTGTGTGTGTGCGTGTCTGTGTGTGTGGCTGCGTGTCTGTGTGTGTGCGTGTCTGTGTGTGTGGCTGCGTGTCTGTGTGTGTGCGTGTCTGTGTATGTGGCTGCGTGTCTGTGTGTGTGCGTGTCTGTGTGTGTGCGTGTCTGTGTGTGTGTCTGCGTGTCTGTGTGTGTGCGTGTCTGTGTGTGTGGCTGCGTGTCTGTGTGTGTCCGTGTCTGTGTGTGTGCGTGTCTGTGTGTGTGGCTGCGTGTCTGTGTGTGTGCGTGTCTTTGTGTGTGCGTGTCTGTGTGTGTGGCTGCGTGTCTGAGTGTGGCTGCGTGTCTGTGTGTGTGGCTGCGTGTCTGTGTGTGTGGCTGCGTGTCTCTGTGTGTGGCTGCGTGTCGGTGTGTGTGGCTGCGTGTCTGTGTGTGTGGCTGTGTGTCTGTGTGTGTGGCTGCGTGTCTGTGTGTGTGCGTGTCTGTGTGTGCGTGTCTGTGTTTGTGGCTGCGTGTCTGTGTGTGTGCGTGTCTGTGTGTGCGTGTCTGTGTGTGTGCGTGTCTGTGTGTGCGTGTCTGTGTGTGTGCGTGTCTGTGTGTGCGTGTCTGTGTGTGTGGCTGCGTGTCTGTGTGTGTGGCTGCGTGTCTGTGTGTGTGGCTGCGTGTCTGTGTGTGTGCGTGTCTGGGTGTGTGGCTGCGTGTTTGTGTGTGTGCGTGTCTGTGTGTGTGCGTGTCTGTGTGTGTGCGTGTCTGTGTGTGTGGCTGCGTGTCTGTGTGTGTGCGTGTCTGTGTGTGTGCGTGTCTGTGTCTGAATGTGTGCGTGTCTGAATGTGTGCGTGTCTGTGTGTGTGCGAGTCTGTGTGTGTGCGTGTCTGTGTCTGAATGTGTGCGTGTCTGAATGTGTGCGTGTCTGAGTGTGTGCGTGTCTGTGTGTGTGCGTGTCTGAGTGTGTGCGTGTCTGAGTGTGTGCGTGTCTGAGTGTGTGCGTGTCTGTGTGTGTGCGTGTCTGAGTGTGTGCGTGTCTGAGTGTGTGCATGACTGAGTGTGTGCGTGTCTGAGTGTGTGCGTGTCTGAGTGTGTGCGTGTCTGTGCGTGTCTGAGTGTTTGCGTGTCTGAGTGTGTGCGTATCTGTGTGTGTGCGTGTCTGTGTGTGTGCGTGTCTATGTGTATGCGTGTCTGAGTGTGTGCGTGTCTGAGTGTGTGCGTGTCTGAGTGTGTGCGTGTCTGAGTGTGTGGCGTGTCTGAGTGTGTGTCCGCGTGTCTGAGTGTGTGGGTGTCTGTGTGTGTGTGCGTCTGAGTGTGTGCGCGTCTGAGTGTGTGCGCGTCTGAGTGTGTGCGTGTCTCTGTCTGTGCGCGCCTGAGTGTGTGCGCGTCTGAGAGTGTGCGTGTCTGTGTGTGCGTGTCTGTGTGCGTGCATGTCTGAGTGTGTGCGTGTCTGTGTGTGTGCGTGTCTGAGTGTGTGCATGTCTGAGTGTGTGCGCGTCTGAGAGTGTGTGCGTCTGAGTGTGTGCGCGTCTTAGTGTGTGCGCGTCTGAGGGTCTGCGCGTCTGAGTGTGTGCGTGTCTGTGTGTGTGCGTGTCTGTGCGTGTCTGTGTTTGTGCGTGTCTGAGTGTGTGGCAGCGTGTCTGAGTGTGTGTCCGCGTGTCTGTGTGTGCGCGCGTCTGTGTGTGCGCGTGTCTGTGTGTGTGCGTGTCTGTGTGTGTGCGTGTCTGTGTGTGTGGCTGCGTGTCTGAGTGTGTGGCTGCGCGTCTGTGTGTGTGCATGTCTGAGTGTGTGCGTGTCTGTGTGTGTGCGTGTCTGTGTGTGAGTGTGTCTGTGTGTGCGTGTCTGTCTGTGTGCAGGCCTGAGTGTGTGCGTGTCTGAGTGTGTGCGTGTCTGTGTGTTTGCGTGTCTGTGTGTGTGCGTGTCTGTGTGTGTGCACGTCTGAGTGTGTGCGTGTCTGAGTGTGTGGCTGCGTGTCTGAGTGTGTGCATGTCTGTGTGTGTGCGTGTCTGAGTGTGTGCATGTCTGTGTGTGTGCGTGTCTGAGTGTGTGGCTGCGTGTCTGAGTGTGTGCGTGTCTGAGTGTGTGCATGTCTGTGTGTGTGCGTGTCTGTGTGTGTGCGTGTCTGAGTGTGTGCATGTCTGTGTGTGTGCGTGTCTGAGTGTGTGCATGTCTGTGTGTGTGGCTGCGTGTCTGTGTGTGTGCCTGTCTGTGTGTGTGGCTGCGTGTCTGTGTGTGCATGTCTGTGTGTGTGCGTGTCTGTGTGTGTGCGTGTCTGTGTGTGTGGCTGCTTGTCTGTGTGTGTGCGTGTCTGTGTGTGTGACTGCGTGTCTGAGTATGTGCGTGACTGAGTGTGTGCATGTCTGAGTGTGTGCGTGTCTGTGTGTGTGCGTGTCTGTGTCTGTGCATGTCTGTGTGTGTGGCTGCGTGTCTGTGTGTGCGTGTCTGAGTGTGTGCGTGTCTGTGTGTGTGCCTGTCTGTGTGTGTGCGTGTCTGTGTGTGTGCGAGTCTGTGTGTGTGGCTGCGTGTCTGAGTGTGTGCGTGTCTGTGTGTGTGCGTGTCTGTGTGTGTGCGTGTCTGGGTGTGTGCGTGTCTGTCTGTGTGTGCGTTTCTGAGTGTGGCTGCGTGCATGTGTGTGTGCGTGTCTGTGTGTGTGGCTGCGTGTCTGTGTGTGTGCGTGTCTGTGTGTGTGCGTGTCTGTGTGTGTGGCTGCGTGTCTGTGTGTGTGCGTGTCTGTGTGTGTGCGTGTCTGTCTGTGTGGCTGCGTGTCTGAGTGTGTGCGTGTCTGTGTGTGTGCGTGTCTGTGTGTGTGGCTGCGGGTCTGTGTGTGTGCGTGTCTGTGTGTGTGCGTGTCTGTTTGTGTGGCTGCGTGTCTGTGTGTGTGCGTGTCTGTGTGTGTGCGTGTCTGTGTGTGTGCGTGTCTGTGTGTGTGCCTGTCTGTGTGTGTGCGTGTCTGGGTGTGTGCGTGTTTGTGTGTGTGGCTGCGTGTCTGTGGGTGTGCGTGTCTGTGTGTGTGGCTGCGTGTCTGTGTGTGCGCGTGTCTGTGTGTGTGCGTGTCTGTGTGTGTGGCTGCGTGTCTGTGTGTGTGCAAGTCTGTGTGTCTGTGTGTGTGGCTGCGTGTCTGTGTGTGTTCGTGTCTGTGTGTGTGGCTGCGTGTCTGTGTGTGTGCGTGTCTGTGTGTGTGCGTGTCTGAGTGTGTGGCTGCGTGTCTGTGTGTGTGCGTGTCTGTGTGTGTGGCTGCGTGTCTATGTGTGTGCGTGTCTGTGTGTGTGCGTGTCTGTGTGTGTGGCTGCGTGTCTGTGTGTGTGCGTGTCTGTGTGTGTGCGTGTCTGTGTGTGTGCGTGTCTGTGTGTGTGCGTGTCTGTGTGTGTGCCTGTCTGTGTGTGTGCGTGTCTGGGTGTGTGCATGTTTGTGTGTGTGGCTGCGTGTCTGTGTGTGTGCGTGTCTGTGTGTGTGCGTGTCTGTGTGTGTGGCTGCGTGTCTGTGTGTGCGCGTGTCTGTGTGTGTGCATGTCTGTGTGTGTGGCTGCGTGTCTGTGTGTGTGCGTGTCTGTGTGTGTGCGTGTCTGTGTGTGTGGCTGCGTGTCTGTGTGTGTGCGTGTCTGTGTGTGTGCGTGTCTGAGTGTGTGGCTGCGTGTCTGTGTGTGTGCGTATCTGTGTGTGTGCGTGTCTGTGTGTGTGGCTGCGTGTCTGTGTGTGTGCGTGTCTGTGTGTGTGTGTGTCTGTGTGTGTGGCTGCGTGTCTGTGTGTGTGCGTGTCTGTGTGTGTGGCTGCGTGTCTGTGTGTGTGCGTGTCTGTGTATGTGGCTGCGTGTCTGTGTGTGTGCGTGTCTGTGTGTGTGTCTGCGTGTCTGTGTGTGTGCGTGTCTGTGTGTGTGGCTGCGTGTCTGTGTGTGTCCGTGTCTGTGTGTGTGCGTGTCTGTGTGTGTGGCTGCGTGTCTGTGTGTGTGCGTGTCTTTGTGTGTGCGTGTCTGTGTGTGTGGCACCGTGTCTGAGTGTGGCTGCGTGTCTGTGTGTGTGGCTGCGTGTCTGTGTGTGTGGCTGTGTGTCTCTGTGTGTGGCTGCGTGTCTGTGTGTGTGGCTGCGTGTCTGTGTGTGTGGCTGCGTGTCTGTGTGTGTGGCTGCGTGTCTGTGTGTGTGCGTGTCTGGGTGTGTGGCTGCGTGTTTGTGTGTGTGCGTGTCTGTGTGTGTGCGTGTCTGTGTGTGTGCGTGTCTGTGTGTGTGGCTGCGTGTCTGAGTGTGTGCATGTCTGTGTGTGTGCGTGTCTGAGTGTGTGCATGTCTGTGTGTGTGCGTGTCTGAGTGTGTGGCTGCGTGTCTGAGTGTGTGCGTGTCTGAGTGTGTGCATGTCTGTGTGTGTGCGTGTCTGTGTGTGTGCGTGTCTGAGTGTGTGCATGTCTGTGTGTGTGCGTGTCTGAGTGTGTGCATGTCTGTGTGTGTGGCTGCGTGTCTGTGTGTGTGCCTGTCTGTGTGTGTGGCTGCGTGTCTGTGTGTGCATGTCTGTGTGTGTGCGTGTCTGTGTGTGTGCGTGTCTGTGTGTGTGGCTGCTTGTCTGTGTGTGTGCGTGTCTGTGTGTGTGACTGCGTGTCTGAGTATGTGCGTGACTGAGTGTGTGCATGTCTGAGTGTGTGCGTGTCTGTGTGTGTGCGTGTCTGTGTCTGTGCATGTCTGTGTGTGTGGCTGCGTGTCTGTGTGTGCGTGTCTGAGTGTGTGCGTGTCTGTGTGTGTGCCTGTCTGTGTGTGTGCGTGTCTGTGTGTGTGCGAGTCTGTGTGTGTGGCTGCGTGTCTGAGTGTGTGCGTGTCTGTGTGTGTGCGTGTCTGTGTGTGTGCGTGTCTGGGTGTGTGCGTGTCTGTCTGTGTGTGCGTTTCTGAGTGTGGCTGCGTGCATGTGTGTGTGCGTGTCTGTGTGTGTGGCTGCGTGTCTGTGTGTGTGCGTGTCTGTGTGTGTGCGTGTCTGTGTGTGTGGCTGCGTGTCTGTGTGTGTGCGTGTCTGTGTGTGTGCGTGTCTGTCTGTGTGGCTGCGTGTCTGAGTGTGTGCGTGTCTGTGTGTGTGCGTGTCTGTGTGTGTGGCTGCGGGTCTGTGTGTGTGCGTGTCTGTGTGTGTGCGTGTCTGTTTGTGTGGCTGCGTGTCTGTGTGTGTGCGTGTCTGTGTGTGTGCGTGTCTGTGTGTGTGCGTGTCTGTGTGTGTGCCTGTCTGTGTGTGTGCGTGTCTGGGTGTGTGCGTGTTTGTGTGTGTGGCTGCGTGTCTGTGGGTGTGCGTGTCTGTGTGTGTGGCTGCGTGTCTGTGTGTGCGCGTGTCTGTGTGTGTGCGTGTCTGTGTGTGTGGCTGCGTGTCTGTGTGTGTGCAAGTCTGTGTGTCTGTGTGTGTGGCTGCGTGTCTGTGTGTGTTCGTGTCTGTGTGTGTGGCTGCGTGTCTGTGTGTGTGCGTGTCTGTGTGTGTGCGTGTCTGAGTGTGTGGCTGCGTGTCTGTGTGTGTGCGTGTCTGTGTGTGTGGCTGCGTGTCTATGTGTGTGCGTGTCTGTGTGTGTGCGTGTCTGTGTGTGTGGCTGCGTGTCTGTGTGTGTGCGTGTCTGTGTGTGTGCGTGTCTGTGTGTGTGCGTGTCTGTGTGTGTGCGTGTCTGTGTGTGTGCCTGTCTGTGTGTGTGCGTGTCTGGGTGTGTGCATGTTTGTGTGTGTGGCTGCGTGTCTGTGTGTGTGCGTGTCTGTGTGTGTGCGTGTCTGTGTGTGTGGCTGCGTGTCTGTGTGTGCGCGTGTCTGTGTGTGTGCATGTCTGTGTGTGTGGCTGCGTGTCTGTGTGTGTGCGTGTCTGTGTGTGTGCGTGTCTGTGTGTGTGGCTGCGTGTCTGTGTGTGTGCGTGTCTGTGTGTGTGCGTGTCTGAGTGTGTGGCTGCGTGTCTGTGTGTGTGCGTATCTGTGTGTGTGCGTGTCTGTGTGTGTGGCTGCGTGTCTGTGTGTGTGCGTGTCTGTGTGTGTGTGTGTCTGTGTGTGTGGCTGCGTGTCTGTGTGTGTGCGTGTCTGTGTGTGTGGCTGCGTGTCTGTGTGTGTGCGTGTCTGTGTATGTGGCTGCGTGTCTGTGTGTGTGCGTGTCTGTGTGTGTGTCTGCGTGTCTGTGTGTGTGCGTGTCTGTGTGTGTGGCTGCGTGTCTGTGTGTGTCCGTGTCTGTGTGTGTGCGTGTCTGTGTGTGTGGCTGCGTGTCTGTGTGTGTGCGTGTCTTTGTGTGTGCGTGTCTGTGTGTGTGGCACCGTGTCTGAGTGTGGCTGCGTGTCTGTGTGTGTGGCTGCGTGTCTGTGTGTGTGGCTGTGTGTCTCTGTGTGTGGCTGCGTGTCTGTGTGTGTGGCTGCGTGTCTGTGTGTGTGGCTGCGTGTCTGTGTGTGTGGCTGCGTGTCTGTGTGTGTGCGTGTCTGGGTGTGTGGCTGCGTGTTTGTGTGTGTGCGTGTCTGTGTGTGTGCGTGTCTGTGTGTGTGCGTGTCTGTGTGTGTGGCTGCGTGTCTGTGTGTGTGCGTGTCTGTGTGTGTGCGTGTCTGTGTCTGAATGTGTGCGTGTCTGAATGTGTGCGTGTCTGTGTGTGTGCGAGTCTGTGTGTGTGCGTGTCTGTGTCTGAATGTGTGCGTGTCTGAATGTGTGCGTGTCTGAGTGTGTGCGTGTCTGTGTGTGTGCGTGTCTGAGTGTGTGCGTGTCTGAGTGTGTGCGTGTCTGAGTGTGTGCGTGTCTGTGTGTGTGCGTGTCTGAGTGTGTGCGTGTCTGAGTGTGTGCATGACTGAGTGTGTGCGTGTCTGAGTGTGTGCGTGTCTGAGTGTGTGCGTGTCTGTGCGTGTCTGAGTGTTTGCCTGTCTGAGTGTGTGCGTGTCTGTGTGTGTGCGTGTCTGTGTGTGTGCGTGTCTATGTGTATGCGTGTCTGAGTGTGTGCGTGTCTGAGTGTGTGCGTGTCTGAGTGTGTGCGTGTCTGAGTGTGTGGCGTGTCTGAGTGTGTGTCCGCGTGTCTGAGTGTGTGGGTGTCTGTGTGTGTGTGCGTCTGAGTGTGTGCGCGTCTGAGTGTGTGCGCGTCTGAGTGTGTGCGTGTCTCTGTCTGTGCGCGCCTGAGTGTGTGCGCGTCTGAGTGTGTGCGTGTCTGTGTGTGCGTGTCTGTGTGCGTGCATGTCTGAGTGTGTGCGTGTCTGTGTGTGTGCGTGTCTGAGTGTGTGCATGTCTGAGTGTGTGCGCGTCTGAGTGTGTGTGCGTCTGAGTGTGTGCGCGTCTTAGTGTGTGCGCGTCTGAGGATCTGCGCGTCTGAGTGTGTGCGTGTCTGTGTGTGTGCGTGTCTGTGCGTGTCTGTGTTTGTGCGTGTCTGAGTGTGTGGCAGCGTGTCTGAGTGTGTGTCCGCGTGTCTGTGTGTGCGCGCGTCTGTGTGTGCGCGTGTCTGTGTGTGTGCGTGTCTGTGTGTGTGCGTGTCTGTGTGTGTGCGTCTCTGTGTGTGTGGCTGCGTGTCTGAGTGTGTGGCTGCGCGTCTGTGTGTGTGCATGTCTGAGTGTGTGCGTGTCTGTGTGTGTGCGTGTCTGTGTGTGAGTGTGTCTGTGTGTGCGTGTCTGTCTGTGTGCAGGCCTGAGTGTGTGCGTGTCTGAGTGTGTGCGTGTCTGTGTGTGTGCGTGTCTGTGTGTGTGCGTGTCTGTGTGTGTGCGTGTCTGTGTGTTTGCGTGTCTGTGTGTGTGCACGTCTGAGTGTGTGCGTGTCTGAGTGTGTGGCTGCGTGTCTGAGTGTGTGCATGTCTGTGTGTGTGCGTGTCTGAGTGTGTGCATGTCTGTGTGTGTGCGTGTCTGAGTGTGTGGCTGCGTGTCTGAGTGTGTGCGTGTCTGAGTGTGTGCATGTCTGTGTGTGTGCGTGTCTGAGTGTGTGCATGTCTGTGTGTGTGCGTGTCTGAGTGTGTGCATGTCTGTGTGTGTGGCTGCGTGTCTGTGTGTGTGCCTGTCTGTGTGTGTGGCTGCGTGTCTGTGTGTGCATGTCTGTGTGTGTGCGTGTCTGTGTGTGTGCGTGTCTGTGTGTGTGGCTGCTTGTCTGTGTGTGTGCGTGTCTGTGTGTGTGACTGCGTGTCTGAGTATGTGCGTGACTGAGTGTGTGCATGTCTGAGTGTGTGCGTGTCTGTGTGTGTGCATGTCTGTGTCTGTGCATGTCTGTGTGTGTGGCTGCGTGTCTGTGTGTGCGTGTCTGAGTGTGTGCGTGTCTGTGTGTGTGCCTGTCTGTGTGTGTGCGTGTCTGTGTGTGTGCGAGTCTGTGTGTGTGGCTGCGTGTCTGAGTGTGTGCGTGTCTGTGTGTGTGCGTGTCTGTGTGTGTGCGTGTCTGGGTGTGTGCGTGTCTGTCTGTGTGTGCGTTTCTGAGTGTGGCTGCGTGCATGTGTGTGTGCGTGTCTGTGTGTGTGGCTGCGTGTCTGTGTGTGTGCGTGTCTGTGTGTGTGCGTGTCTGTGTGTGTGCGTGTCTGGGTGTGTGCGTGTCTGTCTGTGTGTGCGTTTCTGAGTGTGGCTGCGTGCATGTGTGTGTGCGTGTCTGTGTGTGTGGCTGCGTGTCTGTGTGTGTGCGTGTCTGTGTGTGTGCGTGTCTGTGTGTGTGGCTGCGTGTCTGTGTGTGTGCGTGTCTGTGTGTGTGCGTGTCTGTGTGTGTGGCTGCGTGTCTGAGTGTGTGCGTGTCTGTGTGTGTGCGTGTCTGTGTGTGTGGCTGCGTGTCTGTGTGTGTGCGTGTCTGTGTGTGTGCGTGTCTGTTTGTGTGGCTGCGTGTCTGTGTGTGTGCGTGTCTGTGTGTGTGCGTGTCTGTGTGTGTGCGTGTCTGTGTGTGTGCCTGTCTGTGTGTGTGCGTGTCTGGGTGTGTGCGTGTTTGTGTGTGTGGCTGCGTGTCTGTGGGTGTGCGTGTCTGTGTGTGTGGCTGCGTGTCTGTGTGTGCGCGTGTCTGTGTGTGTGCGTGTCTGTGTGTGTGGCTGCGTGTCTGTGTGTGTGCAAGTCTGTGTGTCTGTGTGTGTGGCTGCGTGTCTGTGTGTGTTCGTGTCTGTGTGTGTGGCTGCGTGTCTGTGTGTGTGCGTGTCTGTGTGTGTGCGTGTCTGAGTGTGTGGCTGCGTGTCTGTGTGTGTGCGTGTCTGTGTGTGTGGCTGCGTGTCTATGTGTGTGCGTGTCTGTGTGTGTGCGTGTCTGTGTGTGTGGCTGCGTGTCTGTGTGTGTGCGTGTCTGTGTGTGTGCGTGTCTGTGTGTGTGCGTGTCTGTGTGTGTGCGTGTCTGTGTGTGTGCCTGTCTGTGTGTGTGCGTGTCTGGGTGTGTGCATGTTTGTGTGTGTGGCTGCGTGTCTGTGTGTGTGCGTGTCTGTGTGTGTGCGTGTCTGTGTGTGTGGCTCCGTGTCTGTGTGTGCGCGTGTCTGTGTGTGTGCATGTCTGTGTGTGTGGCTGCGTGTCTGTGTGTGTGCGTGTCTGTGTGTGTGCGTGTCTGTGTGTGTGGCTGCGTGTCTGTGTGTGTGCGTGTCTGTGTGTGTGCGTGTCTGAGTGTGTGACTGCGTGTCTGTGTGTGTGCGTATCTGTGTGTGTGCGTGTCTGTGTTTGTGGCTGCGTGTCTGTGTGTGTGCGTGTCTGTGTGTGTGCGTGTCTGTGTGTGTGGCTGCGTGTCTGTGTGTGTGCGTGTCTGTGTGTGTGGCTGCGTGTCTGTGTGTGTGCGTGTCTGTGTATGTGGCTGCGTGTCTGTGTGTGTGCGTGTCTGTGTGTGTGTCTGCGTGTCTGTGTGTGTGCGTGTCTGTGTGTGTGGCTGCGTGTCTGTGTGTGTCCGTGTCTGTGTGTGTGCGTGTCTGTGTGTGTGGCTGCGTGTCTGTGTGTGTGCGTGTCTTTGTGTGTGCGTGTCTGTGTGTGTGGCTGCGTGTCTGTGTGTGTGGCTGCGTGTCTGTGTGTGTGCGTGTCTGTGTGTGCGTGTCTGTGTGTGTGGCTGCGTGTCTGTGTGTGTGCGTGTCTGTGTGTGCGTGTCTGTCTGTGTGCGTGTCTGTGTGTGCGTGTCTGTGTGTGTGGCTGCGTGTCTGTGTGTGTGCGTGTCTGTGTGTGCGTGTCTGTGTGTGTGCGTGTCTGTGTGTGCGTGTCTGTGTGTGTGGCTGCGTGTCTGTGTGTGTGGCTGCGTGTCTGTGTGTGTGCGTGTCTGGGTGTGTGGCTGCGTGTTTGTGTGTGTGCATGTCTGTGTGTGTGTGCGTGTCTGTGTGTGTGCGTGTCTGTGTGTGTGCATGTCTGAGTGTGTGGCTGCATGTCTGAGTGTGTGGCTGCGTGTCTGTGTGTGTGCGTGTCTGTGTGTGTGCGTGTCTGTGTGTGTGGCTGCGTGTCTGTGTGTGTGCGTGTCTGTGTGTGGCTGCGTGTCTGTGTGTGGCTGCGTGTCTGTGTGTGTGCGTGTCTGTGTGTGTGCATGTCTGTGTGTGTGTGCGTGTCTGCGTGTGTGCGTGTCTGTGTGTGTGCGTGTCTGTGTGTGTGGCTGCGTGTCTGTGTGTGTGCGTGTCTGTGTGTGGCTGCGTGTCTGTGTGTGGCTGCGTGTCTGTGTGTGTGCGTGTCTGTGTGTGGCTGCGTGTCTGTGTGTGTGCGTGTCTGTGTTTGTGCGTGTCTGTGTGTGGCTGCGTGTCTGTGTGTGTGCGTGTCTGTGTGTGTGCGTGTCTGTGTGTGTGGCTGCGTGTCTGTGTGTGCGCGTGTCTGTGTGTGTGCATGTCTGTGTGTGTGGCTGCGTGTCTGTGTGTGTGCGTGTCTGTGTGTGTGCGTGTCTGTGTGTGTGGCTGCGTGTCTGTGTGTGTGCGTGTCTGTGTGTGTGCGTGTCTGAGTGTGTGGCTGCGTGTCTGTGTGTGTGCGTATCTGTGTGTGTGCGTGTCTGAGTGTGTGGCTGCGTGTCTGTGTGTGTGCGTGTCTGTGTGTGTGTGTGTCTGTGTGTGTGGCTGCGTGTCTGTGTGTGTGCGTGTCTGTGTGTGTGGCTGCGTGTCTGTGTGTGTGCGTGTCTGTGTATGTGGCTGCGTGTCTGTGTGTGTGCGTGTCTGTGTGTGTGTCTGCGTGTCTGTGTGTGTGCGTGTCTGTGTGTGTGGCTGCGTGTCTGTGTGTGTCCGTGTCTGTGTGTGTGCGTGTCTGTGTGTGTGGCTGCGTGTCTGTGTGTGTGCGTGTCTTTGTGTGTGCGTGTCTGTGTGTGTGGCAGCGTGTCTGAGTGTGGCTGCGTGTCTGTGTGTGTGGCTGCGTGTCTGTGTGTGTGGCTGTGTGTCTCTGTGTGTGGCTGCGTGTCTGTGTGTGTGGCTGCGTGTCTGTGTGTGTGGCTGCGTGTCTGTGTGTGTGGCTGCGTGTCTGTGTGTGTGCGTGTCTGGGTGTGTGGCTGCGTGTTTGTGTGTGTGCGTGTCTCTGTGTGTGCGTGTCTGTGTGTGTGCGTGTCTGTGTGTGTGGCTGCGTGTCTGTGTGTGTGCGTGTCTGTGTGTGTGCGTGTCTGTGTCTGAATGTGTGCGTGTCTGAATGTGTGCGTGTCTGTGTGTGTGCGAGTCTGTGTGTGTGCGTGTCTGTGTCTGAATGTGTGCGTGTCTGAATGTGTGCGTGTCTGAGTGTGTGCGTGTCTGTGTGTGTGCGTGTCTGAGTGTGTGCGTGTCTGAGTGTGTGCGTGTCTGAGTGTGTGCGTGTCTGTGTGTGTGCGTGTCTGAGTGTGTGCGTGTCTGAGTGTGTGCATGACTGAGTGTGTGCGTGTCTGAGTGTGTGCGTGTCTGAGTGTGTGCGTGTCTGTGTGTGTGCGTGTCTGTGTGTGTGCGTGTCTATGTGTATGCGTGTCTGAGTGTGTGCGTGTCTGAGTGTGTGCGTGTCTGAGTGTGTGCGTGTCTGAGTGTGTGGCGTGTCTGAGTGTGTGTCCGCGTGTCTGAGTGTGTGGGTGTCTGTGTGTGTGTGCGTCTGAGTGTGTGCGCGTCTGAGTGTGTGCGCGTCTGAGTGTGTGCGTGTCTCTGTCTGTGCGCGCCTGAGTGTGTGCGCGTCTGAGTGTGTGCGTGTCTGTGTGTGTGTGTCTGTGTGCGTGCATGTCTGAGTGTGTGCGTGTCTGTGTGTGTGCGTGTCTGAGTGTGTGCATGTCTGAGTGTGTGCGCGTCTGAGTGTGTGTGCGTCTGAGTGTGTGCGCGTCTTAGTGTGTGCGCGTCTGAGGGTCTGCGCGTCTGAGTGTGTGCGTGTCTGTGTGTGTGCGTGTCTGTGCGTGTCTGTGTTTGTGCGTGTCTGAGTGTGTGGCAGCGTGTCTGAGTGTGTGTCCGCGTGTCTGTGTGTGCGCGCGTCTGTGTGTGCGCGTGTCTGTGTGTGTGCGTGTCTGTGTGTGTGCGTGTCTGTGTGTGTGCGTGTCTGTGTGTGTGGCTGCGTGTCTGAGTGTGTGGCTGCGCGTCTGTGTGTGTGCATGTCTGAGTGTGTGCGTGTCTGTGTGTGTGCGTGTCTGTGTGTGAGTGTGTCTGTGTGTGCGTGTCTGTCTGTGTGCAGGCCTGAGTGTGTGCGTGTCTGAGTGTGTGCGTGTCTGTGTGTGTGCGTGTCTGTGTGTGTGCGTGTCTGTGTGTGTGCGTGTCTGTGTGTTTGCGTGTCTGTGTGTGTGCACGTCTGAGTGTGTGCGTGTCTGAGTGTGTGGCTGCGTGTCTGAGTGTGTGCATGTCTGTGTGTGTGCGTGTCTGAGTGTGTGCATGTCTGTGTGTGTGCGTGTCTGAGTGTGTGGCTGCGTGTCTGAGTGTGTGCGTGTCTGAGTGTGTGCATGTCTGTGTGTGTGCGTGTCTGAGTGTGTGCATGTCTGTGTGTGTGCGTGTCTGAGTGTGTGCATGTCTGTGTGTGTGGCTGCGTGTCTGTGTGTGTGCCTGTCTGTGTGTGTGGCTGCGTGTCTGTGTGTGCATGTCTGTGTGTGTGCGTGTCTGTGTGTGTGCGTGTCTGTGTGTGTGGCTGCTTGTCTGTGTGTGTGCGTGTCTGTGTGTGTGACTGCGTGTCTGAGTATGTGCGTGACTGAGTGTGTGCATGTCTGAGTGTGTGCGTGTCTGTGTGTGTGCATGTCTGTGTCTGTGCATGTCTGTGTGTGTGGCTGCGTGTCTGTGTGTGCGTGTCTGAGTGTGTGCGTGTCTGTGTGTGTGTCTGTCTGTGTGTGTGCGTGTCTGTGTGTGTGCGAGTCTGTGTGTGTGGCTGCGTGTCTGAGTGTGTGCGTGTCTGTGTGTGTGCGTGTCTGTGTGTGTGCGTGTCTGGGTGTGTGCGTGTCTGTCTGTGTGTGCGTTTCTGAGTGTGGCTGCGTGCATGTGTGTGTGCGTGTCTGTGTGTGTGGCTGCGTGTCTGTGTGTGTGCGTGTCTGTGTGTGTGCGTGTCTGTGTGTGTGGCTGCGTGTCTGTGTGTGTGCGTGTCTGTGTGTGTGCGTGTCTGTGTGTGTGGCTGCGTGTCTGAGTGTGTGCGTGTCTGTGTGTGTGCGTGTCTGTGTGTGTGGCTGCGTGTCTGTGTGTGTGCGTGTCTGTGTGTGTGCGTGTCTGTTTGTGTGGCTGCGTGTCTGTGTGTGTGCGTGTCTGTGTGTGTGCGTGTCTGTGTGTGTGCGTGTCTGTGTGTGTGCCTGTCCGTGTGTGTGCGTGTCTGGGTGTGTGCGTGTTTGTGTGTGTGGCTGCGTGTCTGTGGGTGTGCGTGTCTGTGTGTGTGGCTGCGTGTCTGTGTGTGCGCGTGTCTGTGTGTGTGCGTGTCTGTGTGTGTGGCTGCGTGTCTGTGTGTGTGCAAGTCTGTGTGCCTGTGTGTGTGGCTGCGTGTCTGTGTGTGTTCGTGTCTGTGTGTGTGGCTGCGTGTCTGTGTGTGTGCGTGTCTGTGTGTGTGCGTGTCTGAGTGTGTGGCTGCGTGTCTGTGTGCGTGCGTGTCTGTGTGTGTGGCTGCGTGTCTATGTGTGTGCGTGTCTGTGTGTGTGCGTGTCTGTGTGTGTGGCTGCGTGTCTGTGTGTGTGCGTGTCTGTGTGTGTGCGTGTCTGTGTGTGTGCGTGTCTGTGTGTGTGCGTGTCTGTGTGTGTGCCTGTCTGTGTGTGTGCGTGTCTGGGTGTGTGCATGTTTGTGTGTGTGGCTGCGTGTCTGTGTGTGTGCGTGTCTGTGTGTGTGCGTGTCTGTGTGTGTGGCTGCGTGTCTGTGTGTGCGCGTGTCTGTGTGTGTGCATGTCTGTGTGTGTGGCTGCGTGTCTGTGTGTGTGCGTGTCTGTGTGTGTGCGTGTCTGTGTGTGTGGCTGCGTGTCTGTGTGTGTGCGTGTCTGTGTGTGTGCGTGTCTGAGTGTGTGGCTGCGTGTCTGTGTGTGTGGCTGTGTGTCTGTGTGTGTGGCTGCGTGTCTGTGTGTGTGCGTGTCTGTGTGTGCGTGTCTGTGTTTGTGGCTGCGTGTCTGTGTGTGTGCGTGTCTGTGTGTGCGTGTCTGTGTGTGTGCGTGTCTGTGTGTGCGTGTCTGTGTGTGTGCGTGTCTGTGTGTGCGTGTCTGTGTGTGTGGCTGCGTGTCTGTGTGTGTGGCTGCGTGTCTGTGTGTGTGGCTGCGTGTCTGTGTGTGTGCGTGTCTGGGTGTGTGGCTGCGTGTTTGTGTGTGTGCGTGTCTGTGTGTGTGCGTGTCTGTGTGTGTGCGTGTCTGTGTGTGTGGCTGCGTGTCTGTGTGTGTGCGTGTCTGTGTGTGTGCGTGTCTGTGTCTGAATGTGTGCGTGTCTGAATGTGTGCGTGTCTGTGTGTGTGCGAGTCTGTGTGTGTGCGTGTCTGTGTCTGAATGTGTGCGTGTCTGAATGTGTGCGTGTCTGAGTGTGTGCGTGTCTGTGTGTGTGCGTGTCTGAGTGTGTGCGTGTCTGAGTGTGTGCGTGTCTGAGTGTGTGCGTGTCTGTGTGTGTGCGTGTCTGAGTGTGTGCGTGTCTGAGTGTGTGCATGACTGAGTGTGTGCGTGTCTGAGTGTGTGCGTGTCTGAGTGTGTGCGTGTCTGTGCGTGTCTGAGTGTTTGCGTGTCTGAGTGTGTGCGTATCTGTGTGTGTGCGTGTCTGTGTGTGTGCGTGTCTATGTGTATGCGTGTCTGAGTGTGTGCGTGTCTGAGTGTGTGCGTGTCTGAGTGTGTGCGTGTCTGAGTGTGTGGCGTGTCTGAGTGTGTGTCCGCGTGTCTGAGTGTGTGGGTGTCTGTGTGTGTGTGCGTCTGAGTGTGTGCGCGTCTGAGTGTGTGCGCGTCTGAGTGTGTGCGTGTCTCTGTCTGTGCGCGCCTGAGTGTGTGCGCGTCTGAGAGTGTGCGTGTCTGTGTGTGCGTGTCTGTGTGCGTGCATGTCTGAGTGTGTGCGTGTCTGTGTGTGCGTGTCTGAGTGTGTGCATGTCTGAGTGTGTGCGCGTCTGAGAGTGTGTGCGTCTGAGTGTGTGCGCGTCTTAGTGTGTGCGCGTCTGAGGGTCTGCGCGTCTGAGTGTGTGCGTGTCTGTGTGTGTGCGTGTCTGTGCGTGTCTGTGTTTGTGCGTGTCTGAGTGTGTGGCAGCGTGTCTGAGTGTGTGTCCGCGTGTCTGTGTGTGCGCGCGTCTGTGTGTGCGCGTGTCTGTGTGTGTGCGTGTCTGTGTGTGTGCGTGTCTGTGTGTGTGGCTGCGTGTCTGAGTGTGTGGCTGCGCGTCTGTGTGTGTGCATGTCTGAGTGTGTGCGTGTCTGTGTGTGTGCGTGTCTGTGTGTGAGTGTGTCTGTGTGTGCGTGTCTGTCTGTGTGCAGGCCTGAGTGTGTGCGTGTCTGAGTGTGTGCGTGTCTGTGTGTTTGCGTGTCTGTGTGTGTGCGTGTCTGTGTGTGTGCACGTCTGAGTGTGTGCGTGTCTGAGTGTGTGGCTGCGTGTCTGAGTGTGTGCATGTCTGTGTGTGTGCGTGTCTGAGTGTGTGCATGTCTGTGTGTGTGCGTGTCTGAGTGTGTGGCTGCGTGTCTGAGTGTGTGCGTGTCTGAGTGTGTGCATGTCTGTGTGTGTGCGTGTCTGTGTGTGTGCGTGTCTGAGTGTGTGCATGTCTGTGTGTGTGCGTGTCTGAGTGTGTGCATGTCTGTGTGTGTGGCTGCGTGTCTGTGTGTGTGCCTGTCTGTGTGTGTGGCTGCGTGTCTGTGTGTGCATGTCTGTGTGTGTGCGTGTCTGTGTGTGTGCGTGTCTGTGTGTGTGGCTGCTTGTCTGTGTGTGTGCGTGTCTGTGTGTGTGACTGCGTGTCTGAGTATGTGCGTGACTGAGTGTGTGCATGTCTGAGTGTGTGCGTGTCTGTGTGTGTGCGTGTCTGTGTCTGTGCATGTCTGTGTGTGTGGCTGCGTGTCTGTGTGTGCGTGTCTGAGTGTGTGCGTGTCTGTGTGTGTGCCTGTCTGTGTGTGTGCGTGTCTGTGTGTGTGCGAGTCTGTGTGTGTGGCTGCGTGTCTGAGTGTGTGCGTGTCTGTGTGTGTGCGTGTCTGTGTGTGTGCGTGTCTGGGTGTGTGCGTGTCTGTCTGTGTGTGCGTTTCTGAGTGTGGCTGCGTGCATGTGTGTGTGCGTGTCTGTGTGTGTGGCTGCGTGTCTGTGTGTGTGCGTGTCTGTGTGTGTGCGTGTCTGTGTGTGTGGCTGCGTGTCTGTGTGTGTGCGTGTCTGTGTGTGTGCGTGTCTGTCTGTGTGGCTGCGTGTCTGAGTGTGTGCGTGTCTGTGTGTGTGCGTGTCTGTGTGTGTGGCTGCGGGTCTGTGTGTGTGCGTGTCTGTGTGTGTGCGTGTCTGTTTGTGTGGCTGCGTGTCTGTGTGTGTGCGTGTCTGTGTGTGTGCGTGTCTGTGTGTGTGCGTGTCTGTGTGTGTGCCTGTCTGTGTGTGTGCGTGTCTGGGTGTGTGCGTGTTTGTGTGTGTGGCTGCGTGTCTGTGGGTGTGCGTGTCTGTGTGTGTGGCTGCGTGTCTGTGTGTGCGCGTGTCTGTGTGTGTGCGTGTCTGTGTGTGTGGCTGCGTGTCTGTGTGTGTGCAAGTCTGTGTGTCTGTGTGTGTGGCTGCGTGTCTGTGTGTGTTCGTGTCTGTGTGTGTGGCTGCGTGTCTGTGTGTGTGCGTGTCTGTGTGTGTGCGTGTCTGAGTGTGTGGCTGCGTGTCTGTGTGTGTGCGTGTCTGTGTGTGTGGCTGCGTGTCTATGTGTGTGCGTGTCTGTGTGTGTGCGTGTCTGTGTGTGTGGCTGCGTGTCTGTGTGTGTGCGTGTCTGTGTGTGTGCGTGTCTGTGTGTGTGCGTGTCTGTGTGTGTGCGTGTCTGTGTGTGTGCCTGTCTGTGTGTGTGCGTGTCTGGGTGTGTGCATGTTTGTGTGTGTGGCTGCGTGTCTGTGTGTGTGCGTGTCTGTGTGTGTGCGTGTCTGTGTGTGTGGCTGCGTGTCTGTGTGTGCGCGTGTCTGTGTGTGTGCATGTCTGTGTGTGTGGCTGCGTGTCTGTGTGTGTGCGTGTCTGTGTGTGTGCGTGTCTGTGTGTGTGGCTGCGTGTCTGTGTGTGTGCGTGTCTGTGTGTGTGCGTGTCTGAGTGTGTGGCTGCGTGTCTGTGTGTGTGCGTATCTGTGTGTGTGCGTGTCTGTGTGTGTGGCTGCGTGTCTGTGTGTGTGCGTGTCTGTGTGTGTGTGTGTCTGTGTGTGTGGCTGCGTGTCTGTGTGTGTGCGTGTCTGTGTGTGTGGCTGCGTGTCTGTGTGTGTGCGTGTCTGTGTATGTGGCTGCGTGTCTGTGTGTGTGCGTGTCTGTGTGTGTGTCTGCGTGTCTGTGTGTGTGCGTGTCTGTGTGTGTGGCTGCGTGTCTGTGTGTGTCCGTGTCTGTGTGTGTGCGTGTCTGTGTGTGTGGCTGCGTGTCTGTGTGTGTGCGTGTCTTTGTGTGTGCGTGTCTGTGTGTGTGGCACCGTGTCTGAGTGTGGCTGCGTGTCTGTGTGTGTGGCTGCGTGTCTGTGTGTGTGGCTGTGTGTCTCTGTGTGTGGCTGCGTGTCTGTGTGTGTGGCTGCGTGTCTGTGTGTGTGGCTGCGTGTCTGTGTGTGTGGCTGCGTGTCTGTGTGTGTGCGTGTCTGGGTGTGTGGCTGCGTGTTTGTGTGTGTGCGTGTCTGTGTGTGTGCGTGTCTGTGTGTGTGCGTGTCTGTGTGTGTGGCTGCGTGTCTGAGTGTGTGCATGTCTGTGTGTGTGCGTGTCTGAGTGTGTGCATGTCTGTGTGTGTGCGTGTCTGAGTGTGTGGCTGCGTGTCTGAGTGTGTGCGTGTCTGAGTGTGTGCATGTCTGTGTGTGTGCGTGTCTGTGTGTGTGCGTGTCTGAGTGTGTGCATGTCTGTGTGTGTGCGTGTCTGAGTGTGTGCATGTCTGTGTGTGTGGCTGCGTGTCTGTGTGTGTGCCTGTCTGTGTGTGTGGCTGCGTGTCTGTGTGTGCATGTCTGTGTGTGTGCGTGTCTGTGTGTGTGCGTGTCTGTGTGTGTGGCTGCTTGTCTGTGTGTGTGCGTGTCTGTGTGTGTGACTGCGTGTCTGAGTATGTGCGTGACTGAGTGTGTGCATGTCTGAGTGTGTGCGTGTCTGTGTGTGTGCGTGTCTGTGTCTGTGCATGTCTGTGTGTGTGGCTGCGTGTCTGTGTGTGCGTGTCTGAGTGTGTGCGTGTCTGTGTGTGTGCCTGTCTGTGTGTGTGCGTGTCTGTGTGTGTGCGAGTCTGTGTGTGTGGCTGCGTGTCTGAGTGTGTGCGTGTCTGTGTGTGTGCGTGTCTGTGTGTGTGCGTGTCTGGGTGTGTGCGTGTCTGTCTGTGTGTGCGTTTCTGAGTGTGGCTGCGTGCATGTGTGTGTGCGTGTCTGTGTGTGTGGCTGCGTGTCTGTGTGTGTGCGTGTCTGTGTGTGTGCGTGTCTGTGTGTGTGGCTGCGTGTCTGTGTGTGTGCGTGTCTGTGTGTGTGCGTGTCTGTCTGTGTGGCTGCGTGTCTGAGTGTGTGCGTGTCTGTGTGTGTGCGTGTCTGTGTGTGTGGCTGCGGGTCTGTGTGTGTGCGTGTCTGTGTGTGTGCGTGTCTGTTTGTGTGGCTGCGTGTCTGTGTGTGTGCGTGTCTGTGTGTGTGCGTGTCTGTGTGTGTGCGTGTCTGTGTGTGTGCCTGTCTGTGTGTGTGCGTGTCTGGGTGTGTGCGTGTTTGTGTGTGTGGCTGCGTGTCTGTGGGTGTGCGTGTCTGTGTGTGTGGCTGCGTGTCTGTGTGTGCGCGTGTCTGTGTGTGTGCGTGTCTGTGTGTGTGGCTGCGTGTCTGTGTGTGTGCAAGTCTGTGTGTCTGTGTGTGTGGCTGCGTGTCTGTGTGTGTTCGTGTCTGTGTGTGTGGCTGCGTGTCTGTGTGTGTGCGTGTCTGTGTGTGTGCGTGTCTGAGTGTGTGGCTGCGTGTCTGTGTGTGTGCGTGTCTGTGTGTGTGGCTGCGTGTCTATGTGTGTGCGTGTCTGTGTGTGTGCGTGTCTGTGTGTGTGGCTGCGTGTCTGTGTGTGTGCGTGTCTGTGTGTGTGCGTGTCTGTGTGTGTGCGTGTCTGTGTGTGTGCGTGTCTGTGTGTGTGCCTGTCTGTGTGTGTGCGTGTCTGGGTGTGTGCATGTTTGTGTGTGTGGCTGCGTGTCTGTGTGTGTGCGTGTCTGTGTGTGTGCGTGTCTGTGTGTGTGGCTGCGTGTCTGTGTGTGCGCGTGTCTGTGTGTGTGCATGTCTGTGTGTGTGGCTGCGTGTCTGTGTGTGTGCGTGTCTGTGTGTGTGCGTGTCTGTGTGTGTGGCTGCGTGTCTGTGTGTGTGTGTGTCTGTGTGTGTGCGTGTCTGAGTGTGTGGCTGCGTGTCTGTGTGTGTGCGTATCTGTGTGTGTGCGTGTCTGTGTGTGTGGCTGCGTGTCTGTGTGTGTGCGTGTCTGTGTGTGTGTGTGTCTGTGTGTGTGGCTGCGTGTCTGTGTGTGTGCGTGTCTGTGTGTGTGGCTGCGTGTCTGTGTGTGTGCGTGTCTGTGTATGTGGCTGCGTGTCTGTGTGTGTGCGTGTCTGTGTGTGTGTCTGCGTGTCTGTGTGTGTGCGTGTCTGTGTGTGTGGCTGCGTGTCTGTGTGTGTCCGTGTCTGTGTGTGTGCGTGTCTGTGTGTGTGGCTGCGTGTCTGTGTGTGTGCGTGTCTTTGTGTGTGCGTGTCTGTGTGTGTGGCACCGTGTCTGAGTGTGGCTGCGTGTCTGTGTGTGTGGCTGCGTGTCTGTGTGTGTGGCTGTGTGTCTCTGTGTGTGGCTGCGTGTCTGTGTGTGTGGCTGCGTGTCTGTGTGTGTGGCTGCGTGTCTGTGTGTGTGGCTGCGTGTCTGTGTGTGTGCGTGTCTGGGTGTGTGGCTGCGTGTTTGTGTGTGTGCGTGTCTGTGTGTGTGCGTGTCTGTGTGTGTGCGTGTCTGTGTGTGTGGCTGCGTGTCTGTGTGTGTGCGTGTCTGTGTGTGTGCGTGTCTGTGTCTGAATGTGTGCGTGTCTGAATGTGTGCGTGTCTGTGTGTGTGCGAGTCTGTGTGTGTGCGTGTCTGTGTCTGAATGTGTGCGTGTCTGAATGTGTGCGTGTCTGAGTGTGTGCGTGTCTGTGTGTGTGCGTGTCTGAGTGTGTGCGTGTCTGAGTGTGTGCGTGTCTGAGTGTGTGCGTGTCTGTGTGTGTGCGTGTCTGAGTGTGTGCGTGTCTGAGTGTGTGCATGACTGAGTGTGTGCGTGTCTGAGTGTGTGCGTGTCTGAGTGTGTGCGTGTCTGTGCGTGTCTGAGTGTTTGCCTGTCTGAGTGTGTGCGTGTCTGTGTGTGTGCGTGTCTGTGTGTGTGCGTGTCTATGTGTATGCGTGTCTGAGTGTGTGCGTGTCTGAGTGTGTGCGTGTCTGAGTGTGTGCGTGTCTGAGTGTGTGGCGTGTCTGAGTGTGTGTCCGCGTGTCTGAGTGTGTGGGTGTCTGTGTGTGTGTGCGTCTGAGTGTGTGCGCGTCTGAGTGTGTGCGCGTCTGAGTGTGTGCGTGTCTCTGTCTGTGCGCGCCTGAGTGTGTGCGCGTCTGAGTGTGTGCGTGTCTGTGTGTGCGTGTCTGTGTGCGTGCATGTCTGAGTGTGTGCGTGTCTGTGTGTGTGCGTGTCTGAGTGTGTGCATGTCTGAGTGTGTGCGCGTCTGAGTGTGTGTGCGTCTGAGTGTGTGCGCGTCTTAGTGTGTGCGCGTCTGAGGATCTGCGCGTCTGAGTGTGTGCGTGTCTGTGTGTGTGCGTGTCTGTGCGTGTCTGTGTTTGTGCGTGTCTGAGTGTGTGGCAGCGTGTCTGAGTGTGTGTCCGCGTGTCTGTGTGTGCGCGCGTCTGTGTGTGCGCGTGTCTGTGTGTGTGCGTGTCTGTGTGTGTGCGTGTCTGTGTGTGTGCGTCTCTGTGTGTGTGGCTGCGTGTCTGAGTGTGTGGCTGCGCGTCTGTGTGTGTGCATGTCTGAGTGTGTGCGTGTCTGTGTGTGTGCGTGTCTGTGTGTGAGTGTGTCTGTGTGTGCGTGTCTGTCTGTGTGCAGGCCTGAGTGTGTGCGTGTCTGAGTGTGTGCGTGTCTGTGTGTGTGCGTGTCTGTGTGTGTGCGTGTCTGTGTGTGTGCGTGTCTGTGTGTTTGCGTGTCTGTGTGTGTGCACGTCTGAGTGTGTGCGTGTCTGAGTGTGTGGCTGCGTGTCTGAGTGTGTGCATGTCTGTGTGTGTGCGTGTCTGAGTGTGTGCATGTCTGTGTGTGTGCGTGTCTGAGTGTGTGGCTGCGTGTCTGAGTGTGTGCGTGTCTGAGTGTGTGCATGTCTGTGTGTGTGCGTGTCTGAGTGTGTGCATGTCTGTGTGTGTGCGTGTCTGAGTGTGTGCATGTCTGTGTGTGTGGCTGCGTGTCTGTGTGTGTGCCTGTCTGTGTGTGTGGCTGCGTGTCTGTGTGTGCATGTCTGTGTGTGTGCGTGTCTGTGTGTGTGCGTGTCTGTGTGTGTGGCTGCTTGTCTGTGTGTGTGCGTGTCTGTGTGTGTGACTGCGTGTCTGAGTATGTGCGTGACTGAGTGTGTGCATGTCTGAGTGTGTGCGTGTCTGTGTGTGTGCATGTCTGTGTCTGTGCATGTCTGTGTGTGTGGCTGCGTGTCTGTGTGTGCGTGTCTGAGTGTGTGCGTGTCTGTGTGTGTGCCTGTCTGTGTGTGTGCGTGTCTGTGTGTGTGCGAGTCTGTGTGTGTGGCTGCGTGTCTGAGTGTGTGCGTGTCTGTGTGTGTGCGTGTCTGTGTGTGTGCGTGTCTGGGTGTGTGCGTGTCTGTCTGTGTGTGCGTTTCTGAGTGTGGCTGCGTGCATGTGTGTGTGCGTGTCTGTGTGTGTGGCTGCGTGTCTGTGTGTGTGCGTGTCTGTGTGTGTGCGTGTCTGTGTGTGTGCGTGTCTGGGTGTGTGCGTGTCTGTCTGTGTGTGCGTTTCTGAGTGTGGCTGCGTGCATGTGTGTGTGCGTGTCTGTGTGTGTGGCTGCGTGTCTGTGTGTGTGCGTGTCTGTGTGTGTGCGTGTCTGTGTGTGTGGCTGCGTGTCTGTGTGTGTGCGTGTCTGTGTGTGTGCGTGTCTGTGTGTGTGGCTGCGTGTCTGAGTGTGTGCGTGTCTGTGTGTGTGCGTGTCTGTGTGTGTGGCTGCGTGTCTGTGTGTGTGCGTGTCTGTGTGTGTGCGTGTCTGTTTGTGTGGCTGCGTGTCTGTGTGTGTGCGTGTCTGTGTGTGTGCGTGTCTGTGTGTGTGCGTGTCTGTGTGTGTGCCTGTCTGTGTGTGTGCGTGTCTGGGTGTGTGCGTGTTTGTGTGTGTGGCTGCGTGTCTGTGGGTGTGCGTGTCTGTGTGTGTGGCTGCGTGTCTGTGTGTGCGCGTGTCTGTGTGTGTGCGTGTCTGTGTGTGTGGCTGCGTGTCTGTGTGTGTGCAAGTCTGTGTGTCTGTGTGTGTGGCTGCGTGTCTGTGTGTGTTCGTGTCTGTGTGTGTGGCTGCGTGTCTGTGTGTGTGCGTGTCTGTGTGTGTGCGTGTCTGAGTGTGTGGCTGCGTGTCTGTGTGTGTGCGTGTCTGTGTGTGTGGCTGCGTGTCTATGTGTGTGCGTGTCTGTGTGTGTGCGTGTCTGTGTGTGTGGCTGCGTGTCTGTGTGTGTGCGTGTCTGTGTGTGTGCGTGTCTGTGTGTGTGCGTGTCTGTGTGTGTGCGTGTCTGTGTGTGTGCCTGTCTGTGTGTGTGCGTGTCTGGGTGTGTGCATGTTTGTGTGTGTGGCTGCGTGTCTGTGTGTGTGCGTGTCTGTGTGTGTGCGTGTCTGTGTGTGTGGCTCCGTGTCTGTGTGTGCGCGTGTCTGTGTGTGTGCATGTCTGTGTGTGTGGCTGCGTGTCTGTGTGTGTGCGTGTCTGTGTGTGTGCGTGTCTGTGTGTGTGGCTGCGTGTCTGTGTGTGTGCGTGTCTGTGTGTGTGCGTGTCTGAGTGTGTGACTGCGTGTCTGTGTGTGTGCGTATCTGTGTGTGTGCGTGTCTGTGTTTGTGGCTGCGTGTCTGTGTGTGTGCGTGTCTGTGTGTGTGCGTGTCTGTGTGTGTGGCTGCGTGTCTGTGTGTGTGCGTGTCTGTGTGTGTGGCTGCGTGTCTGTGTGTGTGCGTGTCTGTGTATGTGGCTGCGTGTCTGTGTGTGTGCGTGTCTGTGTGTGTGTCTGCGTGTCTGTGTGTGTGCGTGTCTGTGTGTGTGGCTGCGTGTCTGTGTGTGTCCGTGTCTGTGTGTGTGCGTGTCTGTGTGTGTGGCTGCGTGTCTGTGTGTGTGCGTGTCTTTGTGTGTGCGTGTCTGTGTGTGTGGCTGCGTGTCTGTGTGTGTGGCTGCGTGTCTGTGTGTGTGCGTGTCTGTGTGTGCGTGTCTGTGTGTGTGGCTGCGTGTCTGTGTGTGTGCGTGTCTGTGTGTGCGTGTCTGTCTGTGTGCGTGTCTGTGTGTGCGTGTCTGTGTGTGTGGCTGCGTGTCTGTGTGTGTGCGTGTCTGTGTGTGCGTGTCTGTGTGTGTGCGTGTCTGTGTGTGCGTGTCTGTGTGTGTGGCTGCGTGTCTGTGTGTGTGGCTGCGTGTCTGTGTGTGTGCGTGTCTGGGTGTGTGGCTGCGTGTTTGTGTGTGTGCATGTCTGTGTGTGTGTGCGTGTCTGTGTGTGTGCGTGTCTGTGTGTGTGCATGTCTGAGTGTGTGGCTGCATGTCTGAGTGTGTGGCTGCGTGTCTGTGTGTGTGCGTGTCTGTGTGTGTGCGTGTCTGTGTGTGTGGCTGCGTGTCTGTGTGTGTGCGTGTCTGTGTGTGGCTGCGTGTCTGTGTGTGGCTGCGTGTCTGTGTGTGTGCGTGTCTGTGTGTGTGCATGTCTGTGTGTGTGTGCGTGTCTGCGTGTGTGCGTGTCTGTGTGTGTGCGTGTCTGTGTGTGTGGCTGCGTGTCTGTGTGTGTGCGTGTCTGTGTGTGGCTGCGTGTCTGTGTGTGGCTGCGTGTCTGTGTGTGTGCGTGTCTGTGTGTGGCTGCGTGTCTGTGTGTGTGCGTGTCTGTGTTTGTGCGTGTCTGTGTGTGGCTGCGTGTCTGTGTGTGTGCGTGTCTGTGTGTGTGCGTGTCTGTGTGTGTGGCTGCGTGTCTGTGTGTGCGCGTGTCTGTGTGTGTGCATGTCTGTGTGTGTGGCTGCGTGTCTGTGTGTGTGCGTGTCTGTGTGTGTGCGTGTCTGTGTGTGTGGCTGCGTGTCTGTGTGTGTGCGTGTCTGTGTGTGTGCGTGTCTGAGTGTGTGGCTGCGTGTCTGTGTGTGTGCGTATCTGTGTGTGTGCGTGTCTGAGTGTGTGGCTGCGTGTCTGTGTGTGTGCGTGTCTGTGTGTGTGTGTGTCTGTGTGTGTGGCTGCGTGTCTGTGTGTGTGCGTGTCTGTGTGTGTGGCTGCGTGTCTGTGTGTGTGCGTGTCTGTGTATGTGGCTGCGTGTCTGTGTGTGTGCGTGTCTGTGTGTGTGTCTGCGTGTCTGTGTGTGTGCGTGTCTGTGTGTGTGGCTGCGTGTCTGTGTGTGTCCGTGTCTGTGTGTGTGCGTGTCTGTGTGTGTGGCTGCGTGTCTGTGTGTGTGCGTGTCTTTGTGTGTGCGTGTCTGTGTGTGTGGCAGCGTGTCTGAGTGTGGCTGCGTGTCTGTGTGTGTGGCTGCGTGTCTGTGTGTGTGGCTGTGTGTCTCTGTGTGTGGCTGCGTGTCTGTGTGTGTGGCTGCGTGTCTGTGTGTGTGGCTGCGTGTCTGTGTGTGTGGCTGCGTGTCTGTGTGTGTGCGTGTCTGGGTGTGTGGCTGCGTGTTTGTGTGTGTGCGTGTCTCTGTGTGTGCGTGTCTGTGTGTGTGCGTGTCTGTGTGTGTGGCTGCGTGTCTGTGTGTGTGCGTGTCTGTGTGTGTGCGTGTCTGTGTCTGAATGTGTGCGTGTCTGAATGTGTGCGTGTCTGTGTGTGTGCGAGTCTGTGTGTGTGCGTGTCTGTGTCTGAATGTGTGCGTGTCTGAATGTGTGCGTGTCTGAGTGTGTGCGTGTCTGTGTGTGTGCGTGTCTGAGTGTGTGCGTGTCTGAGTGTGTGCGTGTCTGAGTGTGTGCGTGTCTGTGTGTGTGCGTGTCTGAGTGTGTGCGTGTCTGAGTGTGTGCATGACTGAGTGTGTGCGTGTCTGAGTGTGTGCGTGTCTGAGTGTGTGCGTGTCTGTGTGTGTGCGTGTCTGTGTGTGTGCGTGTCTATGTGTATGCGTGTCTGAGTGTGTGCGTGTCTGAGTGTGTGCGTGTCTGAGTGTGTGCGTGTCTGAGTGTGTGGCGTGTCTGAGTGTGTGTCCGCGTGTCTGAGTGTGTGGGTGTCTGTGTGTGTGTGCGTCTGAGTGTGTGCGCGTCTGAGTGTGTGCGCGTCTGAGTGTGTGCGTGTCTCTGTCTGTGCGCGCCTGAGTGTGTGCGCGTCTGAGTGTGTGCGTGTCTGTGTGTGTGTGTCTGTGTGCGTGCATGTCTGAGTGTGTGCGTGTCTGTGTGTGTGCGTGTCTGAGTGTGTGCATGTCTGAGTGTGTGCGCGTCTGAGTGTGTGTGCGTCTGAGTGTGTGCGCGTCTTAGTGTGTGCGCGTCTGAGGGTCTGCGCGTCTGAGTGTGTGCGTGTCTGTGTGTGTGCGTGTCTGTGCGTGTCTGTGTTTGTGCGTGTCTGAGTGTGTGGCAGCGTGTCTGAGTGTGTGTCCGCGTGTCTGTGTGTGCGCGCGTCTGTGTGTGCGCGTGTCTGTGTGTGTGCGTGTCTGTGTGTGTGCGTGTCTGTGTGTGTGCGTGTCTGTGTGTGTGGCTGCGTGTCTGAGTGTGTGGCTGCGCGTCTGTGTGTGTGCATGTCTGAGTGTGTGCGTGTCTGTGTGTGTGCGTGTCTGTGTGTGAGTGTGTCTGTGTGTGCGTGTCTGTCTGTGTGCAGGCCTGAGTGTGTGCGTGTCTGAGTGTGTGCGTGTCTGTGTGTGTGCGTGTCTGTGTGTGTGCGTGTCTGTGTGTGTGCGTGTCTGTGTGTTTGCGTGTCTGTGTGTGTGCACGTCTGAGTGTGTGCGTGTCTGAGTGTGTGGCTGCGTGTCTGAGTGTGTGCATGTCTGTGTGTGTGCGTGTCTGAGTGTGTGCATGTCTGTGTGTGTGCGTGTCTGAGTGTGTGGCTGCGTGTCTGAGTGTGTGCGTGTCTGAGTGTGTGCATGTCTGTGTGTGTGCGTGTCTGAGTGTGTGCATGTCTGTGTGTGTGCGTGTCTGAGTGTGTGCATGTCTGTGTGTGTGGCTGCGTGTCTGTGTGTGTGCCTGTCTGTGTGTGTGGCTGCGTGTCTGTGTGTGCATGTCTGTGTGTGTGCGTGTCTGTGTGTGTGCGTGTCTGTGTGTGTGGCTGCTTGTCTGTGTGTGTGCGTGTCTGTGTGTGTGACTGCGTGTCTGAGTATGTGCGTGACTGAGTGTGTGCATGTCTGAGTGTGTGCGTGTCTGTGTGTGTGCATGTCTGTGTCTGTGCATGTCTGTGTGTGTGGCTGCGTGTCTGTGTGTGCGTGTCTGAGTGTGTGCGTGTCTGTGTGTGTGCCTGTCTGTGTGTGTGCGTGTCTGTGTGTGTGCGAGTCTGTGTGTGTGGCTGCGTGTCTGAGTGTGTGCGTGTCTGTGTGTGTGCGTGTCTGTGTGTGTGCGTGTCTGGGTGTGTGCGTGTCTGTCTGTGTGTGCGTTTCTGAGTGTGGCTGCGTGCATGTGTGTGTGCGTGTCTGTGTGTGTGGCTGCGTGTCTGTGTGTGTGCGTGTCTGTGTGTGTGCGTGTCTGTGTGTGTGGCTGCGTGTCTGTGTGTGTGCGTGTCTGTGTGTGTGCGTGTCTGTGTGTGTGGCTGCGTGTCTGAGTGTGTGCGTGTCTGTGTGTGTGCGTGTCTGTGTGTGTGGCTGCGTGTCTGTGTGTGTGCGTGTCTGTGTGTGTGCGTGTCTGTTTGTGTGGCTGCGTGTCTGTGTGTGTGCGTGTCTGTGTGTGTGCGTGTCTGTGTGTGTGCGTGTCTGTGTGTGTGCCTGTCCGTGTGTGTGCGTGTCTGGGTGTGTGCGTGTTTGTGTGTGTGGCTGCGTGTCTGTGGGTGTGCGTGTCTGTGTGTGTGGCTGCGTGTCTGTGTGTGCGCGTGTCTGTGTGTGTGCGTGTCTGTGTGTGTGGCTGCGTGTCTGTGTGTGTGCAAGTCTGTGTGCCTGTGTGTGTGGCTGCGTGTCTGTGTGTGTTCGTGTCTGTGTGTGTGGCTGCGTGTCTGTGTGTGTGCGTGTCTGTGTGTGTGCGTGTCTGAGTGTGTGGCTGCGTGTCTGTGTGCGTGCGTGTCTGTGTGTGTGGCTGCGTGTCTATGTGTGTGCGTGTCTGTGTGTGTGCGTGTCTGTGTGTGTGGCTGCGTGTCTGTGTGTGTGCGTGTCTGTGTGTGTGCGTGTCTGTGTGTGTGCGTGTCTGTGTGTGTGCGTGTCTGTGTGTGTGCCTGTCTGTGTGTGTGCGTGTCTGGGTGTGTGCATGTTTGTGTGTGTGGCTGCGTGTCTGTGTGTGTGCGTGTCTGTGTGTGTGCGTGTCTGTGTGTGTGGCTGCGTGTCTGTGTGTGCGCGTGTCTGTGTGTGTGCATGTCTGTGTGTGTGGCTGCGTGTCTGTGTGTGTGCGTGTCTGTGTGTGTGCGTGTCTGTGTGTGTGGCTGCGTGTCTGTGTGTGTGCGTGTCTGTGTGTGTGCGTGTCTGAGTGTGTGGCTGCGTGTCTGTGTGTGTGCGTATCTGTGTGTGTGCGTGTCTGTGTGTGTGGCTGCGTGTCTGTGTGTGTGCGTGTCTGTGTGTGTGCGTGTCTGTGTGTGTGGCTGCGTGTCTGTGTGTGTGCGTGTCTGTGTGTGTGGCTGCGTGTCTGTGTGTGTGCGTGTCTGTGTATGTGGCTGCGTGTCTGTGTGTGTGCGTGTCTGTGTGTGTGTCTGCGTGTCTGTGTGTGTCCGTGTCTGTGTGTGTGCATGTCTGTGTGTGTGGCTGCGTGTCTGTGTGTGTGCGTGTCTTTGTGTGTGCGTGTCTGTGTGTGTGGCTGCGTGTCTGTGTGTGTGGCTGCGTGTCTGTGTGTGTGCGTGTCTGTGTGTGCGTGTCTGTGTGTGTGGCTGCGTGTCTGTGTGTGTGCGTGTCTGTGTGTGCGTGTCTGTCTGTGTGCGTGTCTGTGTGTGCGTGTCTGTGTGTGTGGCTGCGTGTCTGTGTGTGTGCGTGTCTGTGTGTGCGTGTCTGTGTGTGTGCGTGTCTGTGTGTGCGTGTCTGTGTGTGTGGCTGCGTGTCTGTGTGTGTGGCTGCGTGTCTGTGTGTGTGCGTGTCTGGGTGTGTGGCTGCGTGTTTGTGTGTGTGCATGTCTGTGTGTGTGTGCGTGTCTGTGTGTGTGCGTGTCTGTGTGTGTGCATGTCTGAGTGTGTGGCTGCATGTCTGAGTGTGTGGCTGCGTGTCTGTGTGTGTGCGTGTCTGTGTGTGTGCGTGTCTGTGTGTGTGGCTGCGTGTCTGTGTGTGTGCGTGTCTGTGTGTGGCTGCGTGTCTGTGTGTGGCTGCGTGTCTGTGTGTGTGCGTGTCTGTGTGTGTGCATGTCTGTGTGTGTGTGCGTGTCTGCGTGTGTGCGTGTCTGTGTGTGTGCGTGTCTGTGTGTGTGGCTGCGTGTCTGTGTGTGTGCGTGTCTGTGTGTGGCTGCGTGTCTGTGTGTGGCTGCGTGTCTGTGTGTGTGCGTGTCTGTGTGTGGCTGCGTGTCTGTGTGTGTGCGTGTCTGTGTTTGTGCGTGTCTGTGTGTGGCTGCGTGTCTGTGTGTGTGGCTGCGTGTCTGAGTGTGTGCGTGTCTGAGTGTGGCTGCGTGTCTGTGTGTGTGCGTGTCTGTGTGTGGCTGCGTGTCTGTGTGTGTGGCTGCGTGTCTGTGTGTGTGCGTGTCTGTGTGTGGCTGCGTGTCTGTGTGTGTGGCTGCGTGTCTGTGTGTGTGTGCGTGTCTGTGTGTGTGCGTGTCTGAGTGTGGCTGCGTGTCTGTGTGTGTGCGTGTCTGTGTGTGGCTGCGTGTCTGTGTGTGTGGCTGCGTGTCTGTGTGTGTGCGTGTCTGTGTGTGTGGCTGCGTGTCTTAGTGTGGCTGCGTGTCTGTGTGTGTGCGTGTCTGTGTGTGTGGCTGCGTGTCTGTGTGTGTGCATGTCTGTGTGTGTGCATGTCTGTGTGTGTGGCTGCGTGTCTGTGTGTGTGCATGTCTGTGTGTGTGGCTGCGTGTCTGTGTTTGTACGTGTCTGAGTGTGTGCGTGTCTGTTTGTGTGCATGTCTGTGTGTGTGCGTGTCTGTGTGTGTGGCTGCGTGTCTGAGTGTGTGCGTGTCTGAGTGTGTGGCTGCGTGTCTGTGTGTGTGCGTGTCTGGGTGTGTGGCTGCGTGTCTGTGTGTGTGCGTGTCTGGGTTTGTGCGTGTCTGTCTGTGTGTGCGTTTCTGAGTGTGGCTGCGTGCATGTGTGTGTGCGTGTCTGTGTGTGTGGCTGTGTGTCTGTGTGTGTGCGTGTCTGTGTGTGTGCGTGTCTGTGTGTGTGGCTGCGTGTCTGTGTGTGTGCGTGTCTGTGTGTGTGCGTGTCTGTGTGTGTGGCTGCGTGTCTGAGTGTGTGCGTGTCTGTGTGTGTGCGTGTCTGTGTGTGTGGCTGCGTGTCTGTGTGTGTGCGTGTCTGTGTGTGTGCGTGTCTGTTTGTGTGGCTGCGTGTCTGTGTGTGTGCGTGTCTGTGTGTGTGCGTGTCTGTGTGAGTGCGTGTCTGTGTGTGTGCCTGTCTGTGTGTGTGCGTGTCTGGGTGTGTGCGTGTTTGTGTGTGTGGCTGCGTGTCTGTGTGTGTGCGTCTCTGTGTGTGTGGCTGCGTGTCAGTGTGTGCGCGTGTCTGTGTGTGTGCGTGTCTGTGTGTGTGGCTGCGTGTCTGTGTGTGTGCGTGTCTGTGTGTCTGTGTGTGTGGCTGCGTGTCTGTGTGTGTTCGTGTCTGTGTGTGTGGCTGCGTGTCTGTGTGTGTGCGTGTCTGTGTGTGTGCGTGTCTGAGTGTGTGGCTGCGTGTCTGAGTGTGTGGCAGCGTGTCTGTGTGTGCGTGTCTGAGTGTGGCTGCGTGTTTGTGTGTGTGCGTGTCTGTGTGTGGCTGCGTGTCTGTGTGTGGCTGCGTGTCTGTGTGTGTGTGTGTCTGTGTGTGGCTGCGTGTCTGTGTGTGTGCGTGTCTGTGTTTGTGCGTGTCTGTGTGTGGCTGCGTGTCTGTGTGTGTGGCTGCGTGTCTGAGTGTGTGCGTGTCTGAGTGTGGCTGCGTGTCTGTGTGTGTGCGTGTCTGTGTGTGGCTGCGTGTCTGTGTGTGTGGCTGCGTGTCTGTGTGTGTGCGTGTCTGTGTGTGGCTGCGTGTCTGTGTGTGTGGCTGCGTGTCTGTGTGTGTGCGTGTCTGTGTGTGTGCGTGTCTGAGTGTGGCTGCGTGTCTGTGTGTGTGCGTGTCTGTGTGTGGCTGCGTGTCTGTGTGTGTGGCTGCGTGTCTGTGTGTGTGCGTGTCTGTGTGTGTGGCTGCGTGTCTTAGTGTGGCTGCGTGTCTGTGTGTGTGCGTGTCTGTGTGTGTGGCTGCGTGTCTGTGTGTGTGCATGTCTGTGTGTGTGCATGTCTGTGTGTGTGGCTGCGTGTCTGTGTGTGTGCATGTCTGTGTGTGTGGCTGCGTGTCTGTGTTTGTACGTGTCTGAGTGTGTGCGTGTCTGTTTGTGTGCATGTCTGTGTGTGTGCGTGTCTGTGTGTGTGGCTGCGTGTCTGAGTGTGTGCGTGTCTGAGTGTGTGGCTGCGTGTCTGTGTGTGTGCGTGTCTGGGTGTGTGCGTGTCTGTCTGTGTGTGCGTTTCTGAGTGTGGCTGCGTGCATGTGTGTGTGCGTGTCTGTGTGTGTGGCTGCGTGTCTGTGTGTGTGCGTGTCTGTGTGTGTGTGTGTCTGTGTGTGTGGCTGCGTGTCTGTGTGTGTGCGTGTCTGTGTGTGTGCGTATCTGTGTGTGTGGCTGCGTGTCTGAGTGTGTGCGTGTCTGTGTGTGTGCGTGTCTGTGTGTGTGGCTGAGTGTCTGTGTGTGTGCGTGTCTGTGTGTGTGCGTGTCTGTTTGTGTGGCTGCGTGTCTGTGTGTGTGCATGTCTGTGTGTGTGCGTGTCTGTGTGTGTGCCTGTCTGTGTGTGTGCGTGTCTGGGTGTGTGCGTGTTTGTGTGTGTGGCTGCGTGTCTGTGTGTGCGCGTGTCTGTGTGTGTGCGTGTCTGTGTGTGTGGCTGCGTGTCTGTGTGTGTGCGTGTCTGTGTGTGTGGCTGCGTGTCTGTGTGTGTTCGTGTCTGTGTGTGTGGCTGCGTGTCTGTGTGTGTGCGTGTCTGTGTGTGTGCGTGTCTGAGTGTGTGGCTGCGTGTCTGTGTGTGTGCGTGTCTGTGTGTGTGCGTGTCTGTGTGTGTGGCTGCGTGTCTATGTGTGTGCGTGTCTGTGTGTGTGCGTGTCTGTGTGTGTGGCTGCGTGTCTGTGTGTGTGCGTGTCTGTGTGTGTGCGTGTCTGTGTGTGTGCGTGTCTGTGTGTGTGCCTGTCTGTGTGTGTGCGTGTCTGGGTGTGTGCATGTTTGTGTGTGTGGCTGCGTGTCTGTGTGTGTGCGTGTCTGTGTGTGTGCGTGTCTGTGTGTGTGGCTGCGTGTCTGTGTGTGCGCGTGTCTGTGTGTGTGCGTGCCTGTGTGTGTGGCTGCGTGTCTGTGTGTGTGCGTGTCTGTGTGTGTGCGTGTCTGTGTGTGTGGCTGCGTGTCTGTGTGTGTGCGTGTCTGTGTGTGTGCGTGTCTGAGTGTGTGGCTGCGTGTCTGTGTGTGCGTATCTGTGTGTGTGCGTGTCTGTGTGTGTGGCTGCGTGTCTGTGTGTGTGCGTGTCTGTGTGTGTGCGTGTCTGTGTGTGTGGCTGCGTGTCTGTGTGTGTGCGTGTCTGTGTGTGTGGCTGCGTGTCTGTGTGTGTGCGTGTCTGTGTATGTGGCTGCGTGTCTGTGTGTGTGCGTGTCTGTGTGTGTGCGTGTCTGTGTGTGTGTCTGCGTGTCTGTGTGTGTGCGTGTCTGTGTGTGTGGCTGCGTGTCTGTGTGTGTCCGTGTCTGTGTGTGTGCGTGTCTGTGTGTGTGGCTGCGTGTCTGTGTGTGTGCGTGTCTTTGTGTGTGCGTGTCTGTGTGTGTGGCTGCGTGTCTGAGTGTGGCTGCGTGTCTGTGTGTGTGGCTGCGTGTCTGTGTGTGTGGCTGCGTGTCTCTGTGTGTGGCTGCGTGTCTGTGTGTGTGGCTGCGTGTCTGTGTGTGTGGCTGTGTGTCTGTGTGTGTGGCTGCGTGTCTGTGTGTGTGCGTGTCTGTGTGTGCGTGTCTGTGTGTGTGGCTGCGTGTCTGTGTGTGTGCGTGTCTGTGTGTGCGTGTCTGTGTGTGTGCGTGTCTGTGTGTGCGTGTCTGTGTGTGTGCGTGTCTGTGTGTGCGTGTCTGTGTGTGTGGCTGCGTGTCTGTGTGTGTGGCTGCGTGTCTGTGTGTGTGGCTGCGTGTCTGTGTGTGTGCGTGTCTGGGTGTGTGGCTGCTTGTTTGTGTGTGTGCGTGTCTGTGTGTGTGCGTGTCTGTGTGTGTGCGTGTCTGTGTGTGTGGCTGCGTGTCTGTGTGTGTGCGTGTCTGTGTGTGTGCGTGTCTGTGTCTGAATGTGTGCGTGTCTGAATGTGTGCGTGTCTGTGTGTGTGCGAGTCTGTGTGTGTGCGTGTCTGTGTCTGAATGTGTGCATGTCTGAATGTGTGCGTGTCTGAGTGTGTGCGTGTCTGTGTGTGTGCGTGTCTGAGTGTGTGCGTGTCTGAGTGTGTGCGTGTCTGAGTGTGTGCGTGTCTGTGTGTGTGCGTGTCTGAGTGTGTGCGTGTCTGAGTGTGTGCATGACTGAGTGTGTGCGTGTCTGAGTGTGTGCGTGTCTGAGTGTGTGCGTGTCTGAGTGTGTGCGTGTCTGAGTGTGTGCGTGTCTGAGTGTGTGCGTGTCTGTGCGTGTCTGAGTGTTTGCGTGTCTGAGTGTGTGCGTGTCTGTGTGTGTGCGTGTCTGTGTGTGTGCGTGTCTATGTGTATGCGTGTCTGAGTGTGTGCGTGTCTGAGTGTGTGCGTGTCTGAGTGTGTGCGTGTCTGAGTGTGTGGCAGCGTGTCTGAGTGTGTGTCCGCGTGTCTGAGTGTGTGGGTGTCTGTGTGTGTGTGCGTCTGAGTGTGTGCGCGTCTGAGTGTGTGCGCGTCTGAGTGTGTGCGTGTCTCTGTCTGTGCGCGCCTGAGTGTGTGCGCGTCTGAGTGTGTGCGTGTCTGTGTGTGCGTGTCTGTGTGCGTGCATGTCTGAGTGTGTGCGTGTCTGTGTGTGTGCGTGTCTGAGTGTGTGCATGTCTGAGTGTGTGCGCGTCTGAGTGTGTGTGCGTCTGAGTGTGTGCGCGTCTTAGTGTGTGCGCGTCTGAGGGTCTGCGCGTCTGAGTGTGTGCGTGTCTGTGTGTGTGCGTGTCTGTGCGTGTCTGTGTTTGTGCGTGTCTGAGTGTGTGGCAGCGTGTCTGAGTGTGTGTCCGCGTGTCTGTGTGTGCGCGCGTCTGTGTGTGCGCGTGTCTGTGTGTGTGCGTGTCTGTGTGTGTGCGTGTCTGTGTGTGTGCGTGTCTGTGTGTGTGGCTGCGTGTCTGAGTGTGTGGCTGCGCGTCTGTGTGTGTGCATGTCTGAGTGTGTGCGTGTCTGTGTGTGTGCGTGTCTGTGTGTGAGTGTGTCTGTGTGTGCGTGTCTGTCTGTGTGCAGGCCTGAGTGTGTGCGTGTCTGAGTGTGTGCGTGTCTGTGTGTGTGCGTGTCTGTGTGTGTGCGTGTCTGTGTGTGTGCGTGTCTGTGTGTTTGCGTGTCTGTGTGTGTGCACGTCTGAGTGTGTGCGTGTCTGAGTGTGCGTGTCTGTCTGTGTGCGTGTCTGTGTGTGCGTGTCTGTGTGTGTGGCTGCGTGTCTGTGTGTGTGCGTGTCTGTGTGTGCGTGTCTGTGTGTGCGTGTCTGTGTGTGTGGCTGCGTGTCTGTGTGTGTGGCTGCGTGTCTGTGTGTGTGCGTGTCTGGGTGTGTGGCTGCGTGTTTGTGTGTGTGCATGTCTGTGTGTGTGTGCGTGTCTGTGTGTGTGCGTGTCTGTGTGTGTGCATGTCTGAGTGTGTGGCTGCATGTCTGAGTGTGTGGCTGCGTGTCTGTGTGTGTGCGTGTCTGTGTGTGTGCGTGTCTGTGTGTGTGGCTGCGTGTCTGTGTGTGTGCGTGTCTGTGTGTGGCTGCGTGTCTGTGTGTGGCTGCGTGTCTGTGTGTGTGCGTGTCTGTGTGTGTGCATGTCTGTGTGTGTGTGCGTGTCTGCGTGTGTGCGTGTCTGTGTGTGTGCGTGTCTGTGTGTGTGGCTGCGTGTCTGTGTGTGTGCGTGTCTGTGTGTGGCTGCGTGTCTGTGTGTGGCTGCGTGTCTGTGTGTGTGCGTGTCTGTGTGTGGCTGCGTGTCTGTGTGTGGCTGCGTGTCTGTGTGTGTGCGTGTCTGTGTGTGGCTGCGTGTCTGTGTGTGTGGCTGCGTGTCTGTGTGTGTGTGCGTGTCTGTGTGTGTGCGTGTCTGAGTGTGGCTGCGTGTCTGTGTGTGTGCGTGTCTGTGTGTGGCTGCGTGTCTGTGTGTGTGGCTGCGTGTCTGTGTGTGTGCGTGTCTGTGTGTGTGGCTGCGTGTCTTAGTGTGGCTGCGTGTCTGTGTGTGTGCGTGTCTGTGTGTGTGGCTGCGTGTCTGTGTGTGTGCATGTCTGTGTGTGTGCATGTCTGTGTGTGTGGCTGCGTGTCTGTGTGTGTGCATGTCTGTGTGTGTGGCTGCGTGTCTGTGTTTGTACGTGTCTGAGTGTGTGCGTGTCTGTTTGTGTGCATGTCTGTGTGTGTGCGTGTCTGTGTGTGTGGCTGCGTGTCTGAGTGTGTGCGTGTCTGAGTGTGTGGCTGCGTGTCTGTGTGTGTGCGTGTCTGTCTGTGTGTGCGTTTCTGAGTGTGGCTGCGTGCATGTGTGTGTGCGTGTCTGTGTGTGTGGCTGCGTGTCTGTGTGTGTGCGTGTCTGTGTGTGTGCGTGTCTGTGTGTGTGGCTGCGTGTCTGTGGGTGTGCGTGTCTGTGTGTGTGCGTGTCTGTGTGTGTGGCTGCGTGTCTGAGTGTGTGCGTGTCTGTGTGTGTGCCTGTCTGTGTGTGTGGCTGCGTGTCTGTGTGTGTGCGTGTCTGTGTGTGTGCGTGTCTGTTTGTGTGGCTGCGTGTCTGTGTGTGTGCGTGTCTGTGTGTGTGCGTGTCTGTGTGAGTGCGTGTCTGTGTGTGTGCCTGTCTGTGTGTGTGCGTGTCTGGGTGTGTGCGTGTTTGTGTGTGTGGCTGCGTGTCTGTGTGTGTGCGTGTCTGTGTGTGTGGCTGCGTGTCTGTGTGTGCGCGTGTCTGTGTGTGTGCGTGTCTGTGTGTGTGGCTGCGTGTCTGTGTGTGTGCGTGTCTGTGTGTCTGTGTGTGTGGCTGCGTGTCTGTGTGTGTTCGTGTCTGTGTGTGTGGCTGCGTGTCTGTGTGTGTGCGTGTCTGTGTGTGTGCGTGTCTGAGTGTGTGGCTGCGTGTCTGTGTGTGTGCGTGTCTGTGTGTGTGCGTGTCTGTGTGTGTGGCTGCGTGTTTGTGTGTGTGCGTGTCTGTGTGTGTGCGTGTCTGTGTGTGTGCGTGTCTGTGTGTGTGCGTGTCTATGTGTATGCGTGTCTGAGTGTGTGCGTGTCTGAGTGTGTGCGTGTCTGAGTGTGTGCGTGTCTGAGTGTGTGGCAGCGTGTCTGAGTGTGTGTCCGCGTGTCTGAGTGTGTGGGTGTCTGTGTGTGTGTGCGTCTGAGTGTGTGCGCGTCTGAGTGTGTGCGCGTCTGAGTGTGTGCGTGTCTCTGTCTGTGCGCGCCTGAGTGTGTGCGCGTCTGAGTGTGTGCGTGTCTGTGTGTGCGTGTCTGTGTGCGTGCATGTCTGAGTGTGTGCGTGTCTGTGTGTGTGCGTGTCTGAGTGTGTGCATGTCTGAGTGTGTGCGCGTCTGAGTGTGTGTGCGTCTGAGTGTGTGCGCGTCTTAGTGTGTGCGCGTCTGAGGGTCTGCGCGTCTGAGTGTGTGCGTGTCTGTGTGTGTGCGTGTCTGTGCGTGTCTGTGTTTGTGCGTGTCTGAGTGTGTGGCAGCGTGTCTGAGTGTGTGTCCGCGTGTCTGTGTGTGCGCGCGTCTGTGTGTGCGCGTGTCTGTGTGTGTGCGTGTCTGTGTGTGTGCGTGTCTGTGTGTGTGCGTGTCTGTGTGTGTGGCTGCGTGTCTGAGTGTGTGGCTGCGCGTCTGTGTGTGTGCATGTCTGAGTGTGTGCGTGTCTGTGTGTGTGCGTGTCTGTGTGTGAGTGTGTCTGTGTGTGCGTGTCTGTCTGTGTGCAGGCCTGAGTCTGTGCGAGTCTGAGTGTGTGCGTGTCTGTGTGTGTGCGTGTCTGTGTGTGTGCGTGTCTGTGTGTGTGCGTGTCTGTGTGTTTGCGTGTCTGTGTGTGTGCACGTCTGAGTGTGTGCGTGTCTGAGTGTGTGGCTGCGTGTCTGAGTGTGTGCATGTCTGTGTGTGTGCGTGTCTGAGTGTGTGCATGTCTGTGTGTGTGCGTGTCTGAGTGTGTGGCTGCGTGTCTGAGTGTGTGCGTGTCTGAGTGTGTGCATGTCTGTGTGTGTGCGTGTCTGTGTGTGTGCGTGTCTGAGTGTGTGCATGTCTGTGTGTGTGCGTGTCTGAGTGTGTGCATGTCTGTGTGTGTGGCTGCGTGTCTGTGTGTGTGCCTGTCTGTGTGTGTGGCTGCGTGTCTGTGTGTGCATGTCTGTGTGTGTGCGTGTCTGTGTGTGTGCGTGTCTGTGTGTGTGGCTGCTTGTCTGTGTGTGTGCGTGTCTGTGTGTGTGACTGCGTGTCTGAGTATGTGCGTGACTGAGTGTGTGCATGTCTGAGTGTGTGCGTGTCTGTGTGTGTGCGTGTCAGTGTCTGTGCATGTCTGTGTGTGTGGCTGCGTGTCTGTGTGTGCGTGTCTGAGTGTGTGCGTGTCTGTGTGTGTGCCTGTCTGTGTGTGTGCGTGTCTGTGTGTGTGCGAGTCTGTGTGTGTGGCTGCGTGTCTGAGTGTGTGCGTGTCTGTGTGTGTGCGTGTCTGTGTGTGTGCGTGTCTGGGTGTGTGCGTGTCTGTCTGTGTGTGCGTTTCTGAGTGTGGCTGCGTGCATGTGTGTGTGCGTGTCTGTGTGTGTGGCTGCGTGTCTGTGTGTGTGCGTGTCTGTGTGTGTGCGTGTCTGTGTGTGTGGCTGCGTGTCTGTGTGTGTGCGTGTCTGTGTGTGTGCGTGTCTGTGTGTGTGGCTGCGTGTCTGAGTGTGTGCGTGTCTGTGTGTGTGCGTGTCTGTGTGTGTGGCTGCGTGTCTGTGTGTGTGCGTGTCTGTGTGTGTGCGTGTCTGTTTGTGTGGCTGCGTGTCTGTGTGTGTGCGTGTCTGTGTGTGTGCGTGTCTGTGTGTGTGCGTGTCTGTGTGTGTGCCTGTCTGTGTGTTTGCGTGTCTGGGTGTGTGCGTGTTTGTGTGTGTGGCTGCGTGTCTGTGGGTGTGCGTGTCTGTGTGTGTGGCTGCGTGTCTGTGTGTGCGCGTGTCTGTGTGTGTGCGTGTCTGTGTGTGTGGCTGCGTGTCTGTGTGTGTGCAAGTCTGTGTGTCTGTGTGTGTGGCTGCGTGTCTGTGTGTGTTCGTGTCTGTGTGTGTGGCTGCGTGTCTGTGTGTGTTCGTGTCTGTGTGTGTACGTGTCTGAGTGTGTGGCTGCGTGTCTGTGTGTGTGCGTGTCTGTGTGTGTGGCTGCGTGTCTATGTGTGTGCGTGTCTGTGTGTGTGCGTGTCTGTGTGTGTGGCTGCGTGTCTGTGTGTGTGCGTGTCTGTGTGTGTGCGTGTCTGTGTGTGTGCGTGTCTGTGTGTGTGCGTGTCTGTGTGTGTGCGTGTCTGGGTGTGTGCATGTTTGTGTGTGTGGCTGCGTGTCTGTGTGTGTGCGTGTCTGTGTGTGTGCGTGTCTGTGTGTGTGGCTGCGTGTCTGTGTGTGCGCGTGTCTGTGTGTGTGCATGTCTGTGTGTGTGGCTGCGTGTCTGTGTGTGTGCGTGTCTGTGTGTGTGCGTGTCTGTGTGTGTGGCTGCGTGTCTGTGTGTGTGCGTGTCTGTGTGTGTGCATGTCTGAGTGTGTGGCTGCATGTCTGAGTGTGTGGCTGCGTGTCTGTGTGTGTGCGTGTCTGTGTGTGTGCGTGTCTGAGTGTGTGGCTGCGTGTCTGTGTGTGTGCGTATCTGTGTGTGTGCGTGTCTGTGTGTGTGGCTGCGTGTCTGTGTGTGTGCGTGTCTGTGTGTGTGCGTGTCTGTGTGTGTGGCTGCGTGTCTGTGTGTGTGCGTGTCTGTGTGTGTGGCTGCGTGTCTGTGTGTGTGCGTGTCTGTGTATGTGGCTGCGTGTCTGTGTGTGTGCGTGTCTGTGTGTGTGTCTGCGTGTCTGTGTGTGTGCGTGTCTGTGTGTGTGGCTGCGTGTCTGTGTGTGTCCGTGTCTGTGTGTGTGCGTGTCTGTGTGTGTGGCTGCGTGTCTGTGTGTGTGCGTGTCTTTGTGTGTGCGTGTCTGTGTGTGTGGCAGCGTGTCTGAGTGTGGCTGCGTGTCTGTGTGTGTGGCTGCGTGTCTGTGTGTGTGGCTGCGTGTCTCTGTGTGTGGCTGCGTGTCTGTGTGTGTGGCTGCGTGTCTGTGTGTGTGGCTGTGTGTCTGTGTGTGTGGCTGCGTGTCTGTGTGTGTGCGTGTCTGTGTGTGCGTGTCTGTGTGTGTGGCTGCGTGTCTGTGTGTGTGCGTGTCTGTGTGTGCGTGTCTGTCTGTGTGCGTGTCTGTGTGTGCGTGTCTGTGTGTGTGGCTGCGTGTCTGTGTGTGTGCGTGTCTGTGTGTGCGTGTCTGTGTGTGTGGCTGCGTGTCTGTGTGTGTGGCTGCGTGTCTGTGTGTGTGCGTGTCTGGGTGTGTGGCTGCGTGTTTGTGTGTGTGCATGTCTGTGTGTGTGTGCGTGTCTGTGTGTGTGCGTGTCTGTGTGTGTGCATGTCTGAGTGTGTGGCTGCATGTCTGAGTGTGTGGCTGCGTGTCTGTGTGTGTGCGTGTCTGTGTGTGTGCGTGTCTGTGTGTGTGGCTGCGTGTCTGTGTGTGTGCGTGTCTGTGTGTGGCTGCGTGTCTGTGTGTGGCTGCGTGTCTGTGTGTGTGCGTGTCTGTGTGTGTGCATGTCTGTGTGTGTGTGCGTGTCTGCGTGTGTGCGTGTCTGTGTGTGTGCGTGTCTGTGTGTGTGGCTGCGTGTCTGTGTGTGTGCGTGTCTGTGTGTGGCTGCGTGTCTGTGTGTGGCTGCGTGTCTGTGTGTGTGCGTGTCTGTGTGTGGCTGCGTGTCTGTGTGTGTGCGTGTCTGTGTTTGTGCGTGTCTGTGTGTGGCTGCGTGTCTGTGTGTGTGGCTGCGTGTCTGAGTGTGTGCGTGTCTGAGTGTGGCTGCGTGTCTGTGTGTGTGCGTGTCTGTGTGTGGCTGCGTGTCTGTGTGTGTGGCTGCGTGTCTGTGTGTGTGCGTGTCTGTGTGTGGCTGCGTGTCTGTGTGTGTGGCTGCGTGTCTGTGTGTGTGTGCGTGTCTGTGTGTGTGCGTGTCTGAGTGTGGCTGCGTGTCTGTGTGTGTGCGTGTCTGTGTGTGGCTGCGTGTCTGTGTGTGTGGCTGCGTGTCTGTGTGTGTGCGTGTCTGTGTGTGTGGCTGCGTGTCTTAGTGTGGCTGCGTGTCTGTGTGTGTGCGTGTCTGTGTGTGTGGCTGCGTGTCTGTGTGTGTGCATGTCTGTGTGTGTGCATGTCTGTGTGTGTGGCTGCGTGTCTGTGTGTGTGCATGTCTGTGTGTGTGGCTGCGTGTCTGTGTTTGTACGTGTCTGAGTGTGTGCGTGTCTGTTTGTGTGCATGTCTGTGTGTGTGCGTGTCTGTGTGTGTGGCTGCGTGTCTGAGTGTGTGCGTGTCTGAGTGTGTGGCTGCGTGTCTGTGTGTGTGCGTGTCTGTCTGTGTGTGCGTTTCTGAGTGTGGCTGCGTGCATGTGTGTGTGCGTGTCTGTGTGTGTGGCTGCGTGTCTGTGTGTGTGCGTGTCTGTGTGTGTGCGTGTCTGTGTGTGTGGCTGCGTGTCTGTGGGTGTGCGTGTCTGTGTGTGTGCGTGTCTGTGTGTGTGGCTGCGTGTCTGAGTGTGTGCGTGTCTGTGTGTGTGCGTGTCTGTGTGTGTGGCTGCGTGTCTGTGTGTGTGCGTGTCTGTGTGTGTGCGTGTCTGTTTGTGTGGCTGCGTGTCTGTGTGTGTGCGTGTCTGTGTGTGTGCGTGTCTGTGTGAGTGCGTGTCTGTGTGTGTGCCTGTCTGTGTGTGTGCGTGTCTGGGTGTGTGCGTGTTTGTGTGTGTGGCTGCGTGTCTGTGTGTGTGCGTGTCTGTGTGTGTGGCTGCGTGTCTGTGTGTGCGCGTGTCTGTGTGTGTGCGTGTCTGTGTGTGTGGCTGCGTGTCTGTGTGTGTGCGTGTCTGTGTGTCTGTGTGTGTGGCTGCGTGTCTGTGTGTGTTCGTGTCTGTGTGTGTGGCTGCGTGTCTGTGTGTGTGCGTGTCTGTGTGTGTGCGTGTCTGAGTGTGTGGCTGCGTGTCTGTGTGTGTGCGTGTCTGTGTGTGTGCGTGTCTGTGTGTGTGGCTGCGTGTTTGTGTGTGTGCGTGTCTGTGTGTGTGCGTGTCTGTGCGTGTGGTTGCGTGTCTGTGTGTGTGCGTGTCTGTGTGAGTGGCTGCGTGTCTGTGTGTGTGCGTGTCTGTGTATGTGGCTGCGTGTCTGTGTATGTGGCTGCGTGTCTGTCTGTGTGCGTGTCTGTGTGTGTACGTGTCTGTGTGTGTGGCTGCGTGTCTGTGTGTGTGCGTGTCTGTGTGTGTGCGTGTCTGTGTGTGTGGCTGCGTGTCTGTGTGTGTGCGTGTCTGTGTGTGTGCGTGTCTGTTTGTGTGGCTGCGTGTCTGTGTGTGTGCGTGTCTTTGTGTGTGCGTGTCTGTGTGTGTGGCTGCGTGTCTGAGTGTGGCTGCGTGTCTGTGTGTGTGGCTGCGTGTCTGTGTGTATGGCTGCGTGTCTCTGTGTGTGGCTGCGTGTCTTTGTGTGTGGCTGCGTGTCTGTGTGTGTGGCTGTGTGTCTGTGTGTGTGGCTGCGTGTCTGTGTGTGTGCGTGCCTGTGTGTGTGCGTGTCTGTGTGTGCGTGTCTGTGTGTGTGGCTGCGTGTCTGTGTATGTGGCTGCGTGTCTGTGTGTGTGCGTGTCTGTGTGTGCGTGTCGGTGTGTGTGCGTGTCTGTGTGTGCGTGTCTGTGTGTGTGGCTGCGTGTCTGTCTGTGTGCGTGTCTGTGTGTGCGTGTCTGTGTGTGTGGCTGCGTGTCTGTGTGTGTGGCTGCGTGTCTGTGTGTGTGGCTGCGTGTCTGTGTGTGTGCGTGTCTGGGTGTGTGGCTGCGTGTTTGTGTGTGTGCGTGTCTGTGTGTGTCCGTGTCTGTGTGTGTGGCTGCGTGTCTGTGTGTGTGCGTGTCTGTGTGTGTGCGTGTCTGTGTCTGAATGTGTGCGTGTCTGTGTGTGTGCGTGTCTGTATGTGTGCGTGTCTGTGTCTGAATGTGTGCGTGTCTGAATGTGTGCGTGTCTGAGTGTGTGCGTGTCTGTGTGTGTGCGTGTCTGAGTGTGTGCGTGTCTGAGTGTGTGCGTGTCTGAGTGTGTGCGTGTCTGAGTGTGTGCGTGTCTGAGTGTGTGCGTGTCTGAGTGTGTGGCAGCGTGTCCGTGTGTGTGTCCGCGTGTCTGAGTGTGTGGGTGTCTGAGTGTGTGGCTGTCTGTGTGTGTGTGCGTCTGAGTGTGTGCGCGTCTGAGTGTGTGCGCGTCTGAGTGTGTGTGTGTCTCTGTCTTTGCGCGTCTGAGTGTGTGCGCGTCTGAGTGTGTGCGCGTCTGAGTGTGTGCGTGTCTGAGTGTGCGTGTCTGTGTGTGTGCATATCTGTGTGTGTGCGTGTCTGTGTGTGTGCGTGTCTGAGTGTGTGCGTGTCTGAGTGTGTGCGCGTCTGAGTGTGTGCGCGTCTGAGTGTGTGCGGGTCTGAGTATGTGCGTGTCTGTGTGTGTGCGTGTCTGTGTGTGTGCATGTCTGTGTCTGTGCGTGTCTGTGTGTGTGCGTGTCTGAGTGTGTGGCAGCGTGTCTGAGTGTGTGTCCGCGTGTCTGTGTGTGTGCGTGTCTGTGTGTGTGCGTGACTGTGTGTGTGCGTGTCTGTGTGTGTGCGTGTCTGTGTGTGTGGCTGCGTGTCTGAGTGTGTGCGTGTCTGTGTGTGGCTGCGTGTCTGAGTGTGTGGCTGCGTGTCTGTGTGTGTGCATGTCTGAATGTGTGCGTGTCTGTGTGTGTGCGTGTCTGTGTGTGAGCGTGTCTGTGTGTGTGCGTGTCTGTCTGTGTGCACGTCTGAGTGTGTGCGTGTCTGAGTGTGTGCGTGTCTGTGTGTGTGCGTGTCTGAGTGTGTGCGTGTCTGAGTGTGTGCATGACTGAGTGTGTGCGTGTCTGAGTGTGTGCGTGTCTGAGTGTGTGCGTGTCTGAGTGTGTGCGTGTCTGAGTGTGTGCGTGTCTGAGTGTGTGCGTGTCTGTGCGTGTCTGAGTGTTTGCGTGTCTGAGTGTGTGCGTGTCTGTGTGTGTGCGTGTCTGTGTGTGTGCGTGTCTATGTGTATGCGTGTCTGAGTGTGTGCGTGTCTGAGTGTGTGCGTGTCTGAGTGTGTGCGTGTCTGAGTGTGTGGCAGCGTGTCTGAGTGTGTGTCCGCGTGTCTGAGTGTGTGGGTGTCTGTGTGTGTGTGCGTCTGAGTGTGTGCGCGTCTGAGTGTGTGCGCGTCTGAGTGTGTGCGTGTCTCTGTCTGTGCGCGCCTGAGTGTGTGCGCGTCTGAGTGTGTGCGTGTCTGTGTGTGCGTGTCTGTGTGCGTGCATGTCTGAGTGTGTGCGTGTCTGTGTGTGTGCGTGTCTGAGTGTGTGCATGTCTGAGTGTGTGCGCGTCTGAGTGTGTGTGCGTCTGAGTGTGTGCGCGTCTTAGTGTGTGCGCGTCTGAGGGTCTGCGCGTCTGAGTGTGTGCGTGTCTGTGTGTGTGCGTGTCTGTGCGTGTCTGTGTTTGTGCGTGTCTGAGTGTGTGGCAGCGTGTCTGAGTGTGTGTCCGCGTGTCTGTGTGTGCGCGCGTCTGTGTGTGCGCGTGTCTGTGTGTGTGCGTGTCTGTGTGTGTGCGTGTCTGTGTGTGTGCGTGTCTGTGTGTGTGGCTGCGTGTCTGAGTGTGTGGCTGCGCGTCTGTGTGTGTGCATGTCTGAGTGTGTGCGTGTCTGTGTGTGTGCGTGTCTGTGTGTGAGTGTGTCTGTGTGTGCGTGTCTGTCTGTGTGCAGGCCTGAGTGTGTGCGTGTCTGAGTGTGTGCGTGTCTGTGTGTGTGCGTGTCTGTGTGTGTGCGTGTCTGTGTGTGTGCGTGTCTGTGTGTTTGCGTGTCTGTGTGTGTGCACGTCTGAGTGTGTGCGTGTCTGAGTGTGTGGCTGCGTGTCTGAGTGTGTGCATGTCTGTGTGTGTGCGTGTCTGAGTGTGTGCATGTCTGTGTGTGTGCGTGTCTGAGTGTGTGGCTGCGTGTCTGAGTGTGTGCGTGTCTGAGTGTGTGCATGTCTGTGTGTGTGCGTGTCTGTGTGTGTGCGTGTCTGAGTGTGTGCATGTCTGTGTGTGTGCGTGTCTGAGTGTGTGCATGTCTGTGTGTGTGGCTGCGTGTCTGTGTGTGTGCCTGTCTGTGTGTGTGGCTGCGTGTCTGTGTGTGCATGTCTGTGTGTGTGCGTGTCTGTGTGTGTGCGTGTCTGTGTGTGTGGCTGCTTGTCTGTGTGTGTGCGTGTCTGTGTGTGTGACTGCGTGTCTGAGTATGTGCGTGACTGAGTGTGTGCATGTCTGAGTGTGTGCGTGTCTGTGTGTGTGCGTGTCAGTGTCTGTGCATGTCTGTGTGTGTGGCTGCGTGTCTGTGTGTGCGTGTCTGAGTGTGTGCGTGTCTGTGTGTGTGCCTGTCTGTGTGTGTGCGTGTCTGTGTGTGTGCGAGTCTGTGTGTGTGGCTGCGTGTCTGAGTGTGTGCGTGTCTGTGTGTGTGCGTGTCTGTGTGTGTGCGTGTCTGGGTGTGTGCGTGTCTGTCTGTGTGTGCGTTTCTGAGTGTGGCTGCGTGCATGTGTGTGTGCGTGTCTGTGTGTGTGGCTGCGTGTCTGTGTGTGTGCGTGTCTGTGTGTGTGCGTGTCTGTGTGTGTGGCTGCGTGTCTGTGTGTGTGCGTGTCTGTGTGTGTGCGTGTCTGTGTGTGTGGCTGCGTGTCTGAGTGTGTGCGTGTCTGTGTGTGTGCGTGTCTGTGTGTGTGGCTGCGTGTCTGTGTGTGTGCGTGTCTGTGTGTGTGCGTGTCTGTTTGTGTGGCTGCGTGTCTGTGTGTGTGCGTGTCTGTGTGTGTGCGTGTCTGTGTGTGTGCGTGTCTGTGTGTGTGCCTGTCTGTGTGTTTGCGTGTCTGGGTGTGTGCGTGTTTGTGTGTGTGGCTGCGTGTCTGTGGGTGTGCGTGTCTGTGTGTGTGGCTGCGTGTCTGTGTGTGCGCGTGTCTGTGTGTGTGCGTGTCTGTGTGTGTGGCTGCGTGTCTGTGTGTGTGCAAGTCTGTGTGTCTGTGTGTGTGGCTGCGTGTCTGTGTGTGTTCGTGTCTGTGTGTGTGGCTGCGTGTCTGTGTGTGTTCGTGTCTGTGTGTGTGCGTGTCTGAGTGTGTGGCTGCGTGTCTGTGTGTGTGCGTGTCTGTGTGTGTGGCTGCGTGTCTATGTGTGTGCGTGTCTGTGTGTGTGCGTGTCTGTGTGTGTGGCTGCGTGTCTGTGTGTGTGCGTGTCTGTGTGTGTGCGTGTCTGTGTGTGTGCGTGTCTGTGTGTGTGCGTGTCTGTGTGTGTGCGTGTCTGGGTGTGTGCATGTTTGTGTGTGTGGCTGCGTGTCTGTGTGTGTGCGTGTCTGTGTGTGTGCGTGTCTGTGTGTGTGGCTGCGTGTCTGTGTGTGCGCGTGTCTGTGTGTGTGCATGTCTGTGTGTGTGGCTGCGTGTCTGTGTGTGTGCGTGTCTGTGTGTGTGCGTGTCTGTGTGTGTGGCTGCGTGTCTGTGTGTGTGCGTGTCTGTGTCTGTGCGTGTCTGAGTGTGTGGCTGCGTGTCTGTGTGTGTGCGTATCTGTGTGTGTGCGTGTCTGTGTGTGTGGCTGCGTGTCTGTGTGTGTGCGTGTCTGTGTGTGTGCGTGTCTGTGTGTGTGGCTGCGTGTCTGTGTGTGTGCGTGTCTGTGTGTGTGGCTGCGTGTCTGTGTGTGTGCGTGTCTGTGTATGTGGCTGCGTGTCTGTGTGTGTGCGTGTCTGTGTGTGTGTCTGCGTGTCTGTGTGTGTGCGTGTCTGTGTGTGTGGCTGCGTGTCTGTGTGTGTCCGTGTCTGTGTGTGTGCGTGTCTGTGTGTGTGGCTGCGTGTCTGTGTGTGTGCGTGTCTTTGTGTGTGCGTGTCTGTGTGTGTGGCAGCGTGTCTGAGTGTGGCTGCGTGTCTGTGTGTGTGGCTGCGTGTCTGTGTGTGTGGCTGCGTGTCTCTGTGTGTGGCTGCGTGTCTGTGTGTGTGGCTGCGTGTCTGTGTGTGTGGCTGTGTGTCTGTGTGTGTGGCTGCGTGTCTGTGTGTGTGCGTGTCTGTGTGTGCCTGTCTGTGTGTGTGGCTGCGTGTCTGTGTGTGTGCGTGTCTGTGTGTGCGTGTCTGTCTGTGTGCGTGTCTGTGTGTGCGTGTCTGTGTGTGTGGCTGCGTGTCTGTGTGTGTGCGTGTCTGTGTGTGCGTGTCTGTGTGTGTGGCTGCGTGTCTGTGTGTGTGGCTGCGTGTCTGTGTGTGTGCGTGTCTGGGTGTGTGGCTGCGTGTTTGTGTGTGTGCATGTCTGTGTGTGTGTGCGTGTCTGTGTGTGTGCGTGTCTGTGTGTGTGCATGTCTGAGTGTGTGGCTGCATGTCTGAGTGTGTGGCTGCGTGTCTGTGTGTGTGCGTGTCTGTGTGTGTGCGTGTCTGTGTGTGTGGCTGCGTGTCTGTGTGTGTGGCTGCGTGTCTGTGTGTGTGCGTGTCTGTGTGTGGCTGCGTGTCTGTGTGTGGCTGCGTGTCTGTGTGTGTGCGTGTCTGTGTGTGTGCATGTCTGTGTGTGTGTGCGTGTCTGCGTGTGTGCGTGTCTGTGTGTGTGCGTGTCTGTGTGTGTGGCTGCGTGTCTGTGTGTGTGCGTGTCTGTGTGTGGCTGCGTGTCTGTGTGTGGCTGCGTGTCTGTGTGTGTGCGTGTCTGTGTGTGGCTGCGTGTCTGTGTGTGTGCGTGTCTGTGTTTGTGCGTGTCTGTGTGTGGCTGCGTGTCTGTGTGTGTGGCTGCGTGTCTGAGTGTGTGCGTGTCTGAGTGTGGCTGCGTGTCTGTGTGTGTGCGTGTCTGTGTGTGGCTGCGTGTCTGTGTGTGTGGCTGCGTGTCTGTGTGTGTGCGTGTCTGTGTGTGGCTGCGTGTCTGTGTGTGTGGCTGCGTGTCTGTGTGTGTGTGCGTGTCTGTGTGTGTGCGTGTCTGAGTGTGGCTGCGTGTCTGTGTGTGTGCGTGTCTGTGTGTGGCTGCGTGTCTGTGTGTGTGGCTGCGTGTCTGTGTGTGTGCGTGTCTGTGTGTGTGGCTGCGTGTCTTAGTGTGGCTGCGTGTCTGTGTGTGTGCGTGTCTGTGTGTGTGGCTGCGTGTCTGTGTGTGTGCATGTCTGTGTGTGTGCATGTCTGTGTGTGTGGCTGCGTGTCTGTGTGTGTGCATGTCTGTGTGTGTGGCTGCGTGTCTGTGTTTGTACGTGTCTGAGTGTGTGCGTGTCTGTTTGTGTGCATGTCTGTGTGTGTGCGTGTCTGTGTGTGTGGCTGCGTGTCTGAGTGTGTGCGTGTCTGAGTGTGTGGCTGCGTGTCTGTGTGTGTGCGTGTCTGTCTGTGTGTGCGTTTCTGAGTGTGGCTGCGTGCATGTGTGTGTGCGTGTCTGTGTGTGTGGCTGCGTGTCTGTGTGTGTGCGTGTCTGTGTGTGTGCGTGTCTGTGTGTGTGGCTGCGTGTCTGTGGGTGTGCGTGTCTGTGTGTGTGCGTGTCTGTGTGTGTGGCTGCGTGTCTGAGTGTGTGCGTGTCTGTGTGTGTGCGTGTCTGTGTGTGTGGCTGCGTGTCTGTGTGTGTGCGTGTCTGTGTGTGTGCGTGTCTGTTTGTGTGGCTGCGTGTCTGTGTGTGTGCGTGTCTGTGTGTGTGCATGTCTGTGTGAGTGCGTGTCTGTGTGTGTGCCTGTCTGTGTGTGTGCGTGTCTGGGTGTGTGCGTGTTTGTGTGTGTGGCTGCGTGTCTGTGTGTGTGCGTGTCTGTGTGTGTGGCTGCGTGTCTGTGTGTGCGCGTGTCTGTGTGTGTGCGTGTCTGTGTGTGTGGCTGCGTGTCTGTGTGTGTGCGTGTCTGTGTGTCTGTGTGTGTGGCTGCGTGTCTGTGTGTGTTCGTGTCTGTGTGTGTGGCTGCGTGTCTGTGTGTGTGCGTGTCTGTGTGTGTGCGTGTCTGAGTGTGTGGCTGCGTGTCTGTGTGTGTGCGTGTCTGTGTGTGTGCGTGTCTGTGTGTGTGGCTGCGTGTTTGTGTGTGTGCGTGTCTGTGTGTGTGCGTGTCTGTGCGTGTGGTTGCGTGTCTGTGTGTGTGCGTGTCTGTGTGTGTGGCTGCGTGTCTGTGTGTGTGCGTGTCTGTGTATGTGGCTGCGTGTCTGTGTATGTGGCTGCGTGTCTGTCTGTGTGCGTGTCTGTGTGTGTACGTGTCTGTGTGTGTGGCTGCGTGTCTGTGTGTGTGCGTGTCTGTGTGTGTGCGTGTCTGTGTGTGTGGCTGCGTGTCTGTGTGTGTGCGTGTCTGTGTGTGTGCGTGTCTGTTTGTGTGGCTGCGTGTCTGTGTGTGTGCGTGTCTTTGTGTGTGCGTGTCTGTGTGTGTGGCTGCGTGTCTGAGTGTGGCTGCGTGTCTGTGTGTGTGGCTGCGTGTCTGTGTGTATGGCTGCGTGTCTCTGTGTGTGGCTGCGTGTCTTTGTGTGTGGCTGCGTGTCTGTGTGTGTGGCTGTGTGTCTGTGTGTGTGGCTGCGTGTCTGTGTGTGTGCGTGCCTGTGTGTGTGCGTGTCTGTGTGTGCGTGTCTGTGTGTGTGGCTGCGTGTCTGTGTATGTGGCTGCGTGTCTGTGTGTGTGCGTGTCTGTGTGTGCGTGTCGGTGTGTGTGCGTGTCTGTGTGTGCGTGTCTGTGTGTGTGGCTGCGTGTCTGTCTGTGTGCGTGTCTGTGTGTGCGTGTCTGTGTGTGTGGCTGCGTGTCTGTGTGTGTGGCTGCGTGTCTGTGTGTGTGGCTGCGTGTCTGTGTGTGTGCGTGTCTGGGTGTGTGGCTGCGTGTTTGTGTGTGTGCGTGTCTGTGTGTGTCCGTGTCTGTGTGTGTGGCTGCGTGTCTGTGTGTGTGCGTGTCTGTGTGTGTGCGTGTCTGTGTCTGAATGTGTGCGTGTCTGTGTGTGTGCGTGTCTGTATGTGTGCGTGTCTGTGTCTGAATGTGTGCGTGTCTGAATGTGTGCGTGTCTGAGTGTGTGCGTGTCTGTGTGTGTGCGTGTCTGAGTGTGTGCGTGTCTGAGTGTGTGCGTGTCTGAGTGTGTGCGTGTCTGAGTGTGTGCGTGTCTGAGTGTGTGCGTGTCTGAGTGTGTGGCAGCGTGTCCGTGTGTGTGTCCGCGTGTCTGAGTGTGTGGGTGTCTGAGTGTGTGGCTGTCTGTGTGTGTGTGCGTCTGAGTGTGTGCGCGTCTGAGTGTGTGCGCGTCTGAGTGTGTGCGTGTCTCTGTCTTTGCGCGTCTGAGTGTGTGCGCGTCTGAGTGTGTGCGCGTCTGAGTGTGTGCGTGTCTGAGTGTGCGTGTCTGTGTGTGTGCATATCTGTGTGTGTGCGTGTCTGTGTGTGTGCGTGTCTGAGTGTGTGCGTGTCTGAGTGTGTGCGCGTCTGAGTGTGTGCGCGTCTGAGTGTGTGCGGGTCTGAGTATGTGCGTGTCTGTGTGTGTGCGTGTCTGTGTGTGTGCATGTCTGTGTCTGTGCGTGTCTGTGTGTGTGCGTGTCTGAGTGTGTGAGCGTGTCTGAGTGTGTGTCCGCGTGTCTGTGTGTGTGCGTGTCTGTGTGTGTGCGTGACTGTGTGTGTGCGTGTCTGTGTGTGTGCGTGTCTGTGTGTGTGGCTGCGTGTCTGAGTGTGTGCGTGTCTGTGTGTGGCTGCGTGTCTGAGTGTGTGGCTGCGTGTCTGTGTGTGTGCATGTCTGAATGTGTGCGTGTCTGTGTGTGTGCGTGTCTGTGTGTGAGCGTGTCTGTGTGTGTGCGTGTCTGTCTGTGTGCACGTCTGAGTGTGTGCGTGTCTGAGTGTGTGCGTGTCTGTGTGTGTGCGTGTCTGTGTGTGTGCGTGTCTGTGTGTGTGCGTGTCTGTGTGTGTGCATGTCTGTGTGTGTGCACGTCAGAGTGTGTGCGTGTCTGAGTGTGTGCGTGTCTGTGTGTGTGCGTGTCTGTGTGTGTGCGTGTCTGAGTGTGTGGCTGCGTGTCTGAGTGTGTGCATGTCTGAGTGTGTGCATGTCTGTGTGTGTGCGTGTCTGAGTGTGTGCATGTCTGTGTGTGTGCGTGTCTGAGTGTGTGGCTGCGTGTCTGAGTGTGTGCATGTCTGTGTGTGTGCGTGTCTGAGTGTGTGCGTGTCTGAGTGTGTGCATGTCTGTGTGTGTGCGTGTCTGTGTGTGTGCGTGTCTGAGTGTGTGCATGTCTGTGTGTGTGCGTGTCTGAGTGTGTGCGTGTCTGTGTGTGTGGCTGCGTGTCTGTGTGTGCGCGTGTCTGCGTGTGTGACTGCGTGTCTGAGTGTGTGCGTGTCTGAGTGTGTGCATGTCTGAGTGTGTGCGTGTCTGTGTGTGTGCGTGTCTGTGTGTGTGCATGTCGGTGTGTGTGGCTGCGTGTCTGTGTGTGCGTGTCTGTGTGTGTGCATGTCTGTGTGTGTGCGAGTCTGTGTGTTTGCGAGTCTGTGTGTGTGGCTGCGTGTCTGAGTGTGTGCGTGTCTGTGTGTGTGCGTGTCTGTGTGTGTGCGTGTCTGTGTGTGTGCCTGTCTGTGTGTGTGCGGGTCTGGGTGTGTGCGTGTTTGTGTGTGTGGCTGCGTGTCTGTGTGTGTGCGTGTCTGTGTTTGTGCGTGTCTGTGTGTGTGGCTGCGTGTCTGTGTGTGCGCGTGTCTGTGTGTGTGCCTGTCTGTGTGTGTGGCTGCATGTCTGTGTGTGTGCGTGTCTGTGTGTGTGCGTGTCTGTGTGTGTGGCTGCGTGTCTGTGTGTGTGCATGTCTGTGTGTGTGCGTGTCTGAGTGTGTGGCTGCGTGTCTGTGTGTGTGCGTGTCTGTGTGTGTGCGTGTCTGTGTGTGTGGCTGCGTGTCTGTGTGTGTGCGTGTCTGTGTGTGTGCGTGTCTGTGTGTGTGGTTGCGTGTCTGTGTGTGTGCGTGTCTGTGTGTGTGGCTGCGAGTCTGTGTGTGTGCGTGTCTGTGTGTGTGTGTGTCTTTGTATGTGGCTGCGTGTCTGTGTGTGTGCCTGTCTGTGTGTGTGCGTGTCTGTGTGTGTGGCTGCGTGTCTGTGTGTGTGCGTGTCTGTGTGTGTGCGTGTCTGTGTGAGTGGCTGCGTGTCTGTGTGTGTGCGTGTCTGTGTGTGTGCATGTCTGTGTGTGTGGCTGCGTGTCTGTGTGTGTGCGTGTCTGAGTGTGTGGCTGCGTGTCTGAGTGTGTGCATGTCTGAGTGTGTGCATGTCTGTGTGTGTGCGTGTCTGAGTGTGTGGCTGCGTGTCTGAGTGTGTGCATGTCTGAGTGTGTGCATGTCTGTGTGTGTGCGTGTCTGAGTGTGTGCATGTCTGTGTGTGTGCGTGTCTGAGTGTGTGGCTGCGTGTCTGAGTGTTTGCATGTCTGTGTGTGTGCATGTCTGTGTGTGTGCGTGTCTGAGTGTGTGCGTGTCTGTGTGTGTGGCTGCGTGTCTGTGTGTGCGCGTGTCTGCGTGTGTGACTGCGTGTCTGAGTGTGTGCGTGTCTGAGTGTGTGCATGTCTGAGTGTGTGCGTGTCTGTGTGTGTGCGTGTCTGTGTGTGTGCATGTCGGTGTGTGTGGCTGCGTGTCTGTGTGTGCGTGTCTGTGTGTGTGCATGTCTGTGTGTGTGCGAGTCTGTGTGTGTGCGAGTCTGTGTGTGTGGCTGCGTGTCTGAGTGTGTGCGTGTCTGTGTGTGTGCGTGTCTGTGTGTGTGCGTGTCTGTGTGTGTGCCTGTCTGTGTGTGTGCGGGTCTGGGTGTGTGCGTGTTTGTGTGTGTGGCTGCGTGTCTGTGTGTGTGCGTGTCTGTGTGTGTGCGTGTCTGTGTGTGTGGCTGCGTGTCTGTGTGTGCGCGTGTCTGTGTGTGTGCCTGTCTGTGTGTGTGGCTGCATGTCTGTGTGTGTGCGTGTCTGTGTGTGTGCGTGTCTGTGTGTGTGGCTGCGTGTCTGTGTGTGTGCGTGTCTGAGTGTGTGGCTGCGTGTCTGTGTGTGTGCGTGTCTGTGTGTGTGCGTGTCTGTGTGTGTGGCTGCGTGTCTGTGTGTGTGCGTGTCTGTGTGTGTGCGTGTCTGTGTGTGTGGTTGCGTGTCTGTGTGTGTGCGTGTCTGTGTGTGTGGCTGCGAGTCTGTGTGTGTGCGTGTCTTTGTATGTGGCTGCGTGTCTGTGTGTGTGCCTGTCTGTGTGTGTGCGTGTCTGTGTGTGTGGCTGCGTGTCTGTGTGTGTGCGTGTCTGTGTGTGTGCGTGTCTGTGTGCGTGGCTGCGTGTCTGTGTGTGTGCGTGTCTGTGTGTGTGCGTGTCTGTGTGTGTGGCTGCGTGTCTGTGTGTGTGCGTGTCTGTGTGTGTGGCTGCGTGTCTGAGTGTGGCTTCGTGTCTGTGTGTGTGGCTGCGTGTCTGTGTGTGTGGCTGCGTGTCTCTGTGTGTGGCTGCGTGTCTGTGTGTGTGGCTGCGTGTCTGTGTGTGTGGCTGCGTGTCTCTGTGTGTGGCTGCGTGTCTGTGTGTGTGGCTGCGTGTCTGTGTGTGTGGCTGTGTATCTGTGTGTGTGGCTCCGTGTCTGTGTGTGTGCGTGTCTGTGTGTGTGCGTGTCTGTGTGTGCGTGTCTGTGTGTGTGGCTGCGTGTCTGTGTATGTGGCTGCGTGTCTGTGTATGTGGCTGCGTGTCTGTGTGTGTGCGTGTCTGTGTGTGCGTGTCTGTGTGTGTGCGTGTCTGTATGTGCGTGTCTGTGTGTGTGGCTGCGTGTCTGTCTGTGTGCGTGTCTGTGTGTGTGCGTGTCTGTGTGTGTGCGTGTCTGTGTGTGAGCGTGTCTGTGTGTGCGCGTGTCTGTCTGTGTGCACGTCTGAGTGTGTGCGTGTCTGAGTGTGTGCGTGTGTGTGTGTGCGTGTCTGTGTGTGTGCGTGTCTGTGTGTGTGCGTGTCTGTGTGTGTGCGTGTCTGATTGTGTGGCTGCGTGTCTGAGTGTGTGCATGTCTGAGTGTGTGCATGTCTGTGTGTGTGCGTGTCTGAGTGTGTGGCTGCGTGTCTGAGTGTGTGCATGTCTGTGTGTGTGCGTGTCTGAGTGTGTGTGTGTCTGAGTGTGTGCATGTCTGTGTGTGTGCGTGTCTGAGTGTGTGGCTGCGTGTCTGAGTGTGTGCATGTCTGTGTGTGTGCGTGTCTGAGTGTGTGTGTGTCTGAGTGTGTGCATGTCTGTGTGTGTGCGTGTCTGTGTGTGTGCGTGTCTGAGTGTCCGCGTGTCTGTGTGTGTGCGTGTCTGTGTGTGTGCGTGTCTGTGTGTGTGGCTGCGTGTCTGTGTGTGTGCGTGTCTGTGTGTGTGACTGCGTGTCTGAGTGTGTGCGTGTCTGAGTGTGTGGATGTCTGAGTGTGTGCGTGTCTGTGTGTGTGCATGTCTGTGTGTGTGGCTGCGTGTCTGTGTGTGCGTGTCTGAGTGTGTGCGTGTCTGTGTGTGTGCGTGTCTGTGTGTGTACGAGTCTGTGTGTGTGGCTGCGTGTCTGAGTGTGTGCGTGTCTGTGTGTGTGCGTGTCTGAGTGTGTGCATGTCTGTGTGTGTGCGTGTCTGTGTGTGTGCGTGTCTGAGTGTGTGCATGTCTGTGTGTGTGCGTGTCTGAGTGTGTGCATGTCTGTGTGTGTGGCTGCGTGTCTGTGTGTGTGCCTGTCTGTGTGTGTGGCTGCGTGTCTGTGTGTGCATGTCTGTGTGTGTGCGTGTCTGTGTGTGTGCGTGTCTGTGTGTGTGGCTGCGTGTCTGTGTGTGTGCGTGTCTGCGTGTGTGACTGCGTGTCTGAGTGTGTGCATTTCTGAGTGTGTGCATGTCTGAGTGTGTGCGTGTCTGTGTGTGTGCGTGTCTGTGTGTGTGCATGTCGGTGTGTGTGGCTGCGTGTCTGTGTGTGCGTGTCTGAGTGTGTGCGTGTCTGTGTGTGTGCGTGTCTGTGTGTGTGCGAGTCTGTGTGTGTGCGAGTCTGTGTGTGTGGCTGCGTGTCTGTGTGTGTGCGTGTCTGTGTGTTTGCGTGTCTGTGTGTGTGCGTGTCTCTGTGTGTGCCTGTCTGTGTGTGTGCGTGTCTGGGTGTGTGCGTGTTTGTCTGTGTGGCTGCGTGTCTGTGTGTGTGCGTGTCTGTGTGTGTGCGTGTCTGTGTGTGTGGCTGCGTGTCTGTGTGTGCGCGTGTCTGTGTGTGTGCATGTCTGTGTGTGTGGCTGCGTGTCTGTGTGTGTGCGTGTCTGTGTGTGTGCGTGTCTGTGTGTGTGGCTGCGTGTCTGTGTGTGTGCATGTCTGTGTGTGTGCGTGTCTTAGTGTGTGGCTGCGTGTCTGTGTGTGTGCGTATCTGTGTGTGTGCGTGTCTGTGTGTGTGGCTGCGTGTCTGTGTGTGTGCGTGTCTGTGTGTGTGCGTGTCTGTGTGTGTGGCTGCGTGTCTGTGTGTGTGCGTGTCTGTGTGTGTGGCTGCGTGTCTGTGTGTGTGCGTGTCTGTGTATGTGGCTGCGTGTCTGTGTGTGTGCGTGTCTGTGTGTGTGCGTGTCTGTGTGTGTGTCTGCGTGTCTGTGTGTGTGCGTGTCTGTGTGTGTGGCTGCGTGTCTGTGTGTGTCCGTGTCTGTGTGTGTGCGTGTCTGTGTGTGTGGCTGCGTGTCTGTGTGTGTGCGTGTCTTTGTGTGTGCGTGTCTGTGTGTGTGCATGTCTGTGTCTGTGCGTGTCTGTGTGTGTGCGTGTCTGAGTGTGTGGCAGCGTGTCTGAGTGTGTGTCCGCGTGTCTGTGTGTGTGCGTGTCTGTGTGTGTGCGTGACTGTGTGTGTGCGTGTCTGTGTGTGTGCGTGTCTGTGTGTGTGGCTGCGTGTCTGAGTGTGTGCGTGTCTGTGTGTGGCTGCGTGTCTGAGTGTGTGGCTGCGTGTCTGTGTGTGTGCATGCCTGAATGTGTGCGTGTCTGTGTGTGTGCGTGTCTGTGTGTGAGCGTGTCTGTGTGTGTGCGTGTCTGTCTGTGTGCACGTCTGAGTGTGTGCGTGTCTGAGTGTGTGCGTGTCTGTGTGTGTGCGTGTCTGTGTGTGTGCGTGTCTGTGTGTGTGCGTGTCTGTGTGTGTGCATGTCTGTGTGTGTGCACGTCAGAGTGTGTGCGTGTCTGAGTGTGTGCGTGTCTGTGTGTGTGCGTGTCTGTGTGTGTGCGTGTCTGAGTGTGTGGCTGCGTGTCTGAGTGTGTGCATGTCTGAGTGTGTGCATGTCTGTGTGTGTGCGTGTCTGAGTGTCTGCATGTCTGTGTGTGTGCGTGTCTGAGTGTGTGGCTGCGTGTCTGAGTGTGTGCATGTCTGTGTGTGTGCGTGTCTGAGTGTGTGCGTGTCTGAGTGTGTGCATGTCTGTGTGTGTGCGTGTCTGTGTGTGTGCGTGTCTGAGTGTGTGCATGTCTGTGTGTGTGCGTGTCTGAGTGTGTGCGTGTCTGTGTGTGTGGCTGCGTGTCTGTGTGTGCGCGTGTCTGCGTCTGTGACTGCGTGTCTGAGTGTGTGCGTGTCTGAGTGTGTGCATGTCTGAGTGTGTGCGTGTCTGTGTGTGTGCGTGTCTGTGTGTGTGCATGTCGGTGTGTGTGGCTGCGTGTCTGTGTGTGCGTGTCTGTGTGTGTGCATGTCTGTGTGTGTGCGAGTCTGTGTGTGTGCGAGTCTGTGTGTGTGGCTGCGTGTCTGAGTGTGTGCGTGTCTGTGTGTGTGCGTGTCTGTGTGTGTGCGTGTCTGTGTGTGTGCCTGTCTGTGTGTGTGCGGGTCTGGGTGTGTGCGTGTTTGTGTGTGTGGCTGCGTGTCTGTGTGTGTGCGTGTCTGTGTGTGTGCGTGTCTGTGTGTGTGGCTGCGTGTCTGTGTGTGCGCGTGTCTGTGTGTGTGCCTGTCTGTGTGTGTGGCTGCATGTCTGTGTGTGTGCGTGTCTGTGTGTGTGCGTGTCTGTGTGTGTGGCTGCGTGTCTGTGTGTGTGCGTGTCTGAGTGTGTGGCTGCGTGTCTGTGTGTGTGCGTGTCTGTGTGTGTGCGTGTCTGTGTGTGTGGCTGCGTGTCTGTGTGTGTGCGTGTCTGTGTGTGTGCGTGTCTGTGTGTGTGGCTGCGTGTCTGTGTGTGTGCGTGTCTGTGTGTGTGGCTGCGAGTCTGTGTGTGTGCGTGTCTTTGTATGTGGCTGCGTGTCTGTGTGTGTGCCTGTCTGTGTGTGTGCGTGTCTGTGTGTGTGGCTGCGTGTCTGTGTGTGTGCGTGTCTGTGTGTGTGCGTGTCTGTGTGCGTGGCTGCGTGTCTGTGTGTGTGCGTGTCTGTGTGTGTGCGTGTCTGTGTGTGTGGCTGCGTGTCTGTGTGTGTGCGTGTCTGTGTGTGTGGCTGCGTGTCTGAGTGTGGCTTCGTGTCTGTGTGTGTGGCTGCGTGTCTGTGTGTGTGCGTGTCTGTGTGTGTGCGTGTCTGTGTGTGTGGTTGCGTGTCTGTGTGTGTGCGTGTCTGTGTGTGTGGCTGCGAGTCTGTGTGTGTGCGTGTCTGTGTGTGTGTGTGTCTTTGTATGTGGCTGCGTGTCTGTGTGTGTGCCTGTCTGTGTGTGTGCGTGTCTGTGTGTGTGGCTGCGTGTCTGTGTGTGTGCGTGTCTGTGTGTGTGCGTGTCTGTGTGAGTGGCTGCGTGTCTGTGTGTGTGCGTGTCTGTGTGTGTGCATGTCTGTGTGTGTGGCTGCGTGTCTGTGTGTGTGCGTGTCTGAGTGTGTGGCTGCGTGTCTGAGTGTGTGCATGTCTGAGTGTGTGCATGTCTGTGTGTGTGCGTGTCTGAGTGTGTGGCTGCGTGTCTGAGTGTGTGCATGTCTGAGTGTGTGCATGTCTGTGTGTGTGCGTGTCTGAGTGTGTGCATGTCTGTGTGTGTGCGTGTCTGAGTGTGTGGCTGCGTGTCTGAGTGTTTGCATGTCTGTGTGTGTGCATGTCTGTGTGTGTGCGTGTCTGAGTGTGTGCGTGTCTGTGTGTGTGGCTGCGTGTCTGTGTGTGCGCGTGTCTGCGTGTGTGACTGCGTGTCTGAGTGTGTGCGTGTCTGAGTGTGTGCATGTCTGAGTGTGTGCGTGTCTGTGTGTGTGCGTGTCTGTGTGTGTGCATGTCGGTGTGTGTGGCTGCGTGTCTGTGTGTGCGTGTCTGTGTGTGTGCATGTCTGTGTGTGTGCGAGTCTGTGTGTGTGCGAGTCTGTGTGTGTGGCTGCGTGTCTGAGTGTGTGCGTGTCTGTGTGTGTGCGTGTCTGTGTGTGTGCGTGTCTGTGTGTGTGCCTGTCTGTGTGTGTGCGGGTCTGGGTGTGTGCGTGTTTGTGTGTGTGGCTGCGTGTCTGTGTGTGTGCGTGTCTGTGTGTGTGCGTGTCTGTGTGTGTGGCTGCGTGTCTGTGTGTGCGCGTGTCTGTGTGTGTGCCTGTCTGTGTGTGTGGCTGCATGTCTGTGTGTGTGCGTGTCTGTGTGTGTGCGTGTCTGTGTGTGTGGCTGCGTGTCTGTGTGTGTGCGTGTCTGAGTGTGTGGCTGCGTGTCTGTGTGTGTGCGTGTCTGTGTGTGTGCGTGTCTGTGTGTGTGGCTGCGTGTCTGTGTGTGTGCGTGTCTGTGTGTGTGCGTGTCTGTGTGTGTGGTTGCGTGTCTGTGTGTGTGCGTGTCTGTGTGTGTGGCTGCGAGTCTGTGTGTGTGCGTGTCTTTGTATGTGGCTGCGTGTCTGTGTGTGTGCCTGTCTGTGTGTGTGCGTGTCTGTGTGTGTGGCTGCGTGTCTGTGTGTGTGCGTGTCTGTGTGCGTGGCTGCGTGTCTGTGTGTGTGCGTGTCTGTGTGTGTGCGTGTCTGTGTGTGTGGCTGCGTGTCTGTGTGTGTGCGTGTCTGTGTGTGTGGCTGCGTGTCTGAGTGTGGCTTCGTGTCTGTGTGTGTGGCTGCGTGTCTGTGTGTGTGGCTGCGTGACTCTGTGTGTGGCTGCGTGTCTGTGTGTGTGGCTGCGTGTCTGTGTGTGTGGCTGCGTGTCTCTGTGTGTGGCTGCGTGTCTGTGTGTGTGGCTGCGTGTCTGTGTGTGTGGCTGTGTATCTGTGTGTGTGGCTGCGTGTCTGTGTGTGTGCGTGTCTGTGTGTGTGCGTGTCTGTGTGTGCGTGTCTGTGTGTGTGGCTGCGTGTCTGTGTATGTGGCTGCGTGTCTGTGTATGTGGCTGCGTGTCTGTGTGTGTGCGTGTCTGTGTGTGCGTGTCTGTGTGTGTGCGTGTCTGTATGTGCGTGTCTGTGTGTGTGGCTGCGTGTCTGTCTGTGTGCGTGTCTGTGTGTGTGCGTGTCTGTGTGTGTGCGTGTCTGTGTGTGAGCGTGTCTGTGTGTGCGCGTGTCTGTCTGTGTGCACGTCTGAGTGTGTGCGTGTCTGAGTGTGTGCGTGTGTGTGTGTGTGCGTGTCTGTGTGTGTGCGTGTCTGTGTGTGTGCGTGTCTGTGTGTGTGCGTGTCTGATTGTGTGGCTGCGTGTCTGAGTGTGTGCATGTCTGAGTGTGTGCATGTCTGTGTGTGTGCGTGTCTGAGTGTGTGCATGTCTGTGTGTGTGCGTGTCTGAGTGTGTGGCTGCGTGTCTGAGTGTGTGCATGTCTGTGTGTGTGCGTGTCTGAGTGTGTGCGTGTCTGAGTGTGTGCATGTCTGTGTGTGTGCGTGTCTGTGTGTGTGCGTGTCTGAGTGTCCGCGTGTCTGTGTGTGTGCGTGTCTGTGTGTGTGCGTGTCTGTGTGTGTGGCTGCGTGTCTGTGTGTGTGCGTGTCTGTGTGTGTGACTGCGTGTCTGAGTGTGTGCGTGTCTGAGTGTGTGGATGTCTGAGTGTGTGCGTGTCTGTGTGTGTGCATGTCTGTGTGTGTGGCTGCGTGTCTGTGTGTGCGTGTCTGAGTGTGTGCGTGTCTGTGTGTGTGCGTGTCTGTGTGTGTACGAGTCTGTGTGTGTGGCTGCGTGTCTGAGTGTGTGCGTGTCTGTGTGTGTGCGTGTCTGAGTGTGTGCATGTCTGTGTGTGTGCGTGTCTGTGTGTGTGCGTGTCTGAGTGTGTGCATGTCTGTGTGTGTGCGTGTCTGAGTGTGTGCATGTCTGTGTGTGTGGCTGCGTGTCTGTGTGTGTGCCTGTCTGTGTGTGTGGCTGCGTGTCTGTGTGTGCATGTCTGTGTGTGTGCGTGTCTGTGTGTGTGCGTGTCTGTGTGTGTGGCTGCGTGTCTGTGTGTGTGTGTGTCTGCGTGTGTGACTGCGTGTCTGAGTGTGTGCATTTCTGAGTGTGTGCATGTCTGAGTGTGTGCGTGTCTGTGTGTGTGCGTGTCTGTGTGTGTGCATGTCGGTGTGTGTGGCTGCGTATCTGTGTGTGCGTGTCTGAGTGTGTGCGTGTCTGTGTGTGTGCGTGTCTGTGTGTGTGCGAGTCTGTGTGTGTGCGAGTCTGTGTGTGTGACTGCGTGTCTGAGTGTGTGCGTGTCTGTGTGTTTGCGTGTCTGTGTGTGTGCGTGTCTCTGTGTGTGCCTGTCTGTGTGTGTGCGTGTCTGGGTGTGTGCGTGTTTGTCTGTGTGGCTGCGTGTCTGTGTGTGTGCGTGTCTGTGTGTGTGCGTGTCTATGTGTGTGGCTGCGTGTCTGTGTGTGCGCGTGTCTGTGTGTGTGCATGTCTGTGTGTGTGGCTGCGTGTCTGTGTGTGTGCGTGTCTGTGTGTGTGCGTGTCTGTGTGTGTGGCTGCGTGTCTGTGTGTGTGCATGTCTGTGTGTGTGCGTGTCTTAGTGTGTGGCTGCGTGTCTGTGTGTGTGCGTATCTGTGTGTGTGCGTGTCTGTGTGTGTGGCTGCGTGTCTGTGTGTGTGCGTGTCTGTGTGTGTGCGTGTCTGTGTGTGTGGCTGCGTGTCTGTGTGTGTGCGTGTCTGTGTGTGTGGCTGCGTGTCTGTGTGTGTGCGTGTCTGTGTATGTGGCTGCGTGTCTGTGTGTGTGCGTGTCTGTGTGTGTGCGTGTCTGTGTGTGTGTCTGCGTGTCTGTGTGTGTGCGTGTCTGTGTGTGTGGCTGCGTGTCTGTGTGTGTCCGTGTCTGTGTGTGTGCGTGTCTGTGTGTGTGGCTGCGTGTCTGTGTGTGTGCGTGTCTTTGTGTGTGCGTGTCTGTGTGTGTGGCTGCGTGTCTGAGTGTGGCTGCGTGTCTGTGTGTGTGGCTGCGTGTCTGTGTGTGTGGCTGCGTGTCTCTGTGTGTGGCTGCGTGTCTGTGTGTGTGGCTGCGTGTCTGTGTGTGTGGCTGTGTGTCTGTGTGAGTGCGTGTCTGTGTGTGCGTGTCTGTGTGTGTGGCTGCGTGTCTGTGTGTGTGCGTGTCTGTGTGTGTGCGTGTCTTTGTGTGCGTGTCTGTGTGTGTGCGTGTCTGTGTGTGCGTGTCTGTGTGTGTGGCTGCGTGTCTGTGTGTGTGGCTGCCTGTCTGTGTGTGTGCGTGTCTTTGTGTGCGTGTCTGTGTGTGTGGCTGCGTGTCTGTGTGTGTGGCTGCCTGTCTGTGTGTGTGCGTGTCTTTGTGTGCGTGTCTGTGTGTGTGCGTGTCTGTGTGTGCGTGTCTGTGTGTGTGGCTGCGTGTCTGTGTGTGTGGCTGCGTGTCTGTGTGTGTGCGTGTCTGGGTGTGTGGCTGCGTGTTTGTGTGTGTGCATGTCTGTGTGTGTGTGCGTGTCTGTGTGTGTGCGTGTCTGTGTGTGTGCATGTCTGAGTGTGTGCGTGTTTGTCTGTGTGGCTGCGTGTCTGTGTGTGTGCGTGTCTGTGTGTGTGCGTGTCTGTGTGTGTGGCTGCGTGTCTGTGTGTGTGCGTGTCTGTGTGTGTGCGTGTCTGTGTGTGTGGCTGCGTGTCTGTGTGTGTGCATGTCTGTGTGTGTGCGTGTCTTAGTGTGTGGCTGCGTGTCTGTGTGTGTGCGTATCTGTGTGTGTGCGTGTCTGTGTGTGTGGCTGCGTGTCTGTGTGTGTGCGTGTCTGTGTGTGTGCGTGTCTGTGTGTGTGGCTGCGTGTCTGTGTGTGTGCGTGTCTGTGTGTGTGGCTGCGTGTCTGTGTGTGTGCGTGTCTGTGTATGTGGCTGCGTGTCTGTGTGTGTGCGTGTCTGTGTGTGTGCGTGTCTGTGTGTGTGTCTGCGTGTCTGTGTGTGTGCGTGTCTGTGTGTGTGGCTGCGTGTCTGTGTGTGTCCGTGTCTGTGTGTGTGCGTGTCTGTGTGTATGGCTGCGTGTCTGTGTGTGTGCGTGTCTTTGTGTGTGCGTGTCTGTGTGTGTGGCTGCGTGTCTGAGTGTGGCTGCGTGTCTGTGTGTGTGGCTGCGTGTCTGTGTGTGTGGCTGCGTGTCTCTGTGTGTGGCTGCGTGTCTGTGTGTGTGGCTGCGTGTCTGTGTGTGTGGCTGTGTGTCTGTGTGAGTGCGTGTCTGTGTGTGCGTGTCTGTGTGTGTGGCTGCGTGTCTGTGTGTGTGCGTGTCTGTGTGTGTGCGTGTCTTTGTGTGCGTGTCTGTGTGTGTGCGTGTCTGTGTGTGCGTGTCTGTGTGTGTGGCTGCGTGTCTGTGTGTGTGGCTGCCTGTCTGTGTGTGTGCGTGTCTTTGTGTGCGTGTCTGTGTGTGTGGCTGCGTGTCTGTGTGTGTGGCTGCCTGTCTGTGTGTGTGCGTGTCTTTGTGTGCGTGTCTGTGTGTGTGCGTGTCTGTGTGTGCGTGTCTGTGTGTGTGGCTGCGTGTCTGTGTGTGTGGCTGCGTGTCTGTGTGTGTGCGTGTCTGGGTGTGTGGCTGCGTGTTTGTGTGTGTGCATGTCTGTGTGTGTGTGCGTGTCTGTGTGTGTGCGTGTCTGTGTGTGTGCATGTCTGAGTGTGTGGCTGCATGTCTGAGTGTGTGGCTGCGTGTCTGTGTGTGTGCATGTCTGTGTGTGTGTGCGTGTCTGTGTGTGTGCGTGTCTGTGTGTGTGCATGTCTGTGTGTGTGGCTGCGTGTCTGTGTGTGTGCGTGTCTGTGTGTGGCTGCGTGTCTGTGTGTGGCTGCGTGTCTGTGTGTGTGCGTGTCTGTGTGTAGCTGCGTGTCTGTGTGTGTGCGTGTCTGTGTTTGTGCGTGTCTGTGTGTGGCTGCGTGTCTGTGTGTGTGGCTGCGTGTCTGAGTGTGTGCGTGTCTGAGTGTGGCTGCGTGTGTGTGTGTGTGCGTGTCTGTGTGTGGCTGCGTGTCTGTGTGTGTGGCTGCGTGTCTGTGTGTGTGCGTGTCTGTGTGTGGCTGCGTGTCTGTGTGTGTGGCTGCGTGTCTGTGTGTGTGTGCGTGTCTGTGTGTGTGCGTGTCTGAGTGTGGCTGCGTGTCTGTGTGTGTGCGTGTCTGTGTGTGGCTGCGTGTCTGTGTGTGTGGCTGCGTGTCTGTGTGTGTGCGTGTCTGTGTGTGTGGCTGCGTGTCTTAGTGTGGCTGCGTGTCTGTGTGTGTGCGTGTCTGTGTGTGTGGCTGCGTGTCTGTGTGTGTGCATGTCTGTGTGTGTGCATGTCTGTGTGTGTGGCTGCGTGTCTGTGTGTGTGCATGTCTGTGTGTGTGGCTGCGTGTCTGTGTTTGTACGTGTCTGAGTGTGTGCGTGTCTGTTTGTGTGCATGTCTGTGTGTGTGCGTGTCTGTGTGTGTGGCTGCGTGTCTGAGTGTGTGCGTGTCTGAGTGTGTGGCTGCGTGTCTGTGTGTGTGCGTGTCTGGGTGTGTGCGTGTCTGTCTGTGTGTGCGTTTCTGAGTGTGGCTGCGTGCATGTGTGTGTGCGTGTCTGTGTGTGTGGCTGCGTGTCTGTGTGTGTGCGTGTCTGTGTGTGTGCGTGTCTGTGTGTGTGGCTGCGTGTCTGTGTGTGTGCGTGTCTGTGTGTGTGCGTGTCTGTGTGTGTGGCTGCGTGTCTGAGTGTGTGCGTGTCTGTGTGTGTGCGTGTCTGTGTGTGTGGCTGCGTGTCTGTGTGTGTGCATGTCTGTGTGTGTGCGTGTCTGTTTGTGTGGCTGCGTGTCTGTGTGTGTGCGTGTCTGTGTGTGTGCGTGTCTGTGTGTGTGCGTGTCTGTGTGTGTGCCTGTCTGTGTGTGTGCGTGTCTGGGTGTGTGCGTGTTTGTGTGTGTGGCTGCGTGTCTGTGTGTGTGCGTGTCTGTGTGTGTGGCTGCGTGTCTGTGTGTGCGCGTGTCTGTGTGTGTGCGTGTCTGTGTGTGTGGCTGCGTGTCTGTGTGTGTGCGTGTCTGTGTGTCTGTGTGTGTGGCTGCGTGTCTGTGTGTGTTCGTGTCTGTGTGTGTGGCTGCGTGTCTGTGTGTGTGCGTGTCTGTGTGTGTGCGTGTCTGAGTGTGTGGCTGCGTGTCTGTGTGTGTGCGTGTCTGTGTGTGTGCGTGTCTGTGTGTGTGGCTGCGTGTTTGTGTGTGTGCGTGTCTGTGTGTGTGCGTGTCTGTGCGTGTGGTTGCGTGTCTGTGTGGGTGCGTGTCTGTGTGTGTGGCTGCGTGTCTGTGTGTGTGCGTGTCTGTGTATGTGGCTGCGTGTCTGTGTATGTGGCTGCGTGTCTGTCTGTGTGCGTGTCTGTGTGTGTACGTGTCTGTGTGTGTGGCTGCGTGTCTGTGTGTGTGCGTGTCTGTGTGTGTGCGTGTCTGTGTGTGTGGCTGCGTGTCTGTGTGTGTGCGTGTCTTTGTGTGTGCGTGTCTGTGTGTGTGGCTGCGTGTCTGAGTGTGGCTGCGTGTCTGTGTGTGTGGCTGCGTGTCTGCGTGTATGGCTGCGTGTCTCTGTGTGTGGCTGCGTGTCTGTGTGTGTGGCTGCGTGTCTGTGTGTGTGGCTGTGTGTCTGTGTGTGGGGCTGCGTGTCTGTGTGTGTGCGTGTCTGTGTGTGTGCGTGTCTGTGTGTGCGTGTCTGTGTGTGTGGCTGCGTGTCTGTGTATGTGGCAGCGTGTCTGTGTGTGTGCGTGTCTGTGTGTGCGTGTCGGTGTGTGTGCGTGTCTGTGTGTGCGTGTCTGTGTGTGTGGCTGCGTGTCTGACTGTGTGCGTGTCTGTGTGTGCGTGTCTGTGTGTGTGAGTGTCTGTGTGTGCGTGTCTGTGTGTGTGGCTGCGTGTCTGTGTGTGTGGCTGCGTGTCTGTGTGTGTGGCTGCGTGTCTGTGTGTGTGCGTGTCTGGGTGTGTGGCTGCGTGTTTGTGTGTGTGCGTGTCTGTGTGTGTCCGTGTCTGTGTGTGTGGCTGCGTGTCTGTGTGTGTGCGTGTCTGTGTGTGTGCGTGTCTGTGTCTGAATGTGTGCGTGTCTGTGTGTGTGCGTGTCTGTATGTGTGCGTGTCTGTGTCTGAATGTGTGCGTGTCTGAATGTGTGCGTGTCTGAGTGTGTGCGTGTCTGTGTGTGTGCGTGTCTGAGTGTGTGCGTGTCTGAGTGTGTGCGTGTCTGAGTGTGTGCGTGTCTGAGTGTGTGCGTGTCTGAGTGTGTGCGTGTCTGAGTGTGTGGCAGCGTGTCTGTGTATGTGTCCGCGTGTCTGAGTGTGTGGGTGTCTGAGTGTGTGGGTGTCTGTGTGTGTGTGCGTCTGAGTGTGTGCGCGTCTGAGTGTGTGCGCGTCTGAGTGTGTGCGTGTCTCTGTCTTTGCGCGTCTGAGTGTGTGCGCGTCTGAGTGTGTGCGCGTCTGAGTGTGTGCGTGTCTGTGTGTGCGTGTCTGTGTGTGTGCATATCTGTGTGTGTGCATGTCTGTGTGTGTGCGTGTCTGAGTGTGTGCGTGTCTGAGTGTGTGCGCGTCTGAGTGTGTGCGCGTATGAGTGTGTGCGCGTCTGAGTATGTGCGTGTCTGTGTGTGTGCGTGTCTGTGTGTGTGCATGTCTGTGTCTGTGCGTGTCTGTGTGTGTGCGTGTCTGAGTGTGTGGCAGCGTGTCTGAGTGTGTGTCCGCGTGTCTGTGTGTGTGCGTGTCTGTGTGTGTGCGTGACTGTGTGTGTGCGTGTCTGTGTGTGTGCGTGTCTGTGTGTGTGGCTGCGTGTCTGAGTGTGTGCGTGTCTGTGTGTGGCTGCGTGTCTGAGTGTGTGGCTGCGTGTCTGTGTGTGTGCGTGTCTGTGTGTGAGCGTGTCTGTGTGTGTGCGTGTCTGTCTGTGTGCACGTCTGAGTGTGTGCGTGTCTGAGTGTGTGCGTGTCTGTGTGTGTGCGTGTCTGTGTGTGTGCGTGTCTGTGTGTGTGCATGTCTGTGTGTGTGCATGTCTGAGTGTGTGCATGTCTGTGTGTGCGTGTCTGAGTGTGTGCATGTCTGTGTGTGTGCGTGTCTGAGTGTGTGGCTGCGTGTCTGAGTGTCTGCATGTCTGTGTGTGTGCGTGTCTGAGTGTGTGCGTGTCTGAGTGTGTGCATGTCTGTGTGTGTGCGTGTCTGTGTGTGTGCGTGTCTGAGTGTGTGCATGTCTGTGTGTGTGCGTGTCTGAGTGTGTGCATGTCTGTGTGTGTGGCTGCGTGTCTGTGTGTGTGCCTGTCTGTGTGTGTGGCTGCGTGTCTGTGTGTCCGCGTGTCTGTGTGTGTGCGTGTCTGTGTGTGTGCGTGTCTGTGTGTGTGGCTGCGTGTCTGTGTGTGTGCGTGTCTGTGTGTGTGACTGCGTGTCTGAGTGTGTGCGTGTCTGAGTGTGTGGATGTCTGATTGTGTGCGTGTCTGTGTGTGTGCATGTCTGTGTGTGTGGCTGCGTGTCTGTGTGTGCGTGTCTGAGTGTGTGCGTGTCTGTGTGTGTGCGTGTCTGTGTGTGTACGAGTCTGTGTGTGTGGCTGCGTGTCTGAGTGTGTGCGTGTCTGTGTGTGTGCGTGTCTGAGTGTGTGCATGTCTGTGTGTGTGCGTGTCTGTGTGTATGCGTGTCTGAGTGTGTGCATGTCTGTGTGTGTGCGTGTCTGAGTGTGTGCATGTCTGTGTGTGTGGCTGCGTGTCTGTGTGTGTGCCTGTCTGTGTGTGTGGCTGCGTGTCTGTGTGTGCATGTCTGTGTGTGTGCGTGTCTGTGTGTGTGCGTGTCTGTGTGTGTGGCTGCGTGTCTGTGTGTGTGCGTGTCTGCGTGTCTGAGTGTGTGCATTTCTGAGTGTGTGCATGTCTGAGTGTGTGCGTGTCTGTGTGTGTGCGTGTCTGTGTGTGTGCATGTCGGTGTGTGTGGCTGCGTGTCTGTGTGTGCGTGTCTGAGTGTGTGCGTGTCTGTGTGTGTGCGTGTCTGTGTGTGTGCGAGTCTGTGTGTGTGCGAGTCTGTGTGTGTGGCTGCGTGTCTGAGTGTGTGCGTGTCTGTGTGTGTGCGTGTCTGTGTGTGTGCGTGTCTCTGTGTGTGCCTGTCTGTGTGTGTGCGTGTCTGGGTGTGTGCGTGTTTGTCTGTGTGGCTGCGTGTCTGTGTGTGTGCGTGTCTGTGTGTGTGCGTGTCTGTGTGTGTGGCTGCGTGTCTGTGTGTGCGCCTGTCTGTGTGTGTGCATGTCTGTGTGTGTGGCTGCGTGTCTGTGTGTGTGCGTGTCTGTGTGTGTGCGTGTCTGTGTGTGTGGCTGCGTGTCTGTGTGTGTGCATGTCTGTGTGTGTGCGTGTCTGAGTGTGTGGCTGCGTGTCTGTGTGTGTGCGTATCTGTGTGTGTGCGTGTCTGTGTGTGTGGCTGCGTGTCTGTGTGTGTGCGTGTCTGTGTGTGTGCGTGTCTGTGTGTGTGGCTGCGTGTCTGTGTGTGTGCGTGTCTGTGTGTGTGGCTGCGTGTCTGTGTGTGTGCGTGTCTGTGTATGTGGCTGCGTGTCTGTGTGTGTGCGTGTCTGTGTGTGTGCGTGTCTGTGTGTGTGTCTGCGTGTCTGTGTGTGTGCGTGTCTGTGTGTGTGGCTGCGTGTCTGTGTGTGTCCGTGTCTGTGTGTGTGCGTGTCTGTGTGTGTGGCTGCGTGTCTGTGTGTGTGCGTGTCTTTGTGTGTGCGTGTCTGTGTGTGTGGCTGCGTGTCTGAGTGTGTCTGCGTGTCTGTGTGTGTGGCTGCGTGTCTGTGTGTGTGGCTGCGTGTCTCTGTGTGTGGCTGCGTGTCTGTGTGTGTGGCTGTGTGTCTGTGTGTGTGCGTGTCTGTGTGTGCGTGTCTGTGTGTGTGGCTGCGTGTCTGTGTGTGTGCGTGTCTGTGTGTGCGTGTCTGTCTGTGTGCGTGTCTGTGTGTGCGTGTCTGTGTGTGTGGCTGCGTGTCTGTGTGTGTGCGTGTCTTTGTGTGCGTGTCTGTGTGTGTGCGTGTCTGTGTGTGCGTGTCTGTGTGTGTGGCTGCGTGTCTGTGTGTGTGGCTGCGTGTCTGTGTGTGTGCGTGTCTGGGTGTGTGGCTGCGTGTTTGTGTGTGTGCATGTCTGTGTGTGTGTGCGTGTCTGTGTGTGTGCGTGTCTGTGTGTGTGCATGTCTGAGTGTGTGGCTGCATGTCTGAGTGTGTGGCTGCGTGTCTGTGTGTGTGCGTGTCTGTGTGTGGCTGCGTGTCTGTGTGTGGCTGCGTGTCTGTGTGTGTGCGTGTCTGTGTGTAGCTGCGTGTCTGTGTGTGTGCGTGTCTGTGTTTGTGCGTGTCTGTGTGTGGCTGCGTGTCTGTGTGTGTGGCTGCGTGTCTGAGTGTGTGCGTGTCTGAGTGTGGCTGCGTGTCTGTGTGTGTGCGTGTCTGTGTGTGGCTGCGTGTCTGTGTGTGTGGCTGCGTGTCTGTGTGTGTGCGTGTCTGTGTGTGGCTGCGTGTCTGTGTGTGTGGCTGCGTGTCTGTGTGTGTGTGCGTGTCTGTGTGTGTGCGTGTCTGAGTGTGGCTGCGTGTCTGTGTGTGTGCGTGTCTGTGTGTGGCTGCGTGTCTGTGTGTGTGGCTGCGTGTCTGTGTGTGTGCGTGTCTGTGTGTGTGGCTGCGTGTCTTAGTGTGGCTGCGTGTCTGTGTGTGTGCGTGTCTGTGTGTGTGGCTGCGTGTCTGTGTGTGTGCATGTCTGTGTGTGTGCATGTCTGTGTGTGTGGCTGCGTGTCTGTGTGTGTGCATGTCTGTGTGTGTGGCTGCGTGTCTGTGTTTGTACGTGTCTGAGTGTGTGCGTGTCTGTTTGTGTGCATGTCTGTGTGTGTGCGTGTCTGTGTGTGTGGCTGCGTGTCTGAGTGTGTGCGTGTCTGAGTGTGTGGCTGCGTGTCTGTGTGTGTGCGTGTCTGGGTGTGTGCGTGTCTGTCTGTGTGTGCGTTTCTGAGTGTGGCTGCGTGCATGTGTGTGTGCGTGTCTGTGTGTGTGGCTGCGTGTCTGTGTGTGTGCGTGTCTGTGTGTGTGCGTGTCTGTGTGTGTGGCTGCGTGTCTGTGTGTGTGCGTGTCTGTGTGTGTGCGTGTCTGTGTGTGTGGCTGCGTGTCTGAGTGTGTGCGTGTCTGTGTGTGTGCGTGTCTGTGTGTGTGGCTGCGTGTCTGTGTGTGTGCGTGTCTGTGTGTGTGCGTGTCTGTTTGTGTGGCTGCGTGTCTGTGTGTGTGCGTGTCTGTGTGTGTGCGTGTCTGTGTGTGTGCCTGTCTGTGTGTGTGAGTGTCTGGGTGTGTGCGTGTTTGTGTGTGTGGCTGCGTGTCTGTGTGTGTGCGTGTCTGTGTTTGTGGCTGCGTGTCTGTGTGTGCGCGTGTCTGTGTGTGTTCGTGTCTGTGTGTGTGGCTGCGTGTCTGTGTGTGTGCGTGTCTGTGTGTGTGCGTGTCTGAGTGTGTGGCTGCGTGTCTGTGTGTGTGCGTGTCTGTGTGTGTGCGTGTCTGTGTGTGTGGCTGCGTGTTTGTGTGTGTGCGTGTCTGTGTGTGTGCGTGTCTGTGCGTGTGGTTGCGTGTCTGTGTGTGTGCGTGTCTGTGTGTGTGGCTGCGTGTCTGTGTGTGTGCGTGTCTGTGTATGTGGCTGCGTGTCTGTGTGTGTGCGTGTCTGCGTGTCTGAGTGTGTGCATTTCTGAGTTTGTGCATGTCTGAGTGTGTGCGTGTCTGTGTGTGTGCGTGTCTGTGTGTGTGCATGTCGGTGTGTGTGGCTGCGTGTCTGTGTGTGCGTGTCTGAGTGTGTGCGTGTCTGTGTGTGTGCGTGTCTGTGTGTGTGCGAGTCTGTGTGTGTGCGAGTCTGTGTGTGTGGCTGCGTGTCTGAGTGTGTGCGTGTCTGTGTGTGTGCGTGTCTGTGTGTGTGCGTGTCTCTGTGTGTGCCTGTCTGTGTGTGTGCGTGTCTGGGTGTGTGCGTGTTTGTCTGTGTGGCTGCGTGTCTGTGTGTGTGCGTGTCTGTGTGTGTGCGTGTCTGTGTGTGTGGCTGCGTGTCTGTGTGTGCGCGTGTCTGTGTGTGTGCATGTCTGTGTGTGTGGCTGCGTGTCTGTGTGTGTGCGTGTCTGTGTGTGTGCGTGTCTGTGTGTGTGGCTGCGTGTCTGTGTGTGTGCATGTCTGTGTGTGTGCGTGTCTGAGTGTGTGGCTGCGTGTCTGTGTGTGTGCGTATCTGTGTGTGTGCGTGTCTGTGTGTGTGGCTGCGTGTCTGTGTGTGTGCGTGTCTGTGTGTGTGCGTGTCTGTGTGTGTGGCTGCGTGTCTGTGTGTGTGCGTGTCTGTGTGTGTGGCTGCGTGTCTGTGTGTGTGCGTGTCTGTGTATGTGGCTGCGTGTCTGTGTGTGTGCGTGTCTGTGTGTGTGCGTGTCTGTGTGTGTGTCTGCGTGTCTGTGTGTGTGCGTGTCTGTGTGTGTGGCTGCGTGTCTGTGTGTGTCCGTGTCTGTGTGTGTGCCTGTCTGTGTGTGTGGCTGCGTGTCTGTGTGTGTGCGTGTCTTTGTGTGTGCGTGTCTGTGTGTGTGGCTGCGTGTCTGAGTGTGGCTGCGTGTCTGTGTGTGTGGCTGCGTGTCTGTGTGTGTGGCTGCGTGTCTCTGTGTGTGGCTGCGTGTCTGTGTGTGTGGCTGTGTGTCTGTGTGTGTGCGTATCTGTGTGTGCGTGTCTGTGTGTGTGGCTGCGTGTCTGTGTGTGTGCGTGTCTGTGTGTGCGTGTCTGTCTGTGTGCGTGTCTGTGTGTGCGTGTCTGTGTGTGTGGCTGCGTGTCTGTGTGTGTGCGTGTCTTTGTGTGCGTGTCTGTGTGTGTGCGTGTCTGTGTGTGCGTGTCTGTGTGTGTGGCTGCGTGTCTGTGTGTGTGGCTGCGTGTCTGTGTGTGTGCGTGTCTGGGTGTGTGGCTGCGTGTTTGTGTGTGTGCATGTCTGTGTGTGTGTGCGTGTCTGTGTGTGTGCATGTCTGAGTGTGTGGCTGCATGTCTGAGTGTGTGGCTGCGTGTCTGTGTGTGTGCGTGTCTGTGTGTGGCTGCGTGTCTGTGTGTGGCTGCGTGTCTGTGTGTGTGCGTGTCTGTGTGTAGCTGCGTGTCTGTGTGTGTGCGTGTCTGTGTTTGTGCGTGTCTGTGTGTGGCTGCGTGTCTGTGTGTGTGGCTGCGTGTCTGAGTGTGTGCGTGTCTGAGTGTGGCTGCGTGTCTGTGTGTGTGCGTGTCTGTGTGTGGCTGCGTGTCTGTGTGTGTGGCTGCGTGTCTGTGTGTGTGCGTGTCTGTGTGTGGCTGCGTGTCTGTGTGTGTGGCTGCGTGTCTGTGTGTGTGTGCGTGTCTGTGTGTGTGCGTGTCTGAGTGTGGCTGCGTGTCTGTGTGTGTGCGTGTCTGTGTGTGGCTGCGTGTCTGTGTGTGTGGCTGCGTGTCTGTGTGTGTGCGTGTCTGTGTGTGTGGCTGCGTGTCTTAGTGTGGCTGCGTGTCTGTGTGTGTGCGTGTCTGTGTGTGTGGCTGCGTGTCTGTGTGTGTGCATGTCTGTGTGTGTGCATGTCTGTGTGTGTGGCTGCGTGTCTGTGTGTGTGCATGTCTGTGTGTGTGGCTGCGTGTCTGTGTTTGTACGTGTCTGAGTGTGTGCGTGTCTGTTTGTGTGCATGTCTGTGTGTGTGCGTGTCTGTGTGTGTGGCTGCGTGTCTGAGTGTGTGCGTGTCTGAGTGTGTGGCTGCGTGTCTGTGTGTGTGCGTGTCTGGGTGTGTGCGTGTCTGTCTGTGTGTGCGTTTCTGAGTGTGGCTGCGTGCATGTGTGTGTGCGTGTCTGTGTGTGTGGCTGCGTGTCTGTGTGTGTGCGTGTCTGTGTGTGTGCGTGTCTGTGTGTGTGGCTGCGTGTCTGTGTGTGTGCGTGTCTGTGTGTGTGCGTGTCTGTGTGTGTGGCTGCGTGTCTGAGTGTGTGCGTGTCTGTGTGTGTGCGTGTCTGTGTGTGTGGCTGCGTGTCTGTGTGTGTGCGTGTCTGTGTGTGTGCGTGTCTGTTTGTGTGGCTGCGTGTCTGTGTGTGTGCGTGTCTGTGTGTGTGCGTGTCTGTGTGTGTGCCTGTCTGTGTGTGTGCGTGTCTGGGTGTGTGCGTGTTTGTGTGTGTGTCTGCGTGTCTGTGTGTGTGCGGGTCTGTGTGTGTGGCTGCGTGTCTGTGTGTGCGCGTGTCTGTGTGTGTTCGTGTCTGTGTGTGTGGCTGCGTGTCTGTGTGTGTGCGTGTCTGTGTGTGTGCGTGTCTGAGTGTGTGGCTGCGTGTCTGTGTGTGTGCGTGTCTGTGTGTGTGCGTGTCTGTGTGTGTGGCTGCGTGTTTGTGTGTGTGCGTGTCTGTGTGTGTGCGTGTCTGTGCGTGTGGTTGCGTGTCTGTGTGTGTGCGTGTCTGTGTGTGTGGCTGCGTGTCTGTGTGTGTGCGTGTCTGTGTATGTGGCTGCGTGTCTGTGTATGTGGCTGCGTGTCTGTCTGTGTGCGTGTCTGTGTGTGTACGTGTCTGTGTGTGTGGCTGCGTGTCTGTGTGTGTGCGTGTCTGTGTGTGTGCGTGTCTGTGTGTGTGGCTGCGTGTCTGTGTGTGTGCGTGTCTGTGTGTGTGCGTGTCTGTGTGTGTGGCTACGTGTCTGTGTGTGTGCGTGTCTTTGTGTGTGCGTGTCTGTGTGTGTAGCTGCGTGTCTGAGTGTGGCTGCGTGTCTGTGTGTGTGGCTGCGTGTCTGTGTGTATGGCTGCGTGTCTCTGTGTGTGGCTGCGTGTCTGTGTGTGTGGCTGCGTGTCTGTGTGTGTGGCTGTGTGTCTGTGTGTGGGGCTGCGTGTCTGTGTGTGTGCGTGTCTGTGTGTGTGCGTGTCTGTGTGTGCGTGTCTGTGTGTGTGGCTGCGTGTCTGTGTATGTGGCAGCGTGTCTGTGTGTGTGCGTGTCTGTGTGTGCGTGTCGGTGTGTGTGCGTGTCTGTGTGTGCGTGTCTGTGTGTGTGGCTGCGTGTCTGACTGTGTGCGTGTCTGTGTGTGCGTGTCTGTGTGTGTGAGTGTCTGTGTGTGCGTGTCTGTGTGTGTGGCTGCGTGTCTGTGTGTGTGGCTGCGTGTCTGTGTGTGTGGCTGCGTGTCTGTGTGTGTGCGTGTCTGGGTGTGTGGCTGCGTGTTTGTGTGTGTGCGTGTCTGTGTGTGTCCGTGTCTGTGTCTGAATGTGTGCGTGTCTGTGTGTGTGTGTGTCTGTATGTGTGCGTGTCTGTGTCTGAATGTGTGCGTGTCTGAATGTGTGCGTGTCTGAGTGTGTGCGTGTCTGTGTGTGTGCGTGTCTGTGTGTGTGTCTGCGTGTCTGTGTGTGTGCGTGTCTGTGTGTGTGGCTGCGTGTCTGTGTGTGTCCGTGTCTGTGTGTGTGCGTGTCTGTGTGTGTGGCTGCGTGTCTGTGTGTGTGCGTGTCTTTGTGTGTGCGTGTCTGTGTGTGTGGCTGCGTGTCTGAGTGTGGCTGCGTGTCTGTGTGTGTGGCTGCGTGTCTGTGTGTGTGGCTGCGTGTCTCTGTGTGTGGCTGCGTGTCTGTGTGTGTGGCTGCGTGTCTGTGTGTGTGGCTGTGTGTCTGTGTGTGTGCGTGTCTGTGTGTGTGTGTCTGTGTGTGTGGCTGCGTGTCTGTGTGTGTGCGTGTCTGTGTGTGCGTGTCTGTGTGTGTGCGTGTCTGTGTGTGCGTGTCTGTGTGTGTGGCTGCGTGTCTGTGTGTGTGCGTGTCTGTGTGTGCGTGTCTGTCTGTGTGCGTGTCTGTGTGTGCGTGTCTGTGTGTGTGGCTGCGTGTCTGTGTGTGTGCGTGTCTTTGTGTGCGTGTCTGTGTGTGTGCGTGTCTGTGTGTGCGTGTCTGTGTGTGTGGCTGCGTGTCTGTGTGTGTGGCTGCGTGTCTGTGTGTGTGCGTGTCTGGGTGTGTGGCTGCGTGTTTGTGTGTGTGCATGTCTGTGTGTGTGTGCGTGTCTGTGTGTGTGCGTGTCTGTGTGTGTGCATGTCTGAGTGTGTGGCTGCATGTCTGAGTGTGTGGCTGCGTGTCTGTGTGTGTGCGTGTCTGTGTGTGGCTGCGTGTCTGTGTGTGGCTGCGTGTCTGTGTGTGTGCGTGTCTGTGTGTAGCTGCGTGTCTGTGTGTGTGCGTGTCTGTGTTTGTGCGTGTCTGTGTGTGGCTGCGTGTCTGTGTGTGTGGCTGCGTGTCTGAGTGTGTGCGTGTCTGAGTGTGGCTGCGTGTCTGTGTGTGTGCGTGTCTGTGTGTGGCTGCGTGTCTGTGTGTGTGGCTGCGTGTCTGTGTGTGTGCGTGTCTGTGTGTGTGCGTGTCTGTGTGTGTGGCTGCGTGTCTGTGTGTGTGGCTGCGTGTCTGTGTGTGTGTGCGTGTCTGTGTGTGTGCGTGTCTGAGTGTGGCTGCGTGTCTGTGTGTGTGCGTGTCTGTGTGTGGCTGCGTGTCTGTGTGTGTGGCTGCGTGTCTGTGTGTGTGCGTGTCTGTGTGTGTGGCTGCGTGTCTTAGTGTGGCTGCGTGTCTGTGTGTGTGCGTGTCTGTGTGTGTGGCTGCGTGTCTGTGTGTGTGCATGTCTGTGTGTGTGCATGTCTGTGTGTGTGGCTGCGTGTCTGTGTGTGTGCATGTCTGTGTGTGTGGCTGCGTGTCTGTGTTTGTACGTGTCTGAGTGTGTGCGTGTCTTTTTGTGTGCATGTCTGTGTGTGTGCGTGTCTGTGTGTGTGGCTGCGTGTCTGAGAGTGTGCGTGTCTGAGTGTGTGGCTGCGTGTCTGTGTGTGTGCGTGTCTGGGTGTGTGCGTGTCTGTCTGTGTGTGCGTTTCTGAGTGTGGCTGCGTGCATGTGTGTGTGCGTGTCTGTGTGTGTGGCTGCGTGTCTGTGTGTGTGCGTGTCTGTGTGTGTGCGTGTCTGTGTGTGTGGCTGCGTGTCTGTGTGTGTGCGTGTCTGTGTGTGTGCGTGTCTGTGTGTGTGGCTGCGTGTCTGAGTGTGTGCGTGTCTGTGTGTGTGCGTGTCTGTGTGTGTGGCTGCGTGTCTGTGTGTGTGCGTGTCTGTGTGTGTGCGTGTCTGTTTGTGTGGCTGCGTGTCTGTGTGTGTGCGTGTCTGTGTGTGTGCGTGTCTGTGTGTGTGCGTGTCTGTGTGTGTGCCTGTCTGTGTGTGTGCGTGTCTGGGTGTGTGCGTGTTTGTGTGTGTGGCTGCGTGTCTGTGTGTGTGCGTGTCTGTGTGTGTGGCTGCGTGTCTGTGTGTGCGCGTGTCTGTGTGTGTGCGTGTCTGTGTGTGTGGCTGCGTGTCTGTGTGTGTGCGTGTCTGTGTGTCTGTGTGTGTGGCTGCGTGTCTGTGTGTGTTCGTGTCTGTGTGTGTGGCTGCGTGTCTGTGTGTGTGCGTGTCTGTGTGTGTGCGTGTCTGAGTGTGTGGCTGCGTGTCTGTGTGTGTGCGTGTCTGTGTGTGTGCGTGTCTGTGTGTGTGGCTGCGTGTTTGTGTGTGTGCGTGTCTGTGTGTGTGCGTGTCTGTGCGTGTGGTTGCGTGTCTGTGTGTGTGCGTGTCTGTGTGTGTGGCTGCGTGTCTGTGTGTGTGCGTGTCTGTGTATGTGGCTGCGTGTCTGTGTATGTGGCTGCGTGTCTGTCTGTGTGCGTGTCTGTGTGTGTACGTGTCTGTGTGTGTGGCTGCGTGTCTGTGTGTGTGCGTGTCTGTGTGTGTGCATGTCTGTGTGTGTGGCTGCGTGTCTGTGTGTGTGCGTGTCTGTGTGTGTGCGTGTCTGTGTGTGTGGCTGCGTGTCTGTGTGTGTGCGTGTCTTTGTGTGTGCGTGTCTGTGTGTGTGGCTGCGTGTCTGAGTGTGGCTGCGTGTCTGTGTGTGTGGCTGCGTGTCTGTGTGTATGGCTGCGTGTCTCTGTGTGTGGCTGCGTGTCTGTGTGTGTGGCTGCGTGTCTGTGTGTGTGGCTGTGTGTCTGTGTGTGGGGCTGCGTGTCTGTGTGTGTGCGTGTCTGTGTGTGTGCGTGTCTGTGTGTGCGTGTCTGTGTGTGTGGCTGCGTGTCTGTGTATGTGGCAGCGTGTCTGTGTGTGTGCGTGTCTGTGTGTGCGTGTCGGTGTGTGTGCGTGTCTGTGTGTGCGTGTCTGTGTGTGTGGCTGCGTGTCTGACTGTGTGCGTGTCTGTGTGTGCGTGTCTGTGTGTGTGAGTGTCTGTGTGTGCGTGTCTGTGTGTGTGGCTGCGTGTCTGTGTGTGTGGCTGCGTGTCTGTGTGTGTGGCTGCGTGTCTGTGTGTGTGCGTGTCTGGGTGTGTGGCTGCGTGTTTGTGTGTGTGCGTGTCTGTGTGTGTCCGTGTCTGTGTGTGTGGCTGCGTGTCTGTGTGTGTGCGTGTCTGTGTGTGTGCGTGTCTGTGTCTGAATGTGTGCGTGTCTGTGTGTGTGTGTGTCTGTATGTGTGCGTGTCTGTGTCTGAATGTGTGCGTGTCTGAATGTGTGCGTGTCTGAGTGTGTGCGTGTCTGTGTGTGTGCGTGTCTGAGTGTGTGCGTGTCTGAGTGTGTGCGTGTCTGAGTGTGTGCGTGTCTGAGTGTGTGCGTGTCTGAGTGTGTGCGTGTCTGAGTGTGTGGCAGCGTGTCTGTGTGTGTGTCCGCGTGTCTGAGTGTGTGGGTGTCTGAGTGTGTGGGTGTCTGTGTGTGTGTGCGTCTGAGTGTGTGCGCGTCTGAGTGTGTGCGCGTCTGAGTGTGTGCGTGTCTCTGTCTTTGCGCGTCTGAGTGTGTGCGCGTCTGAGTGTGTGCGCGTCTGAGTGTGTGCGTGTCTGTGTGTGCGTGTCTGTGTGTGTGCATATCTGTGTGTGTGCATGTCTGTGTGTGTGCGTGTCTGAGTGTGTGCGTGTCTGAGTGTGTGCGCGTCTGAGTGTGTGCGCGTCTGAGTGTGTGCGCGTCTGAGTATGTGCGTGTCTGTGTGTGTGCGTGTCTGTGTGTGTGCATGTCTGTGTCTGTGCGTGTCTGTGTGTGTGCGTGTCTGAGTGTGTGGCAGCGTGTCTGAGTGTGTGTCCGCGTGTCTGTGTGTGTGCGTGTCTGTGTGTGTGCGTGACTGTGTGTGTGCGTGTCTGTGTGTGTGCGTGTCTGTGTGTGTGGCTGCGTGTCTGAGTGTGTGCGTGTCTGTGTGTGGCTGCGTGTCTGAGTGTGTGGCTGCGTGTCTGTGTGTGTGCATGTCTGAATGTGTGCGTGTCTGTGTGTGTGCGTGTCTGTGTGTGAGCGTGTCTGTGTGTGTGCGTGTCTGTCTGTGTGCACGTCTGAGTGTGTGCGTGTCTGAGTGTGTGCGTGTCTGTGTGTGTGCGTGTCTGTGTGTGTGCGTGTCTGTGTGTGTGCGTGTCTGTGTGTGTGCATGTCTGTGTGTGTGCACGTCAGAGTGTGTGCGTGTCTGAGTGTGTGCGTGTCTGTGTGTGTGCGTGTCTGTCTGTGTGCGTGTCTGAGTGTGTGGCTGCGTGTCTGAGTGTGTGCATGTCTGAGTGTGTGCATGTCTGTGTGTGTGCGTGTCTGAGTGTGTGCATGTCTGTGTGTGTGCGTGTCTGAGTGTGTGGCTGCGTGTCTGAGTGTGTGCATGTCTGTGTGTGTGCGTGTCTGAGTGTGTGCGTGTCTGAGTGTGTGCGTGTCTGTGTGTGTGGCTGCGTGTCTGTGTGTGTGCGTGTCTGTGTGTGTGCGTGTCTGTGTGTGTGGCTGCGTGTCTGAGTGTGTGCGTGTCTGTGTGTGTGCGTGTCTGTGTGTGTGGCTGCGTGTCTGTGTGTGTGCGTGTCTGTGTGTGTGCGTGTCTGTTTGTGTGGCTGCGTGTCTGTGTGTGTGCGTGTCTGTGTGTGTGCGTGTCTGTGTGTGTGCGTGTCTGTGTGTGTGCCTGTCTGTGTGTGTGCGTGTCTGGGTGTGTGCGTGTTTGTGTGTGTGGCTGCGTGTCTGTGTGTGTGCGTGTCTGTGTGTGTGGCTGCGTGTCTGTGTGTGCGCGTGTCTGTGTGTGTGCGTGTCTGTGTGTGTGGCTGCGTGTCTGTGTGTGTGCGTGTCTGTGTGTCTGTGTGTGTGGCTGCGTGTCTGTGTGTGTTCGTGTCTGTGTGTGTGGCTGCGTGTCTGTGTGTGTGCGTGTCTGTGTGTGTGCGTGTCTGAGTGTGTGGCTGCGTGTCTGTGTGTGTGCGTGTCTGTGTGTGTGCGTGTCTGTGTGTGTGGCTGCGTGTTTGTGTGTGTGCGTGTCTGTGTGTGTGCGTGTCTGTGCGTGTGGTTGCGTGTCTGTGTGTGTGCGTGTCTGTGTGTGTGGCTGCGTGTCTGTGTGTGTGCGTGTCTGTGTATGTGGCTGCGTGTCTGTGTATGTGGCTGCGTGTCTGTCTGTGTGCGTGTCTGTGTGTGTACGTGTCTGTGTGTGTGGCTGCGTGTCTGTGTGTGTGCGTGTCTGTGTGTGTGCGTGTCTGTGTGTGTGGCTGCGTGTCTGTGTGTGTGCGTGTCTGTGTGTGTGCGTGTCTGTGTGTGTGGCTGCGTGTCTGAGTGTGGCTGCGTGTCTGTGTCTGTGGCTGCGTGTCTGTGTGTATGGCTGCGTGTCTCTGTGTGTGGCTGCGTGTCTGTGTGTGTGGCTGCGTGTCTGTGTGTGTGGCTGTGTGTCTGTGTGTGGGGCTGCGTGTCTGTGTGTGTGCGTGTCTGTGTGTGTGCGTGTCTGTGTGTGCGTGTCTGTGTGTGTGGCTGCGTGTCTGTGTATGTGGCAGCGTGTCTGTCTGTGTGCACGTCTGAGTGTGTGCGTGTCTGAGTGTGTGCGTGTCTGTGTGTGTGCGTGTCTGTGTGTGTGCGTGTCTGTGTGTGTGTGTGTCTGTGTGTGTGCATGTCTGTGTGTGTGCACGTCAGAGTGTGTGCGTGTCTGAGTGTGTGCGTGTCTGTGTGTGTGCGTGTCTGAGTGTGTGCGTGTCTGAGTGTGTGCGTGTCTGAGTGTGTGCGTGTCTGAGTGTGTGCGTGTCTGAGTGTGTGCGTGTCTGAGTGTGTGGCAGCGTGTCTGTGTGTGTGTCCGCGTGTCTGAGTGTGTGGGTGTCTGAGTGTGTGGGTGTCTGTGTGTGTGTGCGTCTGAGTGTGTGCGCGTCTGAGTGTGTGCGCGTCTGAGTGTGTGCGTGTCTCTGTCTTTGCGCGTCTGAGTGTGTGCGCGTCTGAGTGAGTGCGCGTCTGAGTGTGTGCGTGTCTGTGTGTGCGTGTCTGTGTGTGTGCATATCTGTGTGTGTGTATGTCTGTGTGTGTGCGTGTCTGAGTGTGTGCGTGTCTGAGTGTGTGCGCGTCTGAGTGTGTGCGCGTCTGAGTGTGTGCGCGTCTGAGTATGTGCGTGTCTGTGTGTGTGCGTGTCTGTGTGTGTGCATGTCTGTGTCTGTGCGTGTCTGTGTGTGTGCGTGTCTGAGTGTGTGGCAGCGTGTCTGAGTGTGTGTCCGCGTGTCTGTGTGTGTGCGTGTCTGTGTGTGTGCGTGACTGTGTGTGTGCGTGTCTGTGTGTTTGCGTGTCTGTGTGTGTGGCTGCGTGTCTGAGTGTGTGCGTGTCTGTGTGTGGCTGCGTGTCTGAGTGTGTGGCTGCGTGTCTGTGTGTGTGCATGTCTGAATGTGTGCGTGTCTGTGTGTGTGCGTGTCTGTGTGTGAGCGTGTCTGTGTGTGTGCGTGTCTGTCTGTGTGCACGTCTGAGTGTGTGCGTGTCTGAGTGTGTGCGTGTCTGTGTGTGTGCGTGTCTGTGTGTGTGCGTGTCTGTGTGTGTGCGTGTCTGTGTGTGTGCATGTCTGTGTGTGTGCACGTCAGAGTGTGTGCGTGTCTGAGTGTGTGCGTGTCTGTGTGTGTGCGTGTCTGTGTGTGTGCGTGTCTGAGTGTGTGGCTGCGTGTCTGAGTGTGTGCATGTCTGAGTGTGTGCATGTCTGTGTGTGTGCGTGTCTGAGTGTGTGCATGTCTGTGTGTGTGCGTGTCTGAGTGTGTGGCTGCGTGTCTGAGTGTGTGCATGTCTGTGTGTGTGCGTGTCTGAGTGTGTGCGTGTCTGAGTGTGTGCATGTCTGTGTGTGTGCGTGTCTATGTGTGTGCGTGTCTGAGTGTGTGCATGTCTGTGTGTGTGCGTGTCTGAGTGTGTGCGTGTCTGTGTGTGTGGCTGCGTGTCTGTGTGTGCGCGTGTCTGCGTGTGTGACTGCGTGTCTGAGTGTGTGCGTGTCTGAGTATGTGCATGTCTGAGTGTGTGCGTGTCTGTGTGTGTGCGTGTCTGTGTGTGTGCATGTCGGTGTGTGTGGCTGCGTGTCTGTGTGTGCGTGTCTGTGTGTGTGCGTGTCTGTGTGTGTGCGAGTCTGTGTGTGTGCGAGTCTGTGTGTGTGGCTGCGTGTCTGAGTGTGTGCGTGTCTGTGTGTGTGCGTGTCTGTGTGTGTGCGTGACTGTGTGTGTGCCTGTCTGTGTGTGTGCGTTTCTGGGTGTGTGCGTGTTTGTCTGTGTGGCTGCGTGTCTGTGTGTGTGCGTGTCTGTGTGTGTGCGTGTCTGTGTGTGTGGCTGCGTGTCTGTGTGTGCGCGTGTCTGTGTGTGTGCCTGTCTGTGTGTGTGGCTACATGTCTGTGTGTGTGCGTGTCTGTGTGTGTGCGTGTCTGTGTGTGTGGCTGCGTGTCTGTGTGTGTGCATGTCTGTGTGTGTGCGTGTCTGAGTGTGTGGCTGCGTGTCTGTGTGTGTGCGTGTCTGTGTGTGTGCGTGTCTGTGTGTGTGGCTGCGTGTCTGTGTGTGTGCGTGTCTGTGTGTGTGCGTGTCTGTGTGTGTGGTTGCGTGTCTGTGTGTGTGCGTGTCTGTGTGTGTGGCTGCGAGTCTGTGTGTGTGCGTGTCTTTGTATGTGGCTGCGTGTCTGTGTGTGTGCCTGTCTGTGTGTGTGCGTGTCTGTGTGTGTGGCTGCGTGTCTGTGTGTGTGCGTGTCTGTGTGTGTGCGTGTCTGTGTGTGTGGCTGCGTGTCTGTGTGTGTGCGTGTCTGTGTGTGTGCGTGTCTGTGTGTGTGGCTGCGTGTCTGTGTGTGTGCGTGTCTTTGTGTGTGCGTGTCTGTGTGTGTGGCTGCGTGTCTGAGTGTGTGGCTGCGTGTCTCTGTGTGTGGCTGCGTGTCTGTGTGTGTGGCTGCGTGTCTGTGTGTGTGGCTGTGTATCTGTGTGTGTGGCTGCGTGTCTGTGTGTGTGCGTGTCTGTGTGTGTGGCTGCGTGTCTGTGTGTGTGCGTGTCTGTGTGTGCGTGTCTGTGTGTGTGCGTGTCTGTATGTGAGTGTCTGTGTGTGTGGCTGTGTGTCTGTGTGTGTGGCTGCGTGTCTCTGTGTGTGGCTGCGTGTCTGTGTGTGTGGCTGCGTGTCTGTGTGTGTGGCTGCGTGTCTCTGTGTGTGGCTGCGTGTCTGTGTGTGTGGCTGCGTGTCTGTGTGTGTGGCTGTGTATCTGTGTGTGTGGCTGCGTGTCTGTGTGTGTGCGTGTCTGTGTGTGTGCGTGTCTGTGTGTGCGTGTCTGTGTGTGTGGCTGCGTGTCTGTGTATGTGGCTGCGTGTCTGTGTATGATGCTGCGTGTCTGTGTGTGTGCGTGTCTGTGTGTGCGTGTCTGTGTGTGTGCGTGTCTGTATGTGCGTGTCTGTGTGTGTGGCTGCGTGTCTGTCTGTGTGCGTGTCTGTGTGTGTGCGTGTCTGTGTGTGTGCGTGTCTGTATGTGAGCGTGTCTGTGTGTGCGCGTGTCTGTCTGTGTGCACGTCTGAGTGTGTGCGTGTCTGAGTGTGTGCGTGTCTGTGTGTGTGCGTGTCTGTGTGTGTGCGTGTCTGTGTGTGTGCGTGTCTGTGTGTGTGCGTGTCTGATTGTGTGGCTGCGTGTCTGAGTGTGTGCATGTCTGAGTGTATGCATGTCTGTGTGTGTGCGTGTCTGAGTGTGTGGCTGCGTGTCTGAGTGTGTGCATGTCTGTGTGTGTGCGTGTCTGAGTGTGTGCGTGTCTGAGTGTGTGCATGTCTGTGTGTGTGCGTGTCTGTGTGTGTGCGTGTCTGAGTGTGTGCATGTCTGTGTGTGTGCGTGTCTGAGTGTGTGCATGTCTGTGTGTGTGGCTGCGTGTCTGTGTGTGTGCCTGTCTGTGTGTGTGGCTGCGTGTCTGTGTGTCCGCGTGTCTGTGTGTGTGCGTGTCTGTGTGTGTGCGTGTCTGTGTGTGTGGCTGCGTGTCTGTGTGTGTGCGTGTCTGTGTGTGTGACTGCGTGTCTGAGTGTGTGCGTGTCTCAGTGTGTGGATGTCTGAGTGTGTGCGTGTCTGTGTGTGTGCATGTCTGTGTGTGTGGCTGCGTGTCTATGTGTGCGTGTCTGAGTGTGTGCGTGTATGTGTGTGTGCGTGTCTGTGTGTGTACGAGTCTGTGTGTGTGGCTGCGTGTCTGAGTGTGTGCGTGTCTGTGTGTGTGCGTGTCTGAGTGTGTGCGGGTCTGAGTGTGTGCATGTCTGTGTGTGTGCGTGTCTGTGTTTGTGCGTGTCTGTGTGTGGCTGCGTGTCTGTGTGTGTGGCTGCGTGTCTGTGTGTGTGCGTGTCTGTGTGTGGCTGCGTGTCTGTGTGTGTGGCTGCGTGTCTGTGTGTGTGCGTGTCTGTGTGTGTGCGTGTCTGAGTGTGGCTGCGTGTCTGTGTGTGTGCGTGTCTTTGTGTGGCTGCGTGTCTGTGTGTGTGGCTGCGTGTCTGTGTGTGTGCGTGTCTGTGTGTGTGGCTGCGTGTCTTAGTGTGGCTGCGTGTCTGTGTGTGTGCGTGTCTGTGTGTGTGGCTGCGTGTCTGTGTGTGTGCATGTCTGTGTGTGTGCATGTCTGTGTGTGTGGCTGCGTGTCTGTGTGTGTGCATGTCTGTGTGTGTGGCTGCGTGTCTGTGTTTGTACGTGTCTGAGTGTGTGCGTGTCTGTTTGTGTGCATGTCTGTGTGTGTGAGTGTCTGTGTGTGTGGCTGCGTGTCTGAGTGTGTGCGTGTCTGAGTGTGTGGCTGCGTGTCTGTGTGTGTGCGTGTCTGGGTGTGTGCGTGTCTGTCTGTGTGTGCGTTTCTGTGTGTGGCTGCGTGCATGTGTGTGTGCGTGTCTGTGTGTGTGGCTGCGTGTCTGTGTGTGTGCGTGTCTGTGTGTGTGTCTGTCTGTGTGTGTGGCTGCGTGTCTGTGTGTGTGCGTGTCTGTGTGTGTGCGTATCTGTGTGTGTGGCTGCGTGTCTGAGTGTGTGCGTGTCTGTGTGTGTGCGTGTCTGTGTGTGTGGCTGCGTGTCTGTGTGTGTGCGTGTCTGTGTGTGTGCGTGTCTGTTTGTGTGGCTGCGTGTCTGTGTGTGTGCATGTCTGTGTGTGTGCGTGTCTGTGTGTGTGCCTGTCTGTGTGTGTGCGTGTCTGGGTGTGTGCGTGTTTGTGTGTGTGGCTGCGTGTCTGTGTGTGCGCGTGTCTGTGTGTGTGCGTGTCTGTGTGTGTGGCTGCGTGTCTGTGTGTGTGCGTGTCTGTGTGTGTGGCTGCGTGTCTGTGTGTGTTCGTGTCTGTGTGTGTGGCTGCGTGTCTGTGTGTGTGCGTGTCTGTGTGTGTGCGTGTCTGAGTGTGTGGCTGCGTGTCTGTGTGTGTGCGTGTCTGTGTGTGTGCGTGTCTGTGTGTGTGGCTGCGTGTCTATGTGTGTGCGTGTCTGTGTGTGTGCGTGTCTGTGTGTGTGGCTGCGTGTCTGTGTGTGTGCGTGTCTGTGTGTGTGCGTGTCTGTGTGTGTGCGTGTCTGTGTGTGTGCCTGTCTGTGTGTGTGCGTGTCTGGGTGTGTGCATGTTTGTGTGTGTGGCTGCGTGTCTGTGTGTGTGCGTGTCTGTGTGTGTGCGTGTCTGTGTGTGTGGCTGCGTGTCTGTGTGTGCGCGTGTCTGTGTGTGTGCGTGCCTGTGTGTGTGGCTGCGTGTCTGTGTGTGTGCGTGTCTGTGTGTGTGCGTGTCTGTGTGTGTGGCTGCGTGTCTGTGTGTGTGCGTGTCTGTGTGTGTGCGTGTCTGAGTGTGTGGCTGCGTGTCTGTGTGTGCGTATCTGTGTGTGTGCGTGTCTGTGTGTGTGGCTGCGTGTCTGTGTGTGTGCGTGTCTGTGTGTGTGCGTGTCTGTGTGTGTGGCTGCGTGTCTGTGTGTGTGCGTGTCTGTGTGTGTGGCTGCGTGTCTGTGTGTGTGCGTGTCTGTGTATGTGGCTGCGTGTCTGTGTGTGTGCGTGTCTGTGTGTGTGCGTGTCTGTGTGTGTGTCTGCGTGTCTGTGTGTGTGCGTGTCTGTGTGTGTGGCTGCGTGTCTGTGTGTGTCCGTGTCTGTGTGTGTGCGTGTCTGTGTGTGTGGCTGCGTGTCTGTGTGTGTGCGTGTCTTTGTGTGTGCGTGTCTGTGTGTGTGGCTGCGTGTCTGAGTGTGGCTGCGTGTCTGTGTGTGTGGCTGCGTGTCTGTGTGTGTGGCTGCGTGTCTCTGTGTGTGGCTGCGTGTCTGTGTGTGTGGCTGCGTGTCTGTGTGTGTGGCTGTGTGTCTGTGTGTGTGGCTGCGTGTCTGTGTGTGTGCGTGTCTGTGTGTGCGTGTCTGTGTGTGTGGCTGCGTGTCTGTGTGTGTGCGTGTCTGTGTGTGCGTGTCTGTGTGTGTGCGTGTCTGTGTGTGCGTGTCTGTGTGTGTGGCTGCGTGTCTGTGTGTGTGGCTGCGTGTCTGTGTGTGTGGCTGCGTGTCTGTGTGTGTGCGTGTCTGGGTGTGTGGCTGCGTGTTTGTGTGTGTGCGTGTCTGTGTGTGTGCGTGTCTTTGTGTGTGAGTGTCTGTGTGTGTGGCTGCGTGTCTGTGTGTGTGCGTGTCTGTGTGTGTGCGTGTCTGTGTCTGAATGTGTGCGTGTCTGAATGTGTGCGAGTCTGTGTGTGTGCGTGTCTGTGTCTGAATGTGTGCGTGTCTGAATGTGTGCGTGTCTGAGTGTGTGCGTGTCTGTGTGTGTGCGTGTCTGAGTGTGTGCGTGTCTGAGTGTGTGCGTGTCTGAGTGTGTGCGTGTCTGTGTGTGTGCGTGTCTGAGTGTGTGCGTGTCTGAGTGTGTGCATGACTGAGTGTGTGCGTGTCTGAGTGTGTGCGTGTCTGAGTGTGTGCGTGTCTGTGCGTGTCGGAGTGTTTGCGTGTCTGAGTGTGTGCGTGTCTGTGTGTGTGCGTGTCTGTGTGTGTGCGTGTCTATGTGTATGCGTGTCTGAGTGTGTGCGTGTCTGAGTGTGTGCGTGTCTGAGTGTGTGCGTGTCTGAGTGTGTGGCAGCGTGTCTGAGTGTGTGTCCGCGTGTCTGAGTGTGTGGGTGTCTGTGTGTGTGTGCGTCTGAGTGTGTGCGCGTCTGAGTGTGTGCGCGTCTGAGTGTGTGCGTGTCTCTGTCTGTGCGCGCCTGAGTGTGTGCGCGTCTGAGTGTGTGCGTGTCTGTGTGTGCGTGTCTGTGTGCGTGCATGTCTGAGTGTGTGCGTGTCTGTGTGTGTGCGTGTCTGAGTGTGTGCATGTCTGAGTGTGTGCGTGTCTGTGTCTGTGCATGTCTGTGTGTGTGGCTGCGTGTCTGTGTGTGCGTGTCTGAGTGTGTGCGTGTCTGTGTGTGTGCCTGTCTGTGTGTGTGCGTGTCTGTGTGTGTGCGTGTCTGTGTGGCTGCGTGTCTGTGTGTGTGCGTGTCTGTGTGTGTGCGTGTCTGTGTGTGTGGCTGCGTGTCTGTGTGTGCGCGTGTCTGTGTGTGTGCATGTCTGTGTGTGTGGCTGCGTGTCTGTGTGTGTGCGTGTCTGTGTGTGTGCGTGTCTGTGTGTGTGGCTGCGTGTCTGTGTGTGTGCATGTCTGTGTGTGTGCGTGTCTTAGTGTGTGGCTGCGTGTCTGTGTGTGTGCGTATCTGTGTGTGTGCGTGTCTGTGTGTGTGGCTGCGTGTCTGTGTGTGTGCGTGTCTGTGTGTGTGCGTGTCTGTGTGTGTGGCTGCGTGTCTGTGTGTGTGCGTGTCTGTGTGTGTGGCTGCGTGTCTGTGTGTGTGCGTGTCTGTGTATGTGGCTGCGTGTCTGTGTGTGTGCGTGTCTGTGTGTGTGCGTGTCTGTGTGTGTGTCTGCGTGTCTGTGTGTATGCGTGTCTGTGTGTGTGGCTGCGTGTCTGTGTGTGTCCGTGTCTGTGTGTGTGCGTGTCTGTGTGTGTGGCTGCGTGTCTGTGTGTGTGCGTGTCTTTGTGTGTGCGTGTCTGTGTGTGTGGCTGCGTGTCTGAGTGTGGCTGCGTGTCTGTGTGTGTGGCTGCGTGTCTGTGTGTGTGGCTGCGTGTCTCTGTGTGTGGCTGCGTGTCTGTGTGTGTGGCTGCGTGTCTGTGTGTGTGGCTGTGTGTCTGTGTGAGTGCGTGTCTGTGTGTGCGTGTCTGTGTGTGTGGCTGCGTGTCTGTGTGTGTGCGTGTCTGTGTGTGCGTGTCTGTCTGTGTGCGTGTCTGTGTGTGCGTGTCTGTGTGTGTGGCTGCGTGTCTGTGTGTGTGGCTGCGTGTCTGTGTGTGTGCGTGTCTTTGTGTGCGTGTCTGTGTGTGTGCGTGTCTGTGTGTGCGTGTCTGTGTGTGTGGCTGCGTGTCTGTGTGTGTGGCTGCCTGTCTGTGTGTGTGCGTGTCTTTGTGTGCGTGTCTGTGTGTGTGGCTGCGTGTCTGTGTGTGTGGCTGCCTGTCTGTGTGTGTGCGTGTCTTTGTGTGCGTGTCTGTGTGTGTGCGTGTCTGTGTGTGCGTGTCTGTGTGTGTGGCTGCGTGTCTGTGTGTGTGGCTGCGTGTCTGTGTGTGTGCGTGTCTGGGTGTGTGGCTGCGTGTTTGTGTGTGTGCATGTCTGTGTGTGTGTGCGTGTCTGTGTGTGTGCGTGTCTGTGTGTGTGCATGTCTGAGTGTGTGGCTGCATGTCTGAGTGTGTGGCTGCGTGTCTGTGTGTGTGCATGTCTGTGTGTGTGTGCGTGTCTGTGTGTGTGCGTGTCTGTGTGTGTGCATGTCTGTGTGTGTGGCTGCGTGTCTGTGTGTGTGCGTGTCTGTGTGTGGCTGCGTGTCTGTGTGTGGCTGCGTGTCTGTGTGTGTGCGTGTCTGTGCGTGTGGTTGCGTGTCTGTGTGTGTGCGTGTCTGTGTGTGTGGCTGCGTGTCTGTGTGTGTGCGTGTCTGTGTATGTGGCTGCGTGTCTGTGTATGTGGCTGCGTGTCTGTCTGTGTGCGTGTCTGTGTGTGTACGTGTCTGTGTGTGTGGCTGCGTGTCTGTGTGTGTGCGTGTCTGTGTGTGTGCGTGTCTGTGTGTGTGGCTGCGTGTCTGTGTGTGTGCGTGTCTTTGTGTGTGCGTGTCTGTGTGTGTGGCTGCGTGTCTGAGTGTGGCTGCGTGTCTGTGTGTGTGGCTGCGTGTCTGCGTGTATGGCTGCGTGTCTCTGTGTGTGGCTGCGTGTCTGTGTGTGTGGCTGCGTGTCTGTGTGTGTGGCTGTGTGTCTGTGTGTGGGGCTGCGTGTCTGTGTGTGTGCGTGTCTGTGTGTGTGCGTGTCTGTGTGTGCGTGTCTGTGTGTGTGGCTGCGTGTCTGTGTATGTGGCAGCGTGTCTGTGTGTGTGCGTGTCTGTGTGTGCGTGTCGGTGTGTGTGCGTGTCTGTGTGTGCGTGTCTGTGTGTGTGGCTGCGTGTCTGACTGTGTGCGTGTCTGTGTGTGCGTGTCTGTGTGTGTGAGTGTCTGTGTGTGCGTGTCTGTGTGTGTGGCTGCGTGTCTGTGTGTGTGGCTGCGTGTCTGTGTGTGTGGCTGCGTGTCTGTGTGTGTGCGTGTCTGGGTGTGTGGCTGCGTGTTTGTGTGTGTGCGTGTCTGTGTGTGTCCGTGTCTGTGTGTGTGGCTGCGTGTCTGTGTGTGTGCGTGTCTGTGTGTGTGCGTGTCTGTGTCTGAATGTGTGCGTGTCTGTGTGTGTGCGTGTCTGTATGTGTGCGTGTCTGTGTCTGAATGTGTGCGTGTCTGAATGTGTGCGTGTCTGAGTGTGTGCGTGTCTGTGTGTGTGCGTGTCTGAGTGTGTGCGTGTCTGAGTGTGTGCGTGTCTGAGTGTGTGCGTGTCTGAGTGTGTGCGTGTCTGAGTGTGTGCGTGTCTGAGTGTGTGGCAGCGTGTCTGTGTGTGTGTCCGCGTGTCTGAGTGTGTGGGTGTCTGAGTGTGTGGGTGTCTGTGTGTGTGTGCGTCTGAGTGTGTGTGCGTCTGAGTGTGTGCGCGTCTGAGTGTGTGCGTGTCTCTGTCTTTGCGCGTCTGAGTGTGTGCGCGTCTGAGTGTGTGCGCGTCTGAGTGTGTGCGTGTCTGTGTGTGCGTGTCTGTGTGTGTGCATATCTGTGTGTGTGCATGTCTGTGTGTGTGCGTGTCTGAGTGTGTGCGTGTCTGAGTGTGTGCGCGTCTGAGTGTGTGCGCGTATGAGTGTGTGCGCGTCTGAGTATGTGCGTGTCTGTGTGTGTGCGTGTCTGTGTGTGTGCATGTCTGTGTCTGTGCGTGTCTGTGTGTGTGCGTGTCTGAGTGTGTGGCAGCGTGTCTGAGTGTCTGTCCGTGTGTCTGTGTGTGTGCGTGTCTGTGTGTGTGCGTGACTGTGTGTGTGCGTGTCTGTGTGTGTGCGTGTCTGTGTGTGTGGCTGCGTGTCTGAGTGTGTGCGTGTCTGTGTGTGGCTGCGTGTCTGAGTGTGTGGCTGCGTGTCTGTGTGTGTGCGTGTCTGTGTGTGAGCGTGTCTGTGTGTGTGCGTGTCTGTCTGTGTGCACGTCTGAGTGTGTGCGTGTCTGAGTGTGTGCGTGTCTGTGTGTGTGCGTGTCTGTGTGTGTGCGTGTCTGTGTGTGTGCATGTCTGTGTGTGTGCATGTCTGAGTGTGTGCATGTCTGTGTGTGTGCGTGTCTGAGTGTGTGCATGTCTGTGTGTGTGCGTGTCTGAGTGTGTGGCTGCGTGTCTGAGTGTCTGCATGTCTGTGTGTGTGCGTGTCTGAGTGTGTGCGTGTCTGAGTGTGTGCATGTCTGTGTGTGTGCGAGTCTGTGTGTGTGCGTGTCTGAGTGTGTGCATGTCTGTGTGTGTGCGTGTCTGAGTGTGTGCATGTCTGTGTGTGTGGCTGCGTGTCTGTGTGTGTGCCTGTCTGTGTGTGTGGCTGCGTGTCTGTGTGTCCGCGTGTCTGTGTGTGTGCGTGTCTGTGTGTGTGCGTGTCTGTGTGTGTGGCTGCGTGTCTGTGTGTGTGCGTGTCTGTGTGTGTGACTGCGTGTCTGAGTGTGTGCGTGTCTGAGTGTGTGGATGTCTGAGTGTGTGCGTGTCTGTGTGTGTGCATGTCTGTGTGTGTGGCTGCGTGTCTGTGTGTGCGTGTCTGAGTGTGTGCGTGTCTGTGTGTGTGCGTGTCTGTGTGTGTACGAGTCTGTGTGTGTGGCTGCGTGTCTGAGTGTGTGCGTGTCTGTGTGTGTGCGTGTCTGAGTGTGTGCATGTCTCTGTGTGTGCGTGTCTGTGTGTATGCGTGTCTGAGTGTGTGCATGTCTGTGTGTGTGCGTGTCTGAGTGTGTGCATGTCTGTGTGTGTGGCTGCGTGTCTGTGTGTGTGCCTGTCTGTGTGTGTGGCTGCGTGTCTGTGTGTGCATGTCTGTGTGTGTGCGTGTCTGTGTGTGTGCGTGTCTGTGTGTGTGGCTGCGTGTCTGTGTGTGTGCGTGTCTGCGTGTCTGAGTGTGTGCATTTCTGAGTGTGTGCATGTCTGAGTGTGTGCGTGTCTGTGTGTGTGCGTGTCTGTGTGTGTGCATGTCGGTGTGTGTGGCTACGTGTCTGTGTGTGCGTGTCTGAGTGTGTGCGTGTCTGTGTGTGTGCGTGTCTGTGTGTGTGCGAGTCTGTGTGTGTGCGAGTCTGTGTGTGTGGCTGCGTGTCTGAGTGTGTGCGTGTCTGTGTGTGTGCGTGTCTGTGTGTGTGCGTGTCTCTGTGTGTGCCTGTCTGTGTGTGTGCGTGTCTGGGTGTGTGCGTGTTTGTCTGTGTGGCTGCGTGTCTGTGTGTGTGCGTGTCTGTGTGTGTGCGTGTCTGTGTGTGTGGCTGCGTGTCTGTGTGTGCGCGTGTCTGTGTGTGTGCATGTCTGTGTGTGTGGCTGCGTGTCTGTGTGTGTGCGTGTCTGTGTGTGTGCGTGTCTGTGTGTGTGGCTGCGTGTCTGTGTGTGTGCATGTCTGTGTGTGTGCGTGTCTGAGTGTGTGGCTGCGTGTCTGTGTGTGTGCGTATCTGTGTGTGTGCGTGTCTGTGTGTGTGGCTGCGTGTCTGTGTGTGTGCGTGTCTGTGTGTGTGCGTGTCTGTGTGTGTGGCTGCGTGTCTGTGTGTGTGCGTGTCTGTGTGTGTGGCTGCGTGTCTGTGTGTGTGCGTGTCTGTGTATGTGGCTGCGTGTCTGTGTGTGTGCGTGTCTGTGTGTGTGCGTGTCTGTGTGTGTGTCTGCGTGTCTGTGTGTGTGCGTGTCTGTGTGTGTGGCTGCGTGTCTGTGTGTGTCCGTGTCTGTGTGTGTGCGTGTCTGTGTGTGTGGCTGCGTGTCTGTGTGTGTGCGTGTCTTTGTGTGTGCGTGTCTGTGTGTGTGGCTGCGTGTCTGAGTGTGGCTGCGTGTCTGTGTGTGTGGCTGCGTGTCTGTGTGTGTGGCTGCGTGTCTCTGTGTGTGGCTGCGTGTCTGTGTGTGTGGCTGTGTGTCTGTGTGTGTGCGTGTCTGTGTGTGCGTGTCTGTGTGTGTGGCTGCGTGTCTGTGTGTGTGCGTGTCTGTGTGTGCGTGTCTGTCTGTGTGCGTGTCTGTGTGTGCGTGTCTGTGTGTGTGGCTGCGTGTCTGTGTGTGTGCGTGTCTTTGTGTGCGTGTCTGTGTGTGTGCGTGTCTGTGTGTGCGTGTCTGTGTGTGTGGCTGCGTGTCTGTGTGTGTGGCTGCGTGTCTGTGTGTGTGCGTGTCTGGGTGTGTGGCTGCGTGTTTGTGTGTGTGCATGTCTGTGTGTGTGTGCGTGTCTGTGTGTGTGCGTGTCTGTGTGTGTGCATGTCTGAGTGTGTGGCTGCATGTCTGAGTGTGTGGCTGCGTGTCTGTGTGTGTGCGTGTCTGTGTGTGGCTGCGTGTCTGTGTGTGGCTGCGTGTCTGTGTGTGTGCGTGTCTGTGTGTAGCTGCGTGTCTGTGTGTGTGCGTGTCTGTGTTTGTGCGTGTCTGTGTGTGGCTGCGTGTCTGTGTGTGTGGCTGCGTGTCTGAGTGTGTGCGTGTCTGAGTGTGGCTGCGTGTCTGTGTGTGTGCGTGTCTGTGTGTGGCTGCGTGTCTGTGTGTGTGGCTGCGTGTCTGTGTGTGTGCGTGTCTGTGTGTGGCTGCGTGTCTGTGTGTGTGGCTGCGTGTCTGTGTGTGTGTGCGTGTCTGTGTGTGTGCGTGTCTGAGTGTGGCTGCGTGTCTGTGTGTGTGCGTGTCTGTGTGTGGCTGCGTGTCTGTGTGTGTGGCTGCGTGTCTGTGTGTGTGCGTGTCTGTGTGTGTGGCTGCGTGTCTTAGTGTGGCTGCGTGTCTGTGTGTGTGCGTGTCTGTGTGTGTGGCTGCGTGTCTGTGTGTGTGCATGTCTGTGTGTGTGCATGTCTGTGTGTGTGGCTGCGTGTCTGTGTGTGTGCATGTCTGTGTGTGTGGCTGCGTGTCTGTGTTTGTACGTGTCTGAGTGTGTGCGTGTCTGTTTGTGTGCATGTCTGTGTGTGTGCGTGTCTGTGTGTGTGGCTGCGTGTCTGAGTGTGTGCGTGTCTGAGTGTGTGGCTGCGTGTCTGTGTGTGTGCGTGTCTGGGTGTGTGCGTGTCTGTCTGTGTGTGCGTTTCTGAGTGTGGCTGCGTGCATGTGTGTGTGCGTGTCTGTGTGTGTGGCTGCGTGTCTGTGTGTGTGCGTGTCTGTGTGTGTGCGTGTCTGTGTGTGTGGCTGCGTGTCTGTGTGTGTGCGTGTCTGTGTGTGTGCGTGTCTGTGTGTGTGGCTGCGTGTCTGAGTGTGTGCGTGTCTGTGTGTGTGCGTGTCTGTGTGTGTGGCTGCGTGTCTGTGTGTGTGCGTGTCTGTGTGTGTGCGTGTCTGTTTGTGTGGCTGCGTGTCTGTGTGTGTGCGTGTCTGTGTGTGTGCGTGTCTGTGTGTGTGCCTGTCTGTGTGTGTGCGTGTCTGGGTGTGTGCGTGTTTGTGTGTGTGGCTGCGTGTCTGTGTGTGTGCGTGTCTGTGTGTGTGGCTGCGTGTCTGTGTGTGCGCGTGTCTGTGTGTGTGCGTGTCTGTGTGTGTGGCTGCGTGTCTGTGTGTGTGCGTGTCTGTGTGTCTGTGTGTGTGGCTGCGTGTCTGTGTGTGTTCGTGTCTGTGTGTGTGGCTGCGTGTCTGTGTGTGTGCGTGTCTGTGTGTGTGCGTGTCTGAGTGTGTGGCTGCGTGTCTGTGTGTGTGCGTGTCTGTGTGTGTGCGTGTCTGTGTGTGTGGCTGCGTGTTTGTGTGTGTGCGTGTCTGTGTGTGTGCGTGTCTGTGCGTGTGGTTGCGTGTCTGTGTGTGTGCGTGTCTGTGTGTGTGGCTGCGTGTCTGTGTGTGTGCGTGTCTGTGTATGTGGCTGCGTGTCTGTGTATGTGGCTGCGTGTCTGTCTGTGTGCGTGTCTGTGTGTGTACGTGTCTGTGTGTGTGGCTGCGTGTCTGTGTGTGTGCGTGTCTGTGTGTGTGCGTGTCTGTGTGTGTGGCTGCGTGTCTGTGTGTGTGCGTGTCTGTGTGTGTGCGTGTCTGTGTGTGTGGCTGCGTGTCTGTGTGTGTGCGTGTCTTTGTGTGTGCGTGTCTGAGTGTGTGGCTGCGTGTCTGAGTGTGGCTGCGTGTCTGTGTGTGTGGCTGCGTGTCTGTGTGTATGGCTGCGTGTCTCTGTGTGTGGCTGCGTGTCTGTGTGTGTGGCTGCGTGTCTGTGTGTGTGGCTGTGTGTCTGTGTGTGGGGCTGCGTGTCTGTGTGTGTGCGTGTCTGTGTGTGTGCGTGTCTGTGTGTGCGTGTCTGTGTGTGTGGCTGCGTGTCTGTGTATGTGGCAGCGTGTCTGTGTGTGTGCGTGTCTGTGTGTGCGTGTCGGTGTGTGTGCGTGTCTGTGTGTGCGTGTCTGTGTGTGTGGCTGCGTGTCTGACTGTGTGCGTGTCTGTGTGTGCGTGTCTGTGTGTGTGAGTGTCTGTGTGTGCGTGTCTGTGTGTGTGGCTGCGTGTCTGTGTGTGTGGCTGCGTGTCTGTGTGTGTGGCTGCGTGTCTGTGTGTGTGCGTGTCTGGGTGTGTGGCTGCGTGTTTGTGTGTGTGCGTGTCTGTGTGTGTCCGTGTCTGTGTCTGAATGTGTGCGTGTCTGTGTGTGTGTGTGTCTGTATGTGTGCGTGTCTGTGTCTGAATGTGTGCGTGTCTGAATGTGTGCGTGTCTGAGTGTGTGCGTGTCTGTGTGTGTGCGTGTCTGTGTGTGTGTCTGCGTGTCTGTGTGTGTGCGTGTCTGTGTGTGTGGCTGCGTGTCTGTGTGTGTCCGTGTCTGTGTGTGTGCGTGTCTGTGTGTGTGGCTGCGTGTCTGTGTGTGTGCGTGTCTTTGTGTGTGCGTGTCTGTGTGTGTGGCTGCGTGTCTGATTGTGGCTGCGTGTCTGTGTGTGTGGCTGCGTGTCTGTGTGTGTGGCTGCGTGTCTCTGTGTGTGGCTGCGTGTCTGTGTGTGTGGCTGCGTGTCTGTGTGTGTGGCTGTGTGTCTGTGTGTGTGCGTGTCTGTGTGTGTGTGTCTGTGTGTGTGGCTGCGTGTCTGTGTGTGTGCGTGTCTGTGTGTGCGTGTCTGTGTGTGTGCGTGTCTGTGTGTGCGTGTCTGTGTGTGTGGCTGCGTGTCTGTGTGTGTGCGTGTCTGTGTGTGCGTGTCTGTCTGTGTGCGTGTCTGTGTGTGCGTGTCTGTGTGTGTGGCTGCGTGTCTGTGTGTGTGCGTGTCTTTGTGTGCGTGTCTGTGTGTGTGCGTGTCTGTGTGTCCGTGTCTGTGTGTGTGGCTGCGTGTCTGTGTGTGTGGCTGCGTGTCTGTGTGTGTGCGTGTCTGGATGTGTGGCTGCGTGTTTGTGTGTGTGCATGTCTGTGTGTGTGTGCGTGTCTGTGTGTGTGCGTGTCTGTGTGTGTGCATGTCTGAGTGTGTGGCTGCATGTCTGAGTGTGTGGCTGCGTGTCTGTGTGTGTGCGTGTCTGTGTGTGGCTGCGTGTCTGTGTGTGGCTGCGTGTCTGTGTGTGTGCGTGTCTGTGTGTAGCTGCGTGTCTGTGTGTGTGCGTGTCTGTGTTTGTGCGTGTCTGTGTGTGGCTGCGTGTCTGTGTGTGTGGCTGCGTGTCTGAGTGTGTGCGTGTCTGAGTGTGGCTGCGTGTCTGTGTGTGTGCGTGTCTGTGTGTGGCTGCGTGTCTGTGTGTGTGGCTGCGTGTCTGTGTGTGTGCGTGTCTGTGTGTGTGCGTGTCTGTGTGTGTGGCTGCGTGTCTGTGTGTGTGGCTGCGTGTCTGTGTGTGTGTGCGTGTCTGTGTGTGTGCGTGTCTGAGTGTGGCTGCGTGTCTGTGTGTGTGCGTGTCTGTGTGTGGCTGCGTGTCTGTGTGTGTGGCTGCGTGTCTGTGTGTGTGCGTGTCTGTGTGTGTGGCTGCGTGTCTTAGTGTGGCTGCGTGTCTGTGTGTGTGCGTGTCTGTGTGTGTGGCTGCGTGTCTGTGTGTGTGCATGTCTGTGTGTGTGCATGTCTGTGTGTGTGGCTGCGTGTCTGTGTGTGTGCATGTCTGTGTGTGTGGCTGCGTGTCTGTGTTTGTACGTGTCTGAGTGTGTGCGTGTCTTTTTGTGTGCATGTCTGTGTGTGTGCGTGTCTGTGTGTGTGGCTGCGTGTCTGAGTGTGTGCGTGTCTGAGTGTGTGGCTGCGTGTCTGTGTGTGTGCGTGTCTGGGTGTGTGCGTGTCTGTCTGTGTGTGCGTTTCTGAGTGTGGCTGCGTGCATGTGTGTGTGCGTGTCTGTGTGTGTGGCTGCGTGTCTGTGTGTGTGCGTGTCTGTGTGTGTGCGTGTCTGTGTGTGTGGCTGCGTGTCTGTGTGTGTGCGTGTCTGTGTGTGTGCGTGTCTGTGTGTGTGGCTGCGTGTCTGAGTGTGTGCGTGTCTGTGTGTGTGCGTGTCTGTGTGTGTGGCTGCGTGTCTGTGTGTTTGCGTGTCTGTGTGTGTGCGTGTCTGTTTGTGTGGCTGCGTGTCTGTGTGTGTGCGTGTCTGTGTGTGTGCGTGTCTGTGTGTGTGCGTGTCTGTGTGTGTGCCTGTCTGTGTGTGTGCGTGTCTGGGTGTGTGCGTGTTTGTGTGTGTGGCTGCGTGTCTGTGTGTGTGCGTGTCTGTGTGTGTGGCTGCGTGTCTGTGTGTGCGCGTGTCTGTGTGTGTGCGTGTCTGTGTGTGTGGCTGCGTGTCTGTGTGTGTGCGTGTCTGTGTGTCTGTGTGTGTGGCTGCGTGTCTGTGTGTGTTCGTGTCTGTGTGTGTGGCTGCATGTCTGTGTGTGTGCGTGTCTGTGTGTGTGCGTGTCTGAGTGTGTGGCTGCGTGTCTGTGTGTGTGCGTGTCTGTGTGTGTGCGTGTCTGTGTGTGTGGCTGCGTGTTTGTGTGTGTGCGTGTCTGTGTGTGTGCGTGTCTGTGCGTGTGGTTGCGTGTCTGTGTGTGTGCGTGTCTGTGTGTGTGGCTGCGTGTCTGTGTGTGTGCGTGTCTGTGTATGTGGCTGCGTGTCTGTGTATGTGGCTGCGTGTCTGTCTGTGTGCGTGTCTGTGTGTGTACGTGTCTGTGTGTGTGGCTGCGTGTCTGTGTGTGTGCGTGTCTGTGTGTGTGCGTGTCTGTGTGTGTGGCTGCGTGTCTGTGTGTGTGCGTGTCTGTGTGTGTGCGTGTCTGTGTGTGTGGCTGCGTGTCTGTGTGTGTGCGTGTCTTTGTGTGTGCGTGTCTGTGTGTGTGGCTGCGTGTCTGAGTGTGGCTGCGTGTCTGTGTGTGTGGCTGCGTGTCTGTGTGTATGGCTGCGTGTCTCTGTGTGTGGCTGCGTGTCTGTGTGTGTGGCTGCGTGTCTGTGTGTGTGGCTGTGTGTCTGTGTGTGGGGCTGCGTGTCTGTGTGTGTGCGTGTCTGTGTGTGTGCGTGTCTGTGTGTGCGTGTCTGTGTGTGTGGCTGCGTGTCTGTGTATGTGGCAGCGTGTCTGTGTGTGTGCGTGTCTGTGTGTGCGTGTCGGTGTGTGTGCGTGTCTGTGTGTGCGTGTCTGTGTGTGTGGCTGCGTGTCTGACTGTGTGCGTGTCTGTGTGTGCGTGTCTGTGTGTGTGAGTGTCTGTGTGTGCGTGTCTGTGTGTGTGGCTGCGTGTCTGTGTGTGTGGCTGCGTGTCTGTGTGTGTGGCTGCGTGTCTGTGTGTGTGCGTGTCTGGGTGTGTGGCTGCGTGTTTGTGTGTGTGCGTGTCTGTGTGTGTCCGTGTCTGTGTGTGTGGCTGCGTGTCTGTGTGTGTGCGTGTCTGTGTGTGTGCGTGTCTGTGTCTGAATGTGTGCGTGTCTGTGTGTGTGTGTGTCTGTATGTGTGCGTGTCTGTGTCTGAATGTGTGCGTGTCTGAATGTGTGCGTGTCTGAGTGTGTGCGTGTCTGTGTGTGTGCGTGTCTGAGTGTGTGCGTGTCTGAGTGTGTGCGTGTCTGAGTGTGTGCGTGTCTGAGTGTGTGCGTGTCTGAGTGTGTGCGTGTCTGAGTGTGTGGCAGTGTGTCTGTGTGTGTGTCCGCGTGTCTGAGTGTGTGGGTGTCTGAGTGTGTGGGTGTCTGTGTGTGTGTGCGTCTGAGTGTGTGCGCGTCTGAGTGTGTGCGCGTCTGAGTGTGTGCGTGTCTCTGTCTTTGCGCGTCTGAGTGTGTGCGCGTCTGAGTGTGTGCGCGTCTGAGTGTGTGCGTGTCTGTGTGTGCGTGTCTGTGTGTGTGCATATCTGTGTGTGTGCATGTCTGTGTGTGTGCGTGTCTGAGTGTGTGCGTGTCTGAGTGTGTGCGCGTCTGAGTGTGTGCGCGTCTGAGTGTGTGCGCGTCTGAGTATGTGCGTGTCTGTGTGTGTGCGTGTCTGTGTGTGTGCATGTCTGTGTCTGTGCGTGTCTGTGTGTGTGCGTGTCTGAGTGTGTGGCAGCGTGTCTGAGTGTGTGTCCGCGTGTCTGTGTGTGTGCGTGTCTGTGTGTGTGCGTGACTGTGTGTGTGCGTGTCTGTGTGTGTGCGTGTCTGTGTGTGTGGCTGCGTGTCTGAGTGTGTGCGTGTCTGTGTGTGGCTGCGTGTCTGAGTGTGTGGCTGCGTGTCTGTGTGTGTGCATGTCTGAATGTGTGCGTGTCTGTGTGTGTGCGTGTCTGTGTGTGAGCGTGTCTGTGTGTGTGCGTGTCTGTCTGTGTGCACGTCTGAGTGTGTGCGTGTCTGAGTGTGTGCGTGTCTGTGTGTGTGCGTGTCTGTGTGTGTGCGTGTCTGTGTGTGTGCGTGTCTGTGTGTGTGCATGTCTGTGTGTGTGCACGTCAGAGTGTGTGCGTGTCTGAGTGTGTGCGTGTCTGTGTGTGTGCGTGTCTGTCTGTGTGCGTGTCTGAGTGTGTGGCTGCGTGTCTGAGTGTGTGCATGTCTGAGTGTGTGCATGTCTGTGTGTGTGCGTGTCTGAGTGTGTGCATGTCTGTGTGTGTGCGTGTCTGAGTGTGTGGCTGCGTGTCTGAGTGTGTGCATGTCTGTGTGTGTGCGTGTCTGAGTGTGTGCGTGTCTGAGTGTGTGCGTGTCTGTGTGTGTGGCTGCGTGTCTGTGTGTGTGCGTGTCTGTGTGTGTGCGTGTCTGTGTGTGTGGCTGCGTGTCTGAGTGTGTGCGTGTCTGTGTGTGTGCGTGTCTGTGTGTGTGGCTGCGTGTCTGTGTGTGTGCGTGTCTGTGTGTGTGCGTGTCTGTTTGTGTGGCTGCGTGTCTGTGTGTGTGCCTGTCTGTGTGTGTGCGTGTCTGTGTGTGTGCGTGTCTGTGTGTGTGCCTGTCTGTGTGTGTGCGTGTCTGGGTGTGTGCGTGTTTGTGTGTGTGGCTGCGTGTCTGTGTGTGTGCGTGTCTGTGTGTGTGGCTGCGTGTCTGTGTGTGCGCGTGTCTGTGTGTGTGCGTGTCTGTGTGTGTGGCTGCGTGTCTGTGTGTGTGCGTGTCTGTGTGTCTGTGTGTGTGGCTGCGTGTCTGTGTGTGTTCGTGTCTGTGTGTGTGGCTGCGTGTCTGTGTGTGTGCGTGTCTGTGTGTGTGCGTGTCTGAGTGTGTGGCTGCGTGTCTGTGTGTGTGCGTGTCTGTGTGTGTGCGTGTCTGTGTGTGTGGCTGCGTGTTTGTGTGTGTGCGTGTCTGTGTGTGTGCGTGTCTGTGCGTGTGGTTGCGTGTCTGTGTGTGTGCGTGTCTGTGTGTGTGGCTGCGTGTCTGTGTGTGTGCGTGTCTGTGTATGTGGCTGCGTGTCTGTGTATGTGGCTGCGTGTCTGTCTGTGTGCGTGTCTGTGTGTGTACGTGTCTGTGTGTGTGGCTGCGTGTCTGTGTGTGTGCGTGTCTGTGTGTGTGCGTGTCTGTGTGTGTGGCTGCGTGTCTGTGTGTGTGCATGTCTGTGTGTGTGCGTGTCTGTGTGTGTGGCTGCGTGTCTGAGTGTGGCTGCGTGTCTGTGTCTGTGGCTGCGTGTCTGTGTGTATGGCTGCGTGTCTCTGTGTGTGGCTGCGTGTCTGTGTGTGTGGCTGCGTGTCTGTGTGTGTGGCTGTGTGTCTGTGTGTGGGGCTGCGTGTCTGTGTGTGTGCGTGTCTGTGTGTGTGCGTGTCTGTGTGTGCGTGTCTGTGTGTGTGGCTGCGTGTCTGTGTATGTGGCAGCGTGTCTGTGTGTGTGCGTGTCTGTGTGTGCGTGTCGGTGTGTGTGCGTGTCTGTGTGTGCGTGTCTGTGTGTGTGGCTGCGTGTCTGACTGTGTGCGTGTCTGTGTGTGCGTGTCTGTGTGTGTGAGTGCCTCTGTGTGCGTGTCTGTGTGTGTGGCTGCGTGTCTGTGTGTGTGGCTGCGTGTCTGTGTGTGTGCGTGTCTGGGTGTGTGGCTGCGTGTTTGTGTGTGTGCGTGTCTGTGTGTGTCCGTGTCTGTGTGTGTGGCTGCGTGTCTGTGTGTGTGCGTGTCTGTGTGTGTGCGTGTCTGTGTCTGAATGTGTGCGTGTCTGTGTGTGTGCGTGTCTGTATGTGTGCGTGTCTGTGTCTGAATGTGTGCGTGTCTGAATGTGTGCGTGTCTGAGTGTGTGCGTGTCTGTGTGTGTGCGTGTCTGAGTGTGTGCGTGTCTGAGTGTGTGCGTGTCTGAGTGTGTGCGTGACTGAGTGTGTGCGTGTCTGAGTGTGTGCGTGTCTGAGTGTGTGGCAGCGTGTCTGTGTGTGTGTCCGCGTGTCTGAGTGTGTGGGTGTCTGAGTGTGTGGGTGTCTGTGTGTGTGTGCGTCTGAGTGTGTGCGCGTCTGAGTGTGTGCGCGTCTGAGTGTGTGCGTGTCTCTGTCTTTGCGCGTCTGAGTGTGTGCGCGTCTGACTGAGTGCGCGTCTGAGTGTGTGCGTGTCTGTGTGTGCGTGTCTGTGTGTGTGCATATCTGTGTGTGTGTATGTCTGTGTGTGTGCGTGTCTGAGTGTGTGCGTGTCTGAGTGTGTGCGCGTCTGAGTGTGTGCGCGTCTGAGTGTGTGCGCGTCTGAGTATGTGCGTGTCTGTGTGTGTGCGTGTCTGTGTGTGTGCATGTCTGTGTCTGTGCGTGTCTGTGTGTGTGCGTGTCTGAGTGTGTGGCAGCGTGTCTGAGTGTGTGTCCGCGTGTCTGTGTGTGTGCGTGTCTGTGTGTGTGCGTGACTGTGTGTGTGCGTGTCTGTGTGTTTGCGTGTCTGTGTGTGTGGCTGCGTGTCTGAGTGTGTGCGTGTCTGTGTGTGGCTGCGTGTCTGAGTGTGTGGCTGCGTGTCTGTGTGTGTGCATGTCTGAATGTGTGCGTGTCTGTGTGTGTGCGTGTCTGTGTGTGAGCGTGTCTGTGTGTGTGCGTGTCTGTCTGTGTGCACGTCTGAGTGTGTGCGTGTCTGAGTGTGTGCGTGTCTGTGTGTGTGCGTGTCTGTGTGTGTGCGTGTCTGTGTGTGTGCGTGTCTGTGTGTGTGCATGTCTGTGTGTGTGCACGTCAGAGTGTGTGCGTGTCTGAGTGTGTGCGTGTCTGTGTGTGTGCGTGTCTGTGTGTGTGCGTGTCTGAGTGTGTGGCTGCGTGTCTGAGTGTGTGCATGTCTGAGTGTGTGCATGTCTGTGTGTGTGCGTGTCTGAGTGTGTGCATGTCTGTGTGTGTGCGTGTCTGAGTGTGTGGCTGCGTGTCTGAGTGTGTGCATGTCTGTGTGTGTGCGTGTCTGAGTGTGTGCGTGTCTGAGTGTGTGCATGTCTGTGTGTGTGCGTGTCTATGTGTGTGCGTGTCTGAGTGTGTGCATGTCTGTGTGTGTGCGTGTCTGAGTGTGTGCGTGTCTGTGTGTGTGGCTGCGTGTCTGTGTGTGCGCGTGTCTGCGTGTGTGACTGCGTGTCTGAGTGTGTGCGTGTCTGAGTATGTGCATGTCTGAGTGTGTGCGTGTCTGTGTGTGTGCGTGTCTGTGTGTGTGCATGTCGGTGTGTGTGGCTGCGTGTCTGTGTGTGCGTGTCTGTGTGTGTGCGTGTCTGTGTGTGTGCGAGTCTGTGTGTGTGCGAGTCTGTGTGTGTGGCTGCGTGTCTGAGTGTGTGCGTGTCTGTGTGTGTGCGTGTCTGTGTGTGTGCGTGTCTGTGTGTGTGCCTGTCTGTGTGTGTGCGTTTCTGGGTGTGTGCGTGTTTGTCTGTGTGGCTGCGTGTCTGTGTGTGTGCGTGTCTGTGTGTGTGCGTGTCTGTGTGTGTGGCTGCGTGTCTGTGTGTGCGCGTGTCTGTGTGTGTGCCTGTCTGTGTGTGTGGCTGCATGTCTGTGTGTGTGCGTGTCTGTGTGTGTGCGTGTCTGTGTGTGTGGCTGCGTGTCTGTGTGTGTGCATGTCTGTGTGTGTGCGTGTCTGAGTGTGTGGCTGCGTGTCTGTGTGTGTGCGTGTCTGTGTGTGTGCGTGTCTGTGTGTGTGGCTGCGTGTCTGTGTGTGTGCGTGTCTGTGTGTGTGCGTGTCTGTGTGTGTGGTTGCGTGTCTGTGTGTGTGCGTGTCTGTGTGTGTGGCTGCGAGTCTGTGTGTGTGCGTGTCTTTGTATGTGGCTGCGTGTCTGTGTGTGTGCCTGTCTGTGTGTGTGCGTGTCTGTGTGTGTGGCTGCGTGTCTGTGTGTGTGCGTGTCTGTGTGTGTGCGTGTCTGTGTGTGTGGCTGCGTGTCTGTGTGTGTGCGTGTCTGTGTGTGTGCGTGTCTGTGTGTGTGGCTGCGTGTCTGTGTGTGTGCGTGTCTTTGTGTGTGCGTGTCTGTGTGTGTGGCTGCGTGTCTGAGTGTGTGGCTGCGTGTCTCTGTGTGTGGCTGCGTGTCTGTGTGTGTGGCTGCGTGTCTGTGTGTGTGGCTGTGTATCTGTGTGTGTGGCTGCGTGTCTGTGTGTGTGCGTGTCTGTGTGTGTGGCTGCGTGTCTGTGTGTGTGCGTGTCTGTGTGTGCGTGTCTGTGTGTGTGCGTGTCTGTATGTGAGTGTCTGTGTGTGTGGCTGCGTGTCTGTGTGTGTGGCTGCGTGTCTCTGTGTGTGGCTGCGTGTCTGTGTGTGTGGCTGCGTGTCTGTGTGTGTGGCTGCGTGTCTCTATGTGTGGCTGCGTGTCTGTGTGTGTGGCTGCGTGTCTGTGTGTGTGGCTGTGTATCTGTGTGTGTGGCTGCGTGTCTGTGTGTGTGCGTGTCTGTGTGTGTGCGTGTCTGTGTGTGCGTGTCTGTGTGTGTGGCTGCGTGTCTGTGTATGTGGCTGCGTGTCTGTGTATGTGGCTGCGTGTCTGTGTGTGTGCGTGTCTGTGTGTGCGTGTCTGTGTGTGTGCGTGTCTGTATGTGCGTGTCTGTGTGTGTGGCTGCGTGTCTGTCTGTGTGCGTGTCTGTGTGTGTGCGTGTCTGTGTGTGTGCGTGTCTGTATGTGAGCGTGTCTGTGTGTGCGCGTGTCTGTCTGTGTGCACGTCTGAGTGTGTGCGTGTCTGAGTGTGTGCGTGTCTGTGTGTGTGCGTGTCTGTGTGTGTGCGTGTCTGTGTGTGTGCGTGTCTGTGTGTGTGCGTGTCTGATTGTGTGGCTGCGTGTCTGAGTGTGTGCATGTCTGAGTGTGTGCATGTCTGTGTGTGTGCGTGTCTGAGTGTGTGCATGTCTGTGTGTGTGCGTGTCTGAGTGTGTGGCTGCGTGTCTGAGTGTGTGCATGTCTGTGTGTGTGCGTGTCTGAGTGTGTGCGTGTCTGAGTGTGTGCATGTCTGTGTGTGTGCGTGTCTGTGTGTGTGCGTGTCTGAGTGTGTGCATGTCTGTGTGTGTGCGTGTCTGAGTGTGTGCATGTCTGTGTGTGTGGCTGCGTGTCTGTGTGTGTGCCTGTCTGTGTGTGTGGCTGCGTGTCTGTGTGTCCGCGTGTCTGTGTGTGTGCGTGTCTGTGTGTGTGCGTGTCTGTGTGTGTGGCTGCGTGTCTGTGTGTGTGCGTGTCTGTGTGTGTGACTGCGTGTCTGAGTGTGTGCGTGTCTCAGTGTGTGGATGTCTGAGTGTGTGCGTGTCTGTGTGTGTGCATGTCTGTGTGTGTGGCTGCGTGTCTGAGTGTGTGCGTGTCTGTGTGTGTGCGTGTCTGAGTGTGTGCGGGTCTGAGTGTGTGCATGTCTGTGTGTGTGCGTGTCTGTGTTTGTGCGTGTCTGTGTGTGGCTGCGTGTCTGTGTGTGTGGCTGCGTGTCTGTGTGTGTGCGTGTCTGTGTGTGGCTGCGTGTCTGTGTGTGTGGCTGCGTGTCTGTGTGTGTGCGTGTCTGTGTGTGTGCGTGTCTGTGTGTGGCTGCGTGTCTGTGTGTGTGGCTGCGTGTCTGTGTGTGTGCGTGTCTGTGTGTGTGCGTGTCTGTGTGTGTGCGTGTCTGAGTGTGGCTGCGTGTCTGTGTGTGTGCGTGTCTTTGTGTGGCTGCGTGTCTGTGTGTGTGGCTGCGTGTCTGTGTGTGTGCGTGTCGGTGTGTGTGGCTGCGTGTCTTAGTGTGGCTGCGTGTCTGTGTGTGTGCGTGTCTGTGTGTGTGGCTGCGTGTCTGTGTGTGTGCATGTCTGTGTGTGTGCATGTCTGTGTGTGTGGCTGCGTGTCTGTGTGTGTGCATGTCTGTGTGTGTGGCTGCGTGTCTGTGTGTGTGCGTGTCTGTGTGTGTGGCTGCGTGTCTGTGTGTGTGCATGTCTGTGTGTGTGCATGTCTGTGTGTGTGGCTGCGTGTCTGTGTGTGTGCGTGTCTGTGTGTGTGGCTGCGTGTCTGTGTGTGTGCGTGTCTGTGTGTGGCTGCGTGTCTGTGTGTGTGGCTGCGTGTCTGTGTGTGTGCGTGTCTGTGTGTGTGCGTGTCTGTGTGTGTGCGTGTCTGAGTGTGGCTGCGTGTCTGTGTGTGTGCGTGTCTTTGTGTGGCTGCGTGTCTGTGTGTGTGGCTGCGTGTCTGTGTGTGTGCGTGTCTGTGTGTGTGGCTGCGTGTCTTAGTGTGGCTGCGTGTCTGTGTGTGTGCGTGTCTGTGTGTGTGGCTGCGTGTCTGTGTGTGTGCATGTCTGTGTGTTTGCATGTCTGTGTGTGTGGCTGCGTGTCTGTGTGTGTGCATGTCTGTGTGTGTGGCTGCGTGTCTGTGTTTGTACGTGTCTGAGTGTGTGCGTGTCTGTTTGTGTGCATGTCTGTGTGTGTGCGTGTCTGTGTGTGTGGCTGCGTGTCTGAGTGTGTGCGTGTCTGAGTGTGTGGCTGCGTGTCTGTGTGTGTGCGTGTCTGGGTGTGTGCGTGTCTGTCTGTGTGTGCGTTTCTGGGTGTGGCTGCGTGCATGTGTGTGTGCGTGTCTGTGTGTGTGGCTGCGTGTCTGTGTGTGTGCGTGTCTGTGTGTGTGTGTGTCTGTGTGTGTGGCTGCGTGTCTGTGTGTGTGCGTGTCTGTGTGTGTGCGTATCTGTGTGTGTGGCTGCGTGTCTGAGTGTGTGCGTGTCTGTGTGTGTGCGTGTCTGTGTGTGTGGCTGCGTGTCTGTGTGTGTGCGTGTCTGTGTGTGTGCGTGTCTGTTTGTGTGGCTGCGTGTCTGTGTGTGTGCATGTCTGTGTGTGTGCGTGTCTGTGTGTGTGCCTGTCTGTGTGTGTGCGTGTCTGGGTGTGTGCGTGTTTGTGTGTGTGGCTGCGTGTCTGTGTGTGCGCGTGTCTGTGTGTGTGCGTGTCTGTGTGTGTGGCTGCGTGTCTGTGTGTGTGCGTGTCTGTGTGTGTGGCTGCGTGTCTGTGTGTGTTCGTGTCTGTGTGTGTGGCTGCGTGTCTGTGTGTGTGCGTGTCTGTGTGTGTGCGTGTCTGAGTGTGTGGCTGCGTGTCTGTGTGTGTGCGTGTCTGTGTGTGTGCGTGTCTGTGTGTGTGGCTGCGTGTCTATGTGTGTGCGTGTCTGTGTGTGTGCGTGTCTGTGTGTGTGGCTGCGTGTCTGTGTGTGTGCGTGTCTGTGTGTGTGCGTGTCTGTGTGTGTGCGTGTCTGTGTGTGTGCCTGTCTGTGTGTGTGCGTGTCTGGGTGTGTGCGTGTCTGAGTGTGTGCATGTCTGTGTGTGTGCGTGTCTGTGTGTGTGCGTGTCTGAGTGTGTGCATGTCTGTGTGTGTGCGTGTCTGAGTGTGTGCATGTCTGTGTGTGTGGCTGCGTGTCTGTGTGTATGCCTGTCTGTGTGTGTGGCTGCGTGTCTGTGTGTCCGCGTGTCTGTGTGTGTGCGTGTCTGTGTGTGTGCGTGTCTGTGTGTGTGGCTGCGTGTCTGAGTGTCTGCATGTCTGTGTGTGTGCGTGTCTGAGTGTGTGCGTGTCTGAGTGTGTGCATGTCTGTGTGTGTGCGTGTCTGTGTGTGTGCGTGTCTGAGTGTGTGCATGTCTGTGTGTGTGCGTGTCTGAGTGTGTGCATGTCTGTGTGTGTGGCTGCGTGTCTGTGTGTGTGCCTGTCTGTGTGTGTGGCTGCGTGTCTGTGTGTCCGCGTGTCTGTGTGTGTGCGTGTCTGTGTGTGTGCGTGTCTGTGTGTGTGGCTGCGTGTCTGTGTGTGTGCGTGTCTGTGTGTGTGACTGCGTGTCTGAGTGTGTGCGTGTCTGAGTGTGTGGATGTCTGAGTGTGTACGTGTCTGTGTGTGTGCATGTCTGTGTGTGTGGCTGCGTGTCTGTGTGTGCGTGTCTGAGTGTGTGCGTGTCTGTGTGTGTACGTGTCTGTGTGTGTACGAGTCTGTGTGTGTGGCTGCGTGTCTGAGTGTGTGCGTGTCTGTGTGTGTGCGTGTCTGAGTGTGTGCATGTCTGTGTGTGTGCGTGTCTGTGTGTATGCGTGTCTGAGTGTGTGCATGTCTGTGTGTGTGCGTGTCTGAGTGTGTGCATGTCTGTGTGTGTGGCTGCGTGTCTGTGTGTGTGCGTGTCTGTGTGTGGCTGCGTGTCTGTGTGTGTGGCTGCGTGTCTGTGTGTGTGCGTGTCTGTGTGTGTGCGTGTCTGTGTGTGTGCGTGTCTGAGTGTGGCTGCGTGTCTGTGTGTGTGCGTGTCTTTGTGTGGCTGCGTGTCTGTGTGTGTGGCTGCGTGTCTGTGTGTGTGCGTGTCGGTGTGTGTGGCTGCGTGTCTTAGTGTGGCTGCGTGTCTGTGTGTGTGCGTGTCTGTGTGTGTGGCTGCGTGTCTGTGTGTGTGCATGTCTGTGTGTGTGCATGTCTGTGTGTGTGGCTGCGTGTCTGTGTGTGTGCATGTCTGTGTGTGTGGCTGCGTGTCTGTGTGTGTGCGTGTCTGTGTGTGTGGCTGCGTGTCTGTGTGTGTGCATGTCTGTGTGTGTGCATGTCTGTGTGTGTGGCTGCGTGTCTGTGTGTGTGCGTGTCTGTGTGTGTGGCTGCGTGTCTGTGTGTGTGCGTGTCTGTGTGTGGCTGCGTGTCTGTGTGTGTGGCTGCGTGTCTGTGTGTGTGCGTGTCTGTGTGTGTGCGTGTCTGTGTGTGTGCGTGTCTGAGTGTGGCTGCGTGTCTGTGTGTGTGCGTGTCTTTGTGTGGCTGCGTGTCTGTGTGTGTGGCTGCGTGTCTGTGTGTGTGCGTGTCTGTGTGTGTGGCTGCGTGTCTTAGTGTGGCTGCGTGTCTGTGTGTGTGCGTGTCTGTGTGTGTGGCTGCGTGTCTGTGTGTGTGCATGTCTGTGTGTTTGCATGTCTGTGTGTGTGGCTGCGTGTCTGTGTGTGTGCATGTCTGTGTGTGTGGCTGCGTGTCTGTGTTTGTACGTGTCTGAGTGTGTGCGTGTCTGTTTGTGTGCATGTCTGTGTGTGTGCGTGTCTGTGTGTGTGGCTGCGTGTCTGAGTGTGTGCGTGTCTGAGTGTGTGGCTGCGTGTCTGTGTGTGTGCGTGTCTGGGTGTGTGCGTGTCTGTCTGTGTGTGCGTTTCTGGGTGTGGCTGCGTGCATGTGTGTGTGCGTGTCTGTGTGTGTGGCTGCGTGTCTGTGTGTGTGCGTGTCTGTGTGTGTGTGTGTCTGTGTGTGTGGCTGCGTGTCTGTGTGTGTGCGTGTCTGTGTGTGTGCGTATCTGTGTGTGTGGCTGCGTGTCTGAGTGTGTGCGTGTCTGTGTGTGTGCGTGTCTGTGTGTGTGGCTGCGTGTCTGTGTGTGTGCGTGTCTGTGTGTGTGCGTGTCTGTTTGTGTGGCTGCGTGTCTGTGTGTGTGCATGTCTGTGTGTGTGCGTGTCTGTGTGTGTGCCTGTCTGTGTGTGTGCGTGTCTGGGTGTGTGCGTGTTTGTGTGTGTGGCTGCGTGTCTGTGTGTGCGCGTGTCTGTGTGTGTGCGTGTCTGTGTGTGTGGCTGCGTGTCTGTGTGTGTGCGTGTCTGTGTGTGTGGCTGCGTGTCTGTGTGTGTTCGTGTCTGTGTGTGTGGCTGCGTGTCTGTGTGTGTGCGTGTCTGTGTGTGTGCGTGTCTGAGTGTGTGGCTGCGTGTCTGTGTGTGTGCGTGTCTGTGTGTGTGCGTGTCTGTGTGTGTGGCTGCGTGTCTATGTGTGTGCGTGTCTGTGTGTGTGCGTGTCTGTGTGTGTGGCTGCGTGTCTGTGTGTGTGCGTGTCTGTGTGTGTGCGTGTCTGTGTGTGTGCGTGTCTGTGTGTGTGCCTGTCTGTGTGTGTGCGTGTCTGGGTGTGTGCGTGTCTGAGTGTGTGCATGTCTGTGTGTGTGCGTGTCTGTGTGTGTGCGTGTCTGAGTGTGTGCATGTCTGTGTGTGTGCGTGTCTGAGTGTGTGCATGTCTGTGTGTGTGGCTGCGTGTCTGTGTGTATGCCTGTCTGTGTGTGTGGCTGCGTGTCTGTGTGTCCGCGTGTCTGTGTGTGTGCGTGTCTGTGTGTGTGCGTGTCTGTGTGTGTGGCTGCGTGTCTGAGTGTCTGCATGTCTGTGTGTGTGCGTGTCTGAGTGTGTGCGTGTCTGAGTGTGTGCATGTCTGTGTGTGTGCGTGTCTGTGTGTGTGCGTGTCTGAGTGTGTGCATGTCTGTGTGTGTGCGTGTCTGAGTGTGTGCATGTCTGTGTGTGTGGCTGCGTGTCTGTGTGTGTGCCTGTCTGTGTGTGTGGCTGCGTGTCTGTGTGTCCGCGTGTCTGTGTGTGTGCGTGTCTGTGTGTGTGCGTGTCTGTGTGTGTGGCTGCGTGTCTGTGTGTGTGCGTGTCTGTGTGTGTGACTGCGTGTCTGAGTGTGTGCGTGTCTGAGTGTGTGGATGTCTGAGTGTGTACGTGTCTGTGTGTGTGCATGTCTGTGTGTGTGGCTGCGTGTCTGTGTGTGCGTGTCTGAGTGTGTGCGTGTCTGTGTGTGTGCGTGTCTGTGTGTGTACGAGTCTGTGTGTGTGGCTGCGTGTCTGAGTGTGTGCGTGTCTGTGTGTGTGCGTGTCTGAGTGTGTGCATGTCTGTGTGTGTGCGTGTCTGTGTGTATGCGTGTCTGAGTGTGTGCATGTCTGTGTGTGTGCGTGTCTGAGTGTGTGCATGTCTGTGTGTGTGGCTGCGTGTCTGTGTGTGTGCCTGTCTGTGTGTGTGGCTGCGTGTCTGTGTGTGCATGTCTGTGTGTGTGCGTGTCTGTGTGTGTGCGTGTCTGTGTGTGTGGCTGCGTGTCTGTGTGTGTGCGTGTCTGCGTGTCTGAGTGTGTGCATTTCTGAGTGTGTGCATGTCTGAGTGTGTGCGTGTCTGTGTGTGTGCGTGTCTGTGTGTGTGCGAGTCTGTGTGTGTGCGTGTCTGTGTGTGTGCGAGTCTGTGTGTGTGCGAGTCTGTGTGTGTGGCTGCGTGTCTGAGTGTGTGCGTGTCTGTGTGTGTGCGTGTCTGTGTGTGTGCGTGTCTGTGTGTGTGCGAGTCTGTGTGTGTGCGAGTCTGTGTGTGTGGCTGCGTGTCTGAGTGTGTGCGTGTCTGTGTGTGTGCGTGTCTGTGTGTGTGCGTGTCTCTGTGTGTGCCTGTCTGTGTGTGTGCGTGTCTGGGTGTGTGCGTGTTTGTCTGTGTGGCTGCGTGTCTGTGTGTGTGCGTGTCTGTGTGTGTGCGTGTCTGTGTGTGTGGCTGCGTGTCTGTGTGTGCGCGTGTCTGTGTGTGTGCATGTCTGTGTGTGTGGCTGCGTGTCTGTGTGTGTGCGTGTCTGTGTGTGTGCGTGTCTGTGTGTGTGGCTGCGTGTCTGTGTGTGTGCATGTCTGTGTGTGTGCGTGTCTGAGTGTGTGGCTGCGTGTCTGTGTGTGTGCGTATCTGTGTGTGTGCGTGTCTGTGTGTGTGGCTGCGTGTCTGTGTGTGTGCGTGTCTGTGTGTGTGCGTGTCTGTGTGTGTGGCTGCGTGTCTGTGTGTGTGCGTGTCTGTGTGTGTGGCTGCGTGTCTGTGTGTGTGCGTGTCTGTGTATGTGGCTGCGTGTCTGTGTGTGTGCGTGTCTGTGTGTGTGCGTGTCTGTGTGTGTGTCTGCGTGTCTGTGTGTGTGCGTGTCTGTGTGTGTGGCTGCGTGTCTGTGTGTGTCCGTGTCTGTGTGTGTGCGTGTCTGTGTGTGTGGCTGCGTGTCTGTGTGTGTGCGTGTCTTTGTGTGTGCGTGTCTGTGTGTGTGGCTGCGTGTCTGAGTGTGGCTGCGTGTCTGTGTGTGTGGCTGCGTGTCTGTGTGTGTGGCTGCGTGTCTCTGTGTGTGGCTGCGTGTCTGTGTGTGTGGCTGTGTGTCTGTGTGTGTGCGTGTCTGTGTGTGCGTGTCTGTGTGTGTGGCTGCGTGTCTGTGTGTGTGCGTGTCTGTGTGTGCGTGTCTGTCTGTGTGCGTGTCTGTGTGTGCGTGTCTGTGTGTGTGGCTGCGTGTCTGTGTGTGTGCGTGTCTTTGTGTGCGTGTCTGTGTGTGTGCGTGTCTGTGTGTGCGTGTCTGTGTGTGTGGCTGCGTGTCTGTGTGTGTGGCTGCGTGTCTGTGTGTGTGCGTGTCTGGGTGTGTGGCTGCGTGTTTGTGTGTGTGCATGTCTGTGTGTGTGTGCGTGTCTGTGTGTGTGCGTGTCTGTGTGTGTGCATGTCTGAGTGTGTGGCTGCATGTCTGAGTGTGTGGCTGCGTGTCTGTGTGTGTGCGTGTCTGTGTGTGGCTGCGTGTCTGTGTGTGGCTGCGTGTCTGTGTGTGTGCGTGTCTGTGTGTAGCTGCGTGTCTGTGTGTGTGCGTGTCTGTGTTTGTGCGTGTCTGTGTGTGGCTGCGTGTCTGTGTGTGTGGCTGCGTGTCTGAGTGTGTGCGTGTCTGAGTGTGGCTGCGTGTCTGTGTGTGTGCGTGTCTGTGTGTGGCTGCGTGTCTGTGTGTGTGGCTGCGTGTCTGTGTGTGTGCGTGTCTGTGTGTGGCTGCGTGTCTGTGTGTGTGGCTGCGTGTCTGTGTGTGTGTGCGTGTCTGTGTGTGTGCGTGTCTGAGTGTGGCTGCGTGTCTGTGTGTGTGCGTGTCTGTGTGTGGCTGCGTGTCTGTGTGTGTGGCTGCGTGTCTGTGTGTGTGCGTGTCTGTGTGTGTGGCTGCGTGTCTTAGTGTGGCTGCGTGTCTGTGTGTGTGCGTGTCTGTGTGTGTGGCTGCGTGTCTGTGTGTGTGCATGTCTGTGTGTGTGCATGTCTGTGTGTGTGGCTGCGTGTCTGTGTGTGTGCATGTCTGTGTGTGTGGCTGCGTGTCTGTGTTTGTACGTGTCTGAGTGTGTGCGTGTCTGTTTGTGTGCATGTCTGTGTGTGTGCGTGTCTGTGTGTGTGGCTGCGTGTCTGAGTGTGTGCGTGTCTGAGTGTGTGGCTGCGTGTCTGTGTGTGTGCGTGTCTGGGTGTGTGCGTGTCTGTCTGTGTGTGCGTTTCTGAGTGTGGCTGCGTGCATGTGTGTGTGCGTGTCTGTGTGTGTGGCTGCGTGTCTGTGTGTGTGCGTGTCTGTGTGTGTGCGTGTCTGTGTGTGTGGCTGCGTGTCTGTGTGTGTGCGTGTCTGTGTGTGTGCGTGTCTGTGTGTGTGGCTGCGTGTCTGAGTGTGTGCGTGTCTGTGTGTGTGCGTGTCTGTGTGTGTGGCTGCGTGTCTGTGTGTGTGCGTGTCTGTGTGTGTGCGTGTCTGTTTGTGTGGCTGCGTGTCTGTGTGTGTGCGTGTCTGTGTGTGTGCGTGTCTGTGTGTGTGCCTGTCTGTGTGTGTGCGTGTCTGGGTGTGTGCGTGTTTGTGTGTGTGGCTGCGTGTCTCTGTGTGTGCGTGTCTGTGTGTGTGGCTGCGTGTCTGTGTGTGCGCGTGTCTGTGTGTGTGCGTGTCTGTGTGTGTGGCTGCGTGTCTGTGTGTGTGCGTGTCTGTGTGTCTGTGTGTGTGGCTGCGTGTCTGTGTGTGTTCGTGTCTGTGTGTGTGGCTGCGTGTCTGTGTGTGTGCGTGTCTGTGTGTGTGCGTGTCTGAGTGTGTGGCTGCGTGTCTGTGTGTGTGCGTGTCTGTGTGTGTGCGTGTCTGTGTGTGTGGCTGCGTGTTTGTGTGTGTGCGTGTCTGTGTGTGTGCGTGTCTGTGCGTGTGGTTGCGTGTCTGTGTGTGTGCGTGTCTGTGTGTGTGGCTGCGTGTCTGTGTGTGTGCGTGTCTGTGTATGTGGCTGCGTGTCTGTGTATGTGGCTGCGTGTCTGTCTGTGTGCGTGTCTGTGTGTGTACGTGTCTGTGTGTGGCTGCGTGTCTGTGTGTGTGCGTGTCTGTGTGTGTGCGTGTCTGTGTGTGTGGCTGCGTGTCTGTGTGTGTGCGTGTCTGTGTGTGTGCGTGTCTGTGTGTGTGGCTGCGTGTCTGTGTGTGTGCGTGTCTTTGTGTGTGCGTGTCTGTGTGTGTGGCTGCGTGTCTGAGTGTGGCTGCGTGTCTGTGTGTGTGGCTGCGTGTCTGTGTGTATGGCTGCGTGTCTCTGTGTGTGGCTGCGTGTCTGTGTGTGTGGCTGCGTGTCTGTGTGTGTGGCTGTGTGTCTGTGTGTGGGGCTGCGTGTCTGTGTGTGTGCGTGTCTGTGTGTGTGCGTGTCTGTGTGTGCGTGTCTGTGTGTGTGGCTGCGTGTCTGTGTATGTGGCAGCGTGTCTGTGTGTGTGCGTGTCTGTGTGTGCGTGTCGGTGTGTGTGCGTGTCTGTGTGTGCGTGTCTGTGTGTGTGGCTGCGTGTCTGACTGTGTGCGTGTCTGTGTGTGCGTGTCTGTGTGTGTGAGTGTCTGTGTGTGCGTGTCTGTGTGTGTGGCTGCGTGTCTGTGTGTGTGGCTGCGTGTCTGTGTGTGTGGCTGCGTGTCTGTGTGTGTGCGTGTCTGGGTGTGTGGCTGCGTGTTTGTGTGTGTGCGTGTCTGTGTGTGTCCGTGTCTGTGTCTGAATGTGTGCGTGTCTGTGTGTGTGTGTGTCTGTATGTGTGCGTGTCTGTGTCTGAATGTGTGCGTGTCTGAATGTGTGCGTGTCTGAGTGTGTGCGTGTCTGTGTGTGTGCGTGTCTGTGTGTGTGTCTGCGTGTCTGTGTGTGTGCGTGTCTGTGTGTGTGGCTGCGTGTCTGTGTGTGTCCGTGTCTGTGTGTGTGCGTGTCTGTGTGTGTGGCTGCGTGTCTGTGTGTGTGCGTGTCTTTGTGTGTGCGTGTCTGTGTGTGTGGCTGCGTGTCTGATTGTGGCTGCGTGTCTGTGTGTGTGGCTGCGTGTCTGTGTGTGTGGCTGCGTGTCTCTGTGTGTGGCTGCGTGTCTGTGTGTGTGGCTGCGTGTCTGTGTGTGTGGCTGTGTGTCTGTGTGTGTGCGTGTCTGTGTGTGTGTGTCTGTGTGTGTGGCTGCGTGTCTGTGTGTGTGCGTGTCTGTGTGTGCGTGTCTGTGTGTGTGCGTGTCTGTGTGTGCGTGTCTGTGTGTGTGGCTGCGTGTCTGTGTGTGTGCGTGTCTGTGTGTGCGTGTCTGTCTGTGTGCGTGTCTGTGTGTGCGTGTCTGTGTGTGTGGCTGCGTGTCTGTGTGTGTGCGTGTCTTTGTGTGCGTGTCTGTGTGTGTGCGTGTCTGTGTGTCCGTGTCTGTGTGTGTGGCTGCGTGTCTGTGTGTGTGGCTGCGTGTCTGTGTGTGTGCGTGTCTGGGTGTGTGGCTGCGTGTTTGTGTGTGTGCATGTCTGTGTGTGTGTGCGTGTCTGTGTGTGTGCGTGTCTGTGTGTGTGCATGTCTGAGTGTGTGGCTGCATGTCTGAGTGTGTGGCTGCGTGTCTGTGTGTGTGCGTGTCTGTGTGTGGCTGCGTGTCTGTGTGTGGCTGCGTGTCTGTGTGTGTGCGTGTCTGTGTGTAGCTGCGTGTCTGTGTGTGTGCGTGTCTGTGTTTGTGCGTGTCTGTGTGTGGCTGCGTGTCTGTGTGTGTGGCTGCGTGTCTGAGTGTGTCCGTGTCTGAGTGTGGCTGCGTGTCTGTGTGTGTGCGTGTCTGTGTGTGGCTGCGTGTCTGTGTGTGTGGCTGCGTGTCTGTGTGTGTGCGTGTCTGTGTGTGTGCGTGTCTGTGTGTGTGGCTGCGTGTCTGTGTGTGTGGCTGCGTGTCTGTGTGTGTGTGCGTGTCTGTGTGTGTGCGTGTCTGAGTGTGGCTGCGTGTCTGTGTGTGTGCGTGTCTGTGTGTGGCTGCGTGTCTGTGTGTGTGGCTGCGTGTCTGTGTGTGTGCGTGTCTGTGTGTGTGGCTGCGTGTCTTAGTGTGGCTGCGTGTCTGTGTGTGTGCGTGTCTGTGTGTGTGGCTGCGTGTCTGTGTGTGTGCATGTCTGTGTGTGTGCATGTCTGTGTGTGTGGCTGCGTGTCTGTGTGTGTGCATGTCTGTGTGTGTGGCTGCGTGTCTGTGTTTGTACGTGTCTGAGTGTGTGCGTGTCTTTTTGTGTGCATGTCTGTGTGTGTGCGTGTCTGTGTGTGTGGCTGCGTGTCTGAGTGTGTGCGTGTCTGAGTGTGTGGCTGCGTGTCTGTGTGTGTGCGTGTCTGGGTGTGTGCGTGTCTGTCTGTGTGTGCGTTTCTGAGTGTGGCTGCGTGCATGTGTGTGTGCGTGTCTGTGTGTGTGGCTGCGTGTCTGTGTGTGTGCGTGTCTGTGTGTGTGGCTGCGTGTCTGTGTGTGTGCGTGTCTGTGTGTGTGCGTGTCTGTGTGTGTGGCTGCGTGTCTGAGTGTGTGCGTGTCTGTGTGTGTGCGTGTCTGTGTGTGTGGCTGCGTGTCTGTGTGTTTGCGTGTCTGTGTGTGTGCGTGTCTGTTTGTGTGGCTGCGTGTCTGTGTGTGTGCGTGTCTGTGTGTGTGCGTGTCTGTGTGTGTGCGTGTCTGTGTGTGTGCCTGTCTGTGTGTGTGCGTGTCTGGGTGTGTGCGTGTTTGTGTGTGTGGCTGCGTGTCTGTGTGTGTGCGTGTCTGTGTGTGTGGCTGCGTGTCTGTGTGTGCGCGTGTCTGTGTGTGTGCGTGTCTGTGTGTGTGGCTGCGTGTCTGTGTGTGTGCGTGTCTGTGTGTCTGTGTGTGTGGCTGCGTGTCTGTGTGTGTTCGTGTCTGTGTGTGTGGCTGCATGTCTGTGTGTGTGCGTGTCTGTGTGTGTGCGTGTCTGAGTGTGTGGCTGCGTGTCTGTGTGTGTGCGTGTCTGTGTGTGTGCGTGTCTGTGTGTGTGGCTGCGTGTTTGTGTGTGTGCGTGTCTGTGTGTGTGCGTGTCTGTGCGTGTGGTTGCGTGTCTGTGTGTGTGCGTGTCTGTGTGTGTGGCTGCGTGTCTGTGTGTGTGCGTGTCTGTGTATGTGGCTGCGTGTCTGTGTATGTGGCTGCGTGTCTGTCTGTGTGCGTGTCTGTGTGTGTACGTGTCTGTGTGTGTGGCTGCGTGTCTGTGTGTGTGCGTGTCTGTGTGTGTGCGTGTCTGTGTGTGTGGCTGCGTGTCTGTGTGTGTGCGTGTCTGTGTGTGTGCGTGTCTGTGTGTGTGGCTGCGTGTCTGTGTGTGTGCGTGTCTTTGTGTGTGCGTGTCTGTGTGTGTGGCTGCGTGTCTGAGTGTGGCTGCGTGTCTGTGTGTGTGGCTGCGTGTCTGTGTGTATGGCTGCGTGTCTCTGTGTGTGGCTGCGTGTCTGTGTGTGTGGCTGCGTGTCTGTGTGTGTGGCTGTGTGTCTGTGTGTGGGGCTGCGTGTCTGTGTGTGTGCGTGTCTGTGTGTGTGCGTGTCTGTGTGTGCGTGTCTGTGTGTGTGGCTGCGTGTCTGTGTATGTGGCAGCGTGTCTGTGTGTGTGCGTGTCTGTGTGTGCGTGTCGGTGTGTGTGCGTGTCTGTGTGTGCGTGTCTGTGTGTGTGGCTGCGTGTCTGACTGTGTGCGTGTCTGTGTGTGCGTGTCTGTGTGTGTGAGTGTCTGTGTGTGCGTGTCTGTGTGTGTGGCTGCGTGTCTGTGTGTGTGGCTGCGTGTCTGTGTGTGTGGCTGCGTGTCTGTGTGTGTGCGTGTCTGGGTGTGTGGCTGCGTGTTTGTGTGTGTGCGTGTCTGTGTGTGTCCGTGTCTGTGTGTGTGGCTGCGTGTCTGTGTGTGTGCGTGTCTGTGTGTGTGCGTGTCTGTGTCTGAATGTGTGCGTGTCTGTGTGTGTGTGTGTCTGTATGTGTGCGTGTCTGTGTCTGAATGTGTGCGTGTCTGAATGTGTGCGTGTCTGAGTGTGTGCGTGTCTGTGTGTGTGCGTGTCTGAGTGTGTGCGTGTCTGAGTGTGTGCGTGTCTGAGTGTGTGCGTGTCTGAGTGTGTGCGTGTCTGAGTGTGTGCGTGTCTGAGTGTGTGGCAGCGTGTCTGTGTGTGTGTCCGCGTGTCTGAGTGTGTGGGTGTCTGAGTGTGTGGGTGTCTGTGTGTGTGTGCGTCTGAGTGTGTGCGCGTCTGAGTGTGTGCGCGTCTGAGTGTGTGCGTGTCTCTGTCTTTGCGCGTCTGAGTGTGTGCGCGTCTGAGTGTGTGCGCGTCTGAGTGTGTGCGTGTCTGTGTGTGCGTGTCTGTGTGTGTGCATATCTGTGTGTGTGCATGTCTGTGTGTGTGCGTGTCTGAGTGTGTGCGTGTCTGAGTGTGTGCGCGTCTGAGTGTGTGCGCGTCTGAGTGTGTGCGCGTCTGAGTATGTGCGTGTCTGTGTGTGTGCGTGTCTGTGTGTGTGCATGTCTGTGTCTGTGCGTGTCTGTGTGTGTGCGTGTCTGAGTGTGTGGCAGCGTGTCTGAGTGTGTGTCCGCGTGTCTGTGTGTGTGCGTGTCTGTGTGTGTGCGTGACTGTGTGTGTGCGTGTCTGTGTGTGTGCGTGTCTGTGTGTGTGGCTGCGTGTCTGAGTGTGTGCGTGTCTGTGTGTGGCTGCGTGTCTGAGTGTGTGGCTGCGTGTCTGTGTGTGTGCATGTCTGAATGTGTGCGTGTCTGTGTGTGTGCGTGTCTGTGTGTGAGCGTGTCTGTGTGTGTGCGTGTCTGTCTGTGTGCACGTCTGAGTGTGTGCGTGTCTGAGTGTGTGCGTGTCTGTGTGTGTGCGTGTCTGTGTGTGTGCGTGTCTGTGTGTGTGCGTGTCTGTGTGTGTGCATGTCTGTGTGTGTGCACGTCAGAGTGTGTGCGTGTCTGAGTGTGTGCGTGTCTGTGTGTGTGCGTGTCTGTCTGTGTGCGTGTCTGAGTGTGTGGCTGCGTGTCTGAGTGTGTGCATGTCTGAGTGTGTGCATGTCTGTGTGTGTGCGTGTCTGAGTGTGTGCATGTCTGTGTGTGTGCGTGTCTGAGTGTGTGGCTGCGTGTCTGAGTGTGTGCATGTCTGTGTGTGTGCGTGTCTGAGTGTGTGCGTGTCTGAGTGTGTGCGTGTCTGTGTGTGTGGCTGCGTGTCTGTGTGTGTGCGTGTCTGTGTGTGTGTGTGTCTGTGTGTGTGGCTGCGTGTCTGAGTGTGTGCGTGTCTGTGTGTGTGCGTGTCTGTGTGTGTGGCTGCGTGTCTGTGTGTGTGCGTGTCTGTGTGTGTGCGTGTCTGTTTGTGTGGCTGCGTGTCTGTGTGTGTGCCTGTCTGTGTGTGTGCGTGTCTGTGTGTGTGCGTGTCTGTGTGTGTGCCTGTCTGTGTGTGTGCGTGTCTGGGTGTGTGCGTGTTTGTGTGTGTGGCTGCGTGTCTGTGTGTGTGCGTGTCTGTGTGTGTGGCTGCGTGTCTGTGTGTGCGCGTGTCTGTGTGTGTGCGTGTCTGTGTGTGTGGCTGCGTGTCTGTGTGTGTGCGTGTCTGTGTGTCTGTGTGTGTGGCTGCGTGTCTGTGTGTGTTCGTGTCTGTGTGTGTGGCTGCGTGTCTGTGTGTGTGCGTGTCTGTGTGTGTGCGTGTCTGAGTGTGTGGCTGCGTGTCTGTGTGTGTGCGTGTCTGTGTGTGTGCGTGTCTGTGTGTGTGGCTGCGTGTTTGTGTGTGTGCGTGTCTGTGTGTGTGCGTGTCTGTGCGTGTGGTTGCGTGTCTGTGTGTGTGCGTGTCTGTGTGTGTGGCTGCGTGTCTGTGTGTGTGCGTGTCTGTGTATGTGGCTGCGTGTCTGTGTATGTGGCTGCGTGTCTGTCTGTGTGCGTGTCTGTGTGTGTACGTGTCTGTGTGTGTGGCTGCGTGTCTGTGTGTGTGCGTGTCTGTGTGTGTGCGTGTCTGTGTGTGTGGCTGCGTGTCTGTGTGTGCGCATGTCTGTGTGTGTGCGTGTCTGTGTGTGTGGCTGCGTGTCTGAGTGTGGCTGCGTGTCTGTGTCTGTGGCTGCGTGTCTGTGTGTATGGCTGCGTGTCTCTGTGTGTGGCTGCGTGTCTGTGTGTGTGGCTGCGTGTCTGTGTGTGTGGCTGTGTGTCTGTGTGTGGGGCTGCGTGTCTGTGTGTGTGCGTGTCTGTGTGTGTGCGTGTCTGTGTGTGCGTGTCTGTGTGTGTGGCTGCGTGTCTGTGTATGTGGCAGCGTGTCTGTGTGTGTGCGTGTCTGTGTGTGCGTGTCGGTGTGTGTGCGTGTCTGTGTGTGCGTGTCTGTGTGTGTGGCTGCGTGTCTGACTGTGTGCGTGTCTGTGTGTGCGTGTCTGTGTGTGTGAGTGCCTCTGTGTGCGTGTCTGTGTGTGTGGCTGCGTGTCTGTGTGTGTGGCTGCGTGTCTGTGTGTGTGCGTGTCTGGGTGTGTGGCTGCGTGTTTGTGTGTGTGCGTGTCTGTGTGTGTCCGTGTCTGTGTGTGTGGCTGCGTGTCTGTGTGTGTGCGTGTCTGTGTGTGTGCGTGTCTGTGTCTGAATGTGTGCGTGTCTGTGTGTGTGCGTGTCTGTATGTGTGCGTGTCTGTGTCTGAATGTGTGCGTGTCTGAATGTGTGCGTGTCTGAGTGTGTGCGTGTCTGTGTGTGTGCGTGTCTGAGTGTGTGCGTGTCTGAGTGTGTGCGTGTCTGAGTGTGTGCGTGTCTGAGTGTGTGCGTGTCTGAGTGTGTGGCAGCGTGTCTGTGTGTGTGTCCGCGTGTCTGAGTGTGTGGGTGTCTGAGTGTGTGGGTGTCTGTGTGTGTGTGCGTCTGAGTGTGTGCGCGTCTGAGTGTGTGCGCGTCTGAGTGTGTGCGTGTCTCTGTCTTTGCGCGTCTGAGTGTGTGCGCGTCTGAGTGAGTGCGCGTCTGAGTGTGTGCGTGTCTGTGTGTGCGTGTCTGTGTGTGTGCATATCTGTGTGTGTGTATGTCTGTGTGTGTGCGTGTCTGAGTGTGTGCGTGTCTGAGTGTGTGCGCGTCTGAGTGTTTGCGCGTCTGAGTGTGTGCGTGTCTGTGTGTGTGCGTGTCTGTGTGTGTGCATGTCTGTGTCTGTGCGTGTCTGTGTGTGTGCGTGTCTGAGTGTGTGGCAGCGTGTCTGAGTGTGTGTCCGCGTGTCTGTGTGTGTGCGTGTCTGTGTGTGTGCGTGACTGTGTGTGTGCGTGTCTGTGTGTTTGCGTGTCTGTGTCTGTGGCTGCGTGTCTGAGTGTGTGCGTGTCTGTGTGTGGCTGCGTGTCTGAGTGTGTGGCTGCGTGTCTGTGTGTGTGCATGTCTGAATGTGTGCGTGTCTGTGTGTGTGCGTGTCTGTGTGTGAGCGTGTCTGTGTGTGTGCGTGTCTGTCTGTGTGCACGTCTGAGTGTGTGCGTGTCTGAGTGTGTGCGTGTCTGTGTGTGTGCGTGTCTGTGTGTGTGCGTGTCTGTGTGTGTGCGTGTCTGTGTGTGTGCATGTCTGTGTGTGTGCACGTCAGAGTGTGTGCGTGTCTGAGTGTGTGCGTGTCTGTGTGTGTGCGTGTCTGTGTGTGTGCGTGTCTGAGTGTGTGGCTGCGTGTCTGAGTGTGTGCATGTCTGAGTGTGTGCATGTCTGTGTGTGTGCGTGTCTGAGTGTGTGCATGTCTGTGTGTGTGCGTGTCTGAGTGTGTGGCTGCGTGTCTGAGTGTGTGCATGTCTGTGTGTGTGCGTGTCTGAGTGTGTGCGTGTCTGAGTGTGTGCATGTCTGTGTGTGTGCGTGTCTATGTGTGTGCGTGTCTGAGTGTGTGCATGTCTGTGTGTGTGCGTGTCTGAGTGTGTGCGTGTCTGTGTGTGTGGCTGCGTGTCTGTGTGTGCGCGTGTCTGCGTGTGTGACTGCGTGTCTGAGTGTGTGCGTGTCTGAGTATGTGCATGTCTGAGTGTGTGCGTGTCTGTGTGTGTGCGTGTCTGTGTGTGTGCATGTCGGTGTGTGTGGCTGCGTGTCTGTGTGTGCGTGTCTGTGTGTGTGCGTGTCTGTGTGTGTGCGAGTCTGTGTGTGTGCGAGTCTGTGTGTGTGGCTGCGTGTCTGAGTGTGTGCGTGTCTGTGTGTGTGCGTGTCTGTGTGTGTGCGTGTCTGTGTGTGTGCCTGTCTGTGTGTGTGCGTTTCTGGGTGTGTGCGTGTTTGTCTGTGTGGCTGCGTGTCTGTGTGTGTGCGTGTCTGTGTGTGTGCGTGTCTGTGTGTGTGGCTGCGTGTCTGTGTGTGCGCGTGTCTGTGTGTGTGCCTGTCTGTGTGTGTGGCTGCATGTCTGTGTGTGTGCGTGTCTGTGTGTGTGCGTGTCTGTGTGTGTGGCTGCGTGTCTGTGTGTGTGCATGTCTGTGTGTGTGCGTGTCTGAGTGTGTGGCTGCGTGTCTGTGTGTGTGCGTGTCTGTGTGTGTGCGTGTCTGTGTGTGTGGCTGCGTGTCTGTGTGTGTGCGTGTCTGTGTGTGTGCGTGTCTGTGTGTGTGGTTGCGTGTCTGTGTGTGTGCGTGTCTGTGTGTGTGGCTGCGAGTCTGTGTGTGTGCGTGTCTTTGTATGTGGCTGCGTGTCTGTGTGTGTGCCTGTCTGTGTGTGTGCGTGTCTGTGTGTGTGGCTGCGTGTCTGTGTGTGTGCGTGTCTGTGTGTGTGCGTGTCTGTGTGTGTGGCTGCGTGTCTGTGTGTGTGCGTGTCTGTGTGTGTGCGTGTCTGTGTGTGTGGCTGCGTGTCTGTGTGTGTGCGTGTCTTTGTGTGTGCGTGTCTGTGTGTGTGGCTGCGTGTCTGAGTGTGTGGCTGCGTGTCTCTGTGTGTGGCTGCGTGTCTGTGTGTGTGGCTGCGTGTCTGTGTGTGTGGCTGTGTATCTGTGTGTGTGGCTGCGTGTCTGAGTGTGTGCGTGTCTGTGTGTGTGGCTGCGTGTCTGTGTGTGTGCGTGTCTGTGTGTGCGTGTCTGTGTGTGTGCGTGTCTGTATGTGAGTGTCTGTGTGTGTGGCTGCGTGTCTGTGTGTGTGGCTGCGTGTCTCTGTGTGTGGCTGCGTGTCTGTGTGTGTGGCTGCGTGTCTGTGTGTGTGGCTGCGTGTCTCTATGTGTGGCTGCGTGTCTGTGTGTGTGGCTGCGTGTCTGTGTGTGTGGCTGTGTATCTGTGTGTGTGGCTGCGTGTCTGTGTGTGTGCGTGTCTGTGTGTGTGCGTGTCTGTGTGTGCGTGTCTGTGTGTGTGGCTGCGTGTCTGTGTATGTGGCTGCGTGTCTGTGTATGTGGCTGCGTGTCTGTGTGTGTGCGTGTCTGTGTGTGCGTGTCTGTGTGTGTGCGTGTCTGTATGTGCGTGTCTGTGTGTGTGGCTGCGTGTCTGTCTGTGTGCGTGTCTGTGTGTGTGCGTGTCTGTGTGTGTGCGTGTCTGTATGTGAGCGTGTCTGTGTGTGCGCGTGTCTGTCTGTGTGCACGTCTGAGTGTGTGCGTGTCTGAGTGTGTGCGTGTCTGTGTGTGTGCGTGTCTGTGTGTGTGCGTGTCTGTGTGTGTGCGTGTCTGTGTGTGTGCGTGTCTGATTGTGTGGCTGCGTGTCTGAGTGTGTGCATGTCTGAGTGTGTGCATGTCTGTGTGTGTGCGTGTCTGAGTGTGTGCATGTCTGTGTGTGTGCGTGTCTGAGTGTGTGGCTGCGTGTCTGAGTGTGTGCATGTCTGTGTGTGTGCGTGTCTGAGTGTGTGCGTGTCTGAGTGTGTGCATGTCTGTGTGTGTGCGTGTCTGTGTGTGTGCGTGTCTGAGTGTGTGCATGTCTGTGTGTGTGCGTGTCTGAGTGTGTGCATGTCTGTGTGTGTGGCTGCGTGTCTGTGTGTGTGCCTGTCTGTGTGTGTGGCTGCGTGTCTGTGTGTCCGCGTGTCTGTGTGTGTGCGTGTCTGTGTGTGTGCGTGTCTGTGTGTGTGGCTGCGTGTCTGTGTGTGTGCGTGTCTGTGTGTGTGACTGCGTGTCTGAGTGTGTGCGTGTCTCAGTGTGTGGATGTCTGAGTGTGTGCGTGTCTGTGTGTGTGCATGTCTGTGTGTGTGGCTGCGTGTCTATGTGTGCGTGTCTGAGTGTGTGCGTGTATGTGTGTGTGCGTGTCTGTGTGTGTACGAGTCTGTGTGTGTGGCTGCGTGTCTGAGTGTGTGCGTGTCTGTGTGTGTGCGTGTCTGAGTGTGTGCGGGTCTGAGTGTGTGCATGTCTGTGTGTGTGCGTGTCTGTGTTTGTGCGTGTCTGTGTGTGGCTGCGTGTCTGTGTGTGTGGCTGCGTGTCTGTGTGTGTGCGTGTCTGTGTGTGGCTGCGTGTCTGTGTGTGTGGCTGCGTGTCTGTGTGTGTGCGTGTCTGTGTGTGTGCGTGTCTGTGTGTGTGCGTGTCTGAGTGTGGCTGCGTGTCTGTGTGTGTGCGTGTCTGTGTGTGGCTGCGTGTCTGTGTGTGTGGCTGCGTGTCTGTGTGTGTGCGTGTCTGTGTGTGTGCGTGTCTGTGTGTGTGCGTGTCTGAGTGTGGCTGCGTGTCTGTGTGTGTGCGTGTCTTTGTGTGGCTGCGTGTCTGTGTGTGTGGCTGCGTGTCTGTGTGTGTGCGTGTCTGTGTGTGTGGCTGCGTGTCTTAGTGTGGCTGCGTGTCTGTGTGTGTGCGTGTCTGTGTGTGTGGCTGCGTGTCTGTGTGTGTGCATGTCTGTGTGTGTGCATGTCTGTGTGTGTGGCTGCGTGTCTGTGTGTGTGCATGTCTGTGTGTGTGGCTGCGTGTCTGTGTGTGTGCGTGTCTGTGTGTGTGGCTGCGTGTCTGTGTGTGTGCATGTCTGTGTGTGTGCATGTCTGTGTGTGTGGCTGCGTGTCTGTGTGTGTGCGTGTCTGTGTGTGTGGCTGCGTGTCTGTGTGTGTGCGTGTCTGTGTGTGGCTGCGTGTCTGTGTGTGTGGCTGCGTGTCTGTGTGTGTGCGTGTCTGTGTGTGTGCGTGTCTGTGTGTGTGCGTGTCTGAGTGTGGCTGCGTGTCTGTGTGTGTGCGTGTCTTTGTGTGGCTGCGTGTCTGTGTGTGTGGCTGCGTGTCTGTGTGTGTGCGTGTCTGTGTGTGTGGCTGCGTGTCTTAGTGTGGCTGCGTGTCTGTGTGTGTGCGTGTCTGTGTGTGTGGCTGCGTGTCTGTGTGTGTGCATGTCTGTGTGTGTGCATGTCTGTGTGTGTGGCTGCGTGTCTGTGTGTGTGCATGTCTGTGTGTGTGGCTGCGTGTCTGTGTTTGTACGTGTCTGAGTGTGTGCGTGTCTGTTTGTGTGCATGTCTGTGTGTGTGCGTGTCTGTGTGTGTGGCTGCGTGTCTGAGTGTGTGCGTGTCTGTGTGTGTGGCTGCGTGTCTGTGTGTGTGCGTGTCTGGGTGTGTGCGTGTCTGTCTGTGTGTGCGTTTCTGGGTGTGGCTGCGTGCATGTGTGTGTGCGTGTCTGTGTGTGTGGCTGCGTGTCTGTGTGTGTGCGTGTCTGTGTGTGTGTGTGTCTGTGTGTGTGGCTGCGTGTCTGTGTGTGTGCGTGTCTGTGTGTGTGCGTATCTGTGTGTGTGGCTGCGTGTCTGAGTGTGTGCGTGTCTGTGTGTGTGCGTGTCTGTGTGTGTGGCTGCGTGTCTGTGTGTGTGCGTGTCTGTGTGTGTGCGTGTCTGTTTGTGTGGCTGCGTGTCTGTGTGTGTGCATGTCTGTGTGTGTGCGTGTCTGTGTGTGTGCCTGTCTGTGTGTGTGCGTGTCTGGGTGTGTGCGTGTTTGTGTGTGTGGCTGCGTGTCTGTGTGTGCGCGTGTCTGTGTGTGTGCGTGTCTGTGTGTGTGGCTGCGTGTCTGTGTGTGTGCGTGTCTGTGTGTGTGGCTGCGTGTCTGTGTGTGTTCGTGTCTGTGTGTGTGGCTGCGTGTCTGTGTGTGTGCGTGTCTGTGTGTGTGCGTGTCTGAGTGTGTGGCTGCGTGTCTGTGTGTGTGCGTGTCTGTGTGTGTGCGTGTCTGTGTGTGTGGCTGCGTGTCTATGTGTGTGCGTGTCTGTGTGTGTGCGTGTCTGTGTGTGTGGCTGCGTGTCTGTGTGTGTGCGTGTCTGTGTGTGTGCGTGTCTGTGTGTGTGCGTGTCTGTGTGTGTGCCTGTCTGTGTGTGTGCGTGTCTGGGTGTGTGCATGTTTGTGTGTGTGGCTGCGTGTCTGTGTGTGTGCGTGTCTGTGTGTGTGCGTGTCTGTGTGTGTGGCTGCGTGTCTGTGTGTGCGCGTGTCTGTGTGTGTGCGTGCCTGTGTGTGTGGCTGCGTGTCTGTGTGTGTGCGTGTCTGTGTGTGTGCGTGTCTGTGTGTGTGGCTGCGTGTCTGTGTGTGTGCGTGTCTGTGTGTGTGCGTGTCTGAGTGTGTGGCTGCGTGTCTGTGTGTGCGTATCTGTGTGTGTGCGTGTCTGTGTGTGTGGCTGCGTGTCTGTGTGTGTGCGTGTCTGTGTGTGTGCGTGTCTGTGTGTGTGGCTGCGTGTCTGTGTGTGTGCGTGTCTGTGTGTGTGGCTGCGTGTCTGTGTGTGTGCGTGTCTGTGTATGTGGCTGCGTGTCTGTGTGTGTGCGTGTCTGTGTGTGTGCGTGTCTGTGTGTGTGTCTGCGTGTCTGTGTGTGTGCGTGTCTGTGTGTGTGGCTGCGTGTCTGTGTGTGTCCGTGTCTGTGTGTGTGCGTGTCTGTGTGTGTGGCTGCGTGTCTGTGTGTGTGCGTGTCTTTGTGTGTGCGTGTCTGTGTGTGTGGCTGCGTGTCTGAGTGTGGCTGCGTGTCTGTGTGTGTGGCTGCGTGTCTGTGTGTGTGGCTGCGTGTCTCTGTGTGTGGCTGCGTGTCTGTGTGTGTGGCTGCGTGTCTGTGTGTGTGGCTGTGTGTCTGTGTGTGTGGCTGCGTGTCTGTGTGTGTGCGTGTCTGTGTGTGCGTGTCTGTGTGTGTGGCTGCGTGTCTGTGTGTGTGCGTGTCTGTGTGTGCGTGTCTGTGTGTGTGCGTGTCTGTGTGTGCGTGTCTGTGTGTGTGCGTGTCTGTGTGTGCGTGTCTGTGTGTGTGGCTGCGTGTCTGTGTGTGTGGCTGCGTGTCTGTGTGTGTGGCTGCGTGTCTGTGTGTGTGCGTGTCTGGGTGTGTGGCTGCGTGTTTGTGTGTGTGCGTGTCTGTGTGTGTGCGTGTCTGTGTGTGTGCGTGTCTGTGTGTGTGGCTGCGTGTCTGTGTGTGTGCGTGTCTGTGTGTGTGCGTGTCTGTGTCTGAATGTGTGCGTGTCTGAATGTGTGCGAGTCTGTGTGTGTGCGTGTCTGTGTCTGAATGTGTGCGTGTCTGAATGTGTGCGTGTCTGAGTGTGTGCGTGTCTGTGTGTGTGCGTGTCTGAGTGTGTGCGTGTCTGAGTGTGTGCGTGTCTGAGTGTGTGCGTGTCTGTGTGTGTGCGTGTCTGAGTGTGTGCGTGTCTGAGTGTGTGCATGACTGAGTGTGTGCGTGTCTGAGTGTTTGCGTGTCTGAGTGTGTGCGTGTCTGTGCGTGTCTGAGTGTTTGCGTGTCTGAGTGTGTGCGTGTCTGTGTGTGTGCGTGTCTGTGTGTGTGCGTGTCTATGTGTATGCGTGTCTGAGTGTGTGCGTGTCTGAGTGTGTGCGTGTCTGAGTGTGTGCGTGTCTGAGTGTGTGGCAGCGTGTCTGAGTGTGTGTCCGCGTGTCTGAGTGTGTGGGTGTCTGTGTGTGTGTGCGTCTGAGTGTGTGCGCGTCTGAGTGTGTGCGCGTCTGAGTGTGTGCGTGTCTCTGTCTGTGCGCGCCTGAGTGTGTGCGCGTCTGAGTGTGTGCGTGTCTGTGTGTGCGTGTCTGTGTGCGTGCATGTCTGAGTGTGTGCGTGTCTGTGTGTGTGCGTGTCTGAGTGTGTGCATGTCTGAGTGTGTGCGCGTCTGAGTGTGTGTGCGTCTGAGTGTGTGCGCGTCTTAGTGTGTGCGCGTCTGAGGGTCTGCGCGTCTGAGTGTGTGCGTGTCTGTGTGTGTGCGTGTCTGTGCGTGTCTGTGTTTGTGCGTGTCTGAGTGTGTGGCAGCGTGTCTGAGTGTGTGTCCGCGTGTCTGTGTGTGCGCGCGTCTGTGTGTGCGCGTGTCTGTGTGTGTGCGTGTCTGTGTGTGTGCGTGTCTGTGTGTGTGGCTGCGTGTCTGAGTGTGTGGCTGCGCGTCTGTGTGTGTGCATGTCTGAGTGTGTGCGTGTCTGTGTGTGTGCGTGTCTGTGTGTGAGTGTGTCTGTGTGTGCGTGTCTGTCTGTGTGCAGGCCTGAGTGTGTGCGTGTCTGAGTGTGTGCGTGTCTGTGTGTGTGCGTGTCTGTGTGTGTGCGTGTCTGTGTGTGTGCGTGTCTGTGTGTTTGCGTGTCTGTGTGTGTGCACGTCTGAGTGTGTGCGTGTCTGAGTGTGTGGCTGCGTGTCTGAGTGTGTGCATGTCTGTGTGTGTGCGTGTCTGAGTGTGTGCATGTCTGTGTGTGTGCGTGTCTGAGTGTGTGGCTGCGTGTCTGAGTGTGTGCGTGTCTGAGTGTGTGCATGTCTGTGTGTGTGCGTGTCTGTGTGTGTGCGTGTCTGAGTGTGTGCATGTCTGTGTGTGTGCGTGTCTGAGTGTGTGCATGTCTGTGTGTGTGGCTGCGTGTCTGTGTGTGTGCCTGTCTGTGTGTGTGGCTGCGTGTCTGTGTGTGCATGTCTGTGTGTGTGCGTGTCTGTGTGTGTGCGTGTCTGTGTGTGTGGCTGCTTGTCTGTGTGTGTGCGTGTCTGTGTGTGTGACTGCGTGTCTGAGTATGTGCGTGACTGAGTGTGTGCATGTCTGAGTGTGTGCGTGTCTGTGTCTGTGCATGTCTGTGTGTGTGGCTGCGTGTCTGTGTGTGCGTGTCTGAGTGTGTGCGTGTCTGTGTGTGTGCCTGTCTGTGTGTGTGCGTGTCTGTGTGTGTGCGAGTCTGTGTGTGTGGCTGCGTGTCTGAGTGTGTGCGTGTCTGTGTGTGTGCGTGTCTGTGTGTGTGCGTGTCTGGGTGTGTGCGTGTCTGTCTGTGTGTGCGTTTCTGAGTGTGGCTGCGTGCATGTGTGTGTGCGTGTCTGTGTGTGTGGCTGCGTGTCTGTGTGTGTGCATGTCTGTGTGTGTGCGTGTCTGTGTGTGTGGCTGCGTGTCTGTGTGTGTGCGTGTCTGTGTGTGTGCGTGTCTGTGTGTGTGGCTGCGTGTCTGAGTGTGTGCGTGTCTGTGTGTGTGCGTGTCTGTGTGTGTGGCTGCGTGTCTGTGTGTGTGCGTGTCTGTGTGTGTGCGTGTCTGTTTGTGTGGCTGCGTGTCTGTGTGTGTGCGTGTCTGTGTGTGTGCGTGTCTGTGTGTGTGCGTGTCTGTGTGTGTGCCTGTCTGTGTGTGTGCGTGTCTGGGTGTGTGCGTGTTTGTGTGTGTGGCTGCGTGTCTGTGGGTGTGCGTGTCTGTGTGTGTGGCTGCGTGTCTGTGTGTGCGCGTGTCTGTGTGTGTGCGTGTCTGTGTGTGTGGCTGCGTGTCTGTGTGTGTGCAAGTCTGTGTGTCTGTGTGTGTGGCTGCGTGTCTGTGTGTGTTCGTGTCTGTGTGTGTGGCTGCGTGTCTGTGTATGTGCGTGTCTGTGTGTGTGCGTGTCTGAGTGTGTGGCTGCGTGTCTGTGTGTGTGCGTGTCTGTGTGTGTGGCTGCGTGTCTATGTGTGTGCGTGTCTGTGTGTATGCGTGTCTGTGTGTGTGGCTGCGTGTCTGTGTGTGTGCGTGTCTGTGTGTGTGCGTGTCTGTGTGTGTGCGTGTCTGTGTGTGTGCGTGTCTGTGTGTGTGCCTGTCTGTGTGTGTGCGTGTCTGGGTGTGTGCATGTTTGTGTGTGTGGCTGCGTGTCTGTGTGTGTGCGTGTCTGTGTGTGTGCGTGTCTGTGTGTGTGGCTGCGTGTCTGTGAGTGCGCGTGTCTGTGTGTGTGCATGTCTGTGTGTGTGGCTGCGTGTCTGTGTGTGTGCGTGTCTGTGTGTGTGCGTGTCTGTGTGTGTGGCTGCGTGTCTGTGTGTGTGCGTGTCTGTGTGTGTGCGTGTCTGAGTGTGTGGCTGCGTGTCTGTGTGTGTGCGTATCTGTGTGTGTGCGTGTCTGTGTGTGTGGCTGCGTGTCTGTGTGTGTGCGTGTCTGTGTGTGTGCGTGTCTGTGTGTGTGGCTGCGTGTCTGTGTGTGTGCGTGTCTGTGTGTGTGGCTGCGTGTCTGTGTGTGTGCGTGTCTGTGTATGTGGCTGCGTGTCTGTGTGTGTGCGTGTCTGTGTGTGTGTCTGCGTGTCTGTGTGTGTGCGTGTCTGTGTGTGTGGCTGCGTGTCTGTGTGTGTCCGTGTCTGTGTGTGTGCGTGTCTGTGTGTGTGGCTGCGTGTCTGTGTGTGTGCGTGTCTTTGTGTGTGCGTGTCTGTGTGTGTGGCAGCGTGTCTGAGTGTGGCTGCGTGTCTGTGTGTGTGGCTGCGTGTCTGTGTGTGTGGCTGCGTGTCTGTGTGTGTGCGTGTCTGTGTGTGCGTGTCTGTGTGTGTGGCTGCGTGTCTGTGTGTGTGCGTGTCTGTGTGTGCGTGTCTGTCTCTGTGCGTGTCTGTGTGTGCGTGTCTGTGTGTGTGGCTGCGTGTCTGTGTGTGTGCGTGTCTGTGTGTGCGTGTCTGTGTGTGTGGCTGCGTGTCTGTGTGTGTGCGTGTCTGTGTGTGCGTGTCTGTGTGTGTGCGTGTCTGTGTGTGCGTGTCTGTGTGTGTGGCTGCGTGTCTGTGTGTGTGGCTGCGTGTCTGTGTGTGTGCGTGTCTGGGTGTGTGGCTGCGTGTTTGTGTGTGTGCATGTCTGTGTGTGTGTGCGTGTCTGTGTGTGTGCGTGTCTGTGTGTGTGCATGTCTGAGTGTGTGGCTGCATGTCTGAGTGTGTGGCTGCGTGTCTGTGTGTGTGCGTGTCTGTGTGTGTGCGTGTCTGTGTGTGTGGCTGCGTGTCTGTGTGTGTGCGTGTCTGTGTGTGGCTGCGTGTCTGTGTGTGGCTGCGTGTCTGTGTGTGTGCGTGTCTGTGTGTGTGCATGTCTGTGTGTGTGTGCGTGTCTGCGTGTGTGCGTGTCTGTGTGTGTGCGTGTCTGTGTGTGTGGCTGCGTGTCTGTGTGTGTGCGTGTCTGTGTGTGGCTGCGTGTCTGTGTGTGGCTGCGTGTCTGTGTGTGTGCGTGTCTGTGTGTGGCTGCGTGTCTGTGTGTGTGCGTGTCTGTGTTTGTGCGTGTCTGTGTGTGGCTGCGTGTCTGTGTGTGTGGCTGCGTGTCTGAGTGTGTGCGTGTCTGAGTGTGGCTGCGTGTCTGTGTGTGTGCGTGTCTGTGTGTGGCTGCGTGTCTGTGTGTGTGGCTGCGTGTCTGTGTGTGTGCGTGTCTGTGTGTGGCTGCGTGTCTGTGTGTGTGGCTGCGTGTCTGTGTGTGTGTGCGTGTCTGTGTGTGTGCGTGTCTGTGTGTGGCTGCGTGTCTGTGTGTGTGCGTGTCTGTGTGTGGCTGCGTGTCTGTGTGTGTGGCTGCGTGTCTGTGTGTGTGCGTGTCTGTGTGTGTGGCTGCGTGTCTTAGTGTGGCTGCGTGTCTGTGTGTGTGCGTGTCTGTGTGTGTGGCTGCGTGTCTGTGTGTGTGCATGTCTGTGTGTGTGCATGTCTGTGTGTGTGGCTGCGTGTCTGTGTGTGTGCATGTCTGTGTGTGTGGCTGCGTGTCTGTGTTTGTACGTGTCTGAGTGTGTGCGTGTCTGTTTGTGTGCATGTCTGTGTGTGTGCGTGTCTGTGTGTGTGGCTGCGTGTCTGAGTGTGTGCGTGTCTGAGTGTGTGGCTGCGTGTCTGTGTGTGTGCGTGTCTGGGTGTGTGCGTGTCTGTCTGTGTGTGCGTTTCTGAGTGTGGCTGCGTGCATGTGTGTGTGCGTGTCTGTGTGTGTGGCTGCGTGTCTGTGTGTGTGCGTGTCTGTGTGTGTGCGTGTCTGTGTGTGTGGCTGCGTGTCTGTGTGTGTGCGTGTCTGTGTGTGTGCGTGTCTGTGTGTGTGGCTGCGTGTCTGAGTGTGTGCGTGTCTGTGTGTGTGCGTGTCTGTGTGTGTGGCTGCGTGTCTGTGTGTGTGCGTGTCTGTGTGTGTGCGTGTCTGTTTGTGTGGCTGCGTGTCTGTGTGTGTGCGTGTCTGTGTGTGTGCGTGTCTGTGTGAGTGCGTCCCTGTGTGTGTGCCTGTCTGTGTGTGTGCGTGTCTGGGTGTGTGCGTTTTTGTGTGTGTGGCTGCGTGTCTGTGTGTGTGCGTGTCTGTGTGTGTGGCTGCGTGTCTGTGTGTGCGCGTGTCTGTGTGTGTGCGTGTCTGTGTGTGTGGCTGCGTGTCTGTGTGTGTGCGTGTCTGTGTGTCTGTGTGTGTGGCTGCGTGTCTGTGTGTGTTCGTGTCTGTGTGTGTGGCTGCGTGTCTGTGTGTGTGCGTGTCTGTGTGTGTGCGTGTCTGAGTGTGTGGCTGCGTGTCTGTGTGTGTGCGTGTCTGTGTGTGTGCGTGTCTGTGTGTGTGGCTGCGTGTTTGTGTGTGTGCGTGTCTGTGTGTGTGCGTGTCTGTGCGTGTGGTTGCGTGTCTGTGTGTGTGCGTGTCTGTGTGTGTGGCTGCGTGTCTGTGTGTGTGCGTGTCTGTGTATGTGGCTGCGTGTCTGTGTATGTGGCTGCGTGTCTGTCTGTGTGCGTGTCTGTGTGTGTACGTGTCTGTGTGTGTGGCTGCGTGTCTGTATGTGTGCGTGTCTGTGTGTGTGCGTGTCTGTGTGTGTGGCTGCGTGTCTGTGTGTGTGCGTGTCTGTGTGTGTGCTGGTCTGTGTGTGTGGCTGCGTGTCTGTGTGTGTGCGTGTCTTTGTGTGTGCGTGTCTGTGTGTGTGGCTGCGTGTCTGAGTGTGGCTGCGTGTCTGTGTGTGTGGCTGCGTGTCTGTGTGTATGGCTGCGTGTCTCTGTGTGTGGCTGCGTGTCTGTGTGTGTGGCTGCGTGTCTGTGTGTGTGGCTGTGTGTCTGTGTGTGTGGCTGCGTGTCTGTGTGTGTGCGTGCCTGTGAGTGTGCGTGTCTGTGTGTGCGTGTCTGTGTGTGTGGCTGCGTGTCTGTGTATGTGGCTGCGTGTCTGTGTGTGTGCGTGTCTGTGTGTGCGTGTCGGTGTGTGTGCGTGTCTGTGTGTGCGTGTCTGTGTGTGTGGCTGCGTGTCTGTCTGTGTGCGTGTCTGTGTGTGCGTGTCTGTGTGTGTGGCTGCGTGTCTGTGTGTGTGGCTGCGTGTCTGTGTGTGTGGCTGCGTGTCTGTGTGTGTGCGTGTCTGGGTGTGTGGCTGCGTGTTTGTGTGTGTGCGTGTCTGTGTGTGTCCGTGTCTGTGTGTGTGGCTGCGTGTCTGTGTGTGTGCGTGTCTGTGTGTGTGCGTGTCTGTGTCTGAATGTGTGCGTGTCTGTGTGTGTGCGTGTCTGTATGTGTGCGTGTCTGTGTCTGAATGTGTGCGTGTCTGAATGTGTGCGTGTCTGAGTGTGTGCGTGTCTGTGTGTGTGCGTGTCTGAGTGTGTGCGTGTCTGAGTGTGTGCGTGTCTGAGTGTGTGCGTGTCTGAGTGTGTGCGTGTCTGAGTGTGTGCGTGTCTGAGTGTGTGCGTGTCTGAGTGTGTGGCAGCGTGTCCGTGTGTGTGTCCGCGTGTCTGAGTGTGTGGGTGTCTGAGTGTGTGGGTGTCTGTGTGTGTGTGCGTCTGAGTGTGTGCGCGTCTGAGTGTGTGCGCGTCTGAGTGTGTGCGTGTCTCTGTCTTTGCGCGTCTGAGTGTGTGCGCGTCTGAGTGTGTGCGCGTCTGAGTGTGTGCGTGTCTGAGTGTGCGTGTCTGTGTGTGTGCATATCTGTGTGTGTGCGTGTCTGTGTGTGTGCGTGTCTGAGTGTGTGCGTGTCTGAGTGTGTGCGCGTCTGAGTGTGTGCGCGTCTGAGTGTGTGCGCGTCTGAGTATGTGCGTGTCTGTGTGTGTGCGTGTCTGTGTGTGTGCATGTCTGTGTCTGTGCGTGTCTGTGTGTGTGCGTGTCTGAGTGTGTGGCAGCGTGTCTGAGTGTGTGTCCGCGTGTCTGTGTGTGTGCGTGTCTGTGTGTGTGCGTGACTGTGTGTGTGCGTGTCTGTGTGTGTGCGTGTCTGTGTGTGTGGCTGCGTGTCTGAGTGTGTGCGTGTCTGTGTGTGGCTGCGTGTCTGAGTGTGTGGCTGCGTGTCTGTGTGTGTGCATGTCTGAATGTGTGCGTGTCTGTGTGTGTGCGTGTCTGTGTGTGAGCGTGTCTGTGTGTGTGCGTGTCTGTCTGTGTGCACGTCTGAGTGTGTGCGTGTCTGAGTGTGTGCGTGTCAGTGTGTGTGCGTGTCTGTGTGTGTGCGTGTCTGTGTGTGTGCGTGTCTGTGTGTGTGCATGTCTGTGTGTGTGCACGTCAGAGTGTGTGCGTGTCTGAGTGTGTGCGTGTCTGTGTGTGTGCGTGTCTGTGTGTGTGCGTGTCTGAGTGTGTGGCTGCGTGTCTGAGTGTGTGCATGTCTGAGTGTGTGCATGTCTGTGTGTGTGCGTGTCTGAGTGTGTGCATGTCTGTGTGTGTGCGTGTCTGAGTGTGTGGCTGCGTGTCTGAGTGTGTGCATGTCTGTGTGTGTGCGTGTCTGAGTGTGTGCGTGTCTGAGTGTGTGCATGTCTGTGTGTGTGCGTGTCTGTGTGTGTGCGTGTCTGAGTGTGTGCATGTCTGTGTGTGTGCGTGTCTGAGTGTGTGCGTGTCTGTGTGTGTGGCTGCGTGTCTGTGTGTGCGCGTGTCTGCGTGTGTGACTGCGTGTCTGAGTGTGTGCGTGTCTGAGTGTGTGCATGTCTGAGTGTGTGCGTGTCTGTGTGTGTGCGTGTCTGTGTGTGTGCATGTCGGTGTGTGTGGCTGCGTGTCTGTGTGTGCGTGTCTGTGTGTGTGCATGTCTGTGTGTGTGCGAGTCTGTGTGTGTGCGAGTCTGTGTGTGTGGCTGCGTGTCTGAGTGTGTGCGTGTCTGTGTGTGTGCGTGTCTGTGTGTGTGCGTGTCTGTGTGTGTGCCTGTCTGTGTGTGTGCGGGTCTGGGTGTGTGCGTGTTTGTGTGTGTGGCTGCGTGTCTGTGTGTGTGCGTGTCTGTGTGTGTGCGTGTCTGTGTGTGTGGCTGCGTGTCTGTGTGTGCGCGTGTCTGTGTGTGTGCCTGTCTGTGTGTGTGGCTGCATGTCTGTGTGTGTGCGTGTCTGTGTGTGTGCGTGTCTGTGTGTGTGGCTGCGTGTCTGTGTGTGTGCATGTCTGTGTGTGTGCGTGTCTGAGTGTGTGGCTGCGTGTCTGTGTGTGTGCGTGTCTGTGTGTGTGCGTGTCTGTGTGTGTGGCTGCGTGTCTGTGTGTGTGCGTGTCTGTGTGTGTGCGTGTCTGTGTGTGTGGTTGCGTGTCTGTGTGTGTGCGTGTCTGTGTGTGTGGCTGCGAGTCTGTGTGTGTGCGTGTCTTTGTATGTGGCTGCGTGTCTGTGTGTGTGCCTGTCTGTGTGTGTGCGTGTCTGTGTGTGTGGCTGCGTGTCTGTGTGTGTGCGTGTCTGTGTGTGTGCGTGTCTATGTGAGTGGCTGCGTGTCTGTGTGTGTGCGTGTCTGTGTGTGTGCATGTCTGTGCGTGTGCACGTCAGAGTGTGTGCGTGTCTGAGTGTGTGCGTGTCTGTGTGTGTGCGTGTCTGTGTGTGTGCGTGTCTGAGTGTGTGGCTGCGTGTCTGAGTGTGTGCATGTCTGAGTGTGTGCATGTCTGTGTGTGTGCGTGTCTGAGTGTGTGCATGTCTGTGTGTGTGCGTGTCTGAGTGTGTGGCTGCGTGTCTGAGTGTGTGCATGTCTGTGTGTGTGCGTGTCTGAGTGTGTGCGTGTCTGAGTGTGTGCATGTCTGTATGTGTGCGTGTCTGAGTGTGTGCGTGTCTGTGTGTGTGGCTGCGTGTCTGTGTGTGCGCGTGTCTGCGTGTGTGACTGCGTGTCTGAGTGTGTGCGTGTCTGAGTGTGTGCATGTCTGAGTGTGTGCGTGTCTGTGTGTGTGCGTGTCTGTGTGTGTGCATGTCGGTGTGTGTGGCTGCGTGTCTGTGTGTGCGTGTCTGTGTGTGTGCATGTCTGTGTGTGTGCGAGTCTGTGTGTGTGCGAGTCTGTGTGTGTGGCTGCGTGTCTGAGTGTGTGCGTGTCTGTGTGTGTGCGTGTCTGTGTGTGTGCGTGTCTGTGTGTGTGCCTGTCTGTGTGTGTGCGGGTCTGGGTGTGTGCGTGTTTGTGTGTGTGGCTGCGTGTCTGTGTGTGTGCGTGTCTGTGTGTGTGCGTGTCTGTGTGTGTGGCTCCGTGTCTGTGTGTGCGCGTGTCTGTGTGTGTGCCTGTCTGTGTGTGTGGCTGCATGTCTGTGTGTGTGCGTGTCTGTGTGTGTGCGTGTCTGTGTGTGTGGCTGCGGGTCTGTGTGTGTGCGTGTCTGAGTGTGTGGCTGCGTGTCTGTGTGTGTGCGTGTCTGTGTGTGTGCGTGTCTGTGTGTGTGGCTGCGTGTCTGTGTGTGTGCGTGTCTGTGTGTGTGCGTGTCTGTGTGTGTGGTTGCGTGTCTGTGTGTGTGCGTGTCTGTGTGTGTGGCTGCGAGTCTGTGTGTGTGCGTGTCTTTGTATGTGGCTGCGTGTCTGTGTGTGTGCCTGTCTGTGTGTGTGCGTGTCTGTGTGTGTGGCTGCGTGTCTGTGTGTGTGCGTGTCTGTGTGTGTGTGTGTCTGTGTGCGTGGCTGCGTGTCTGTGTGTGTGCGTGTCTGTGTGTGTGCGTGTCTGTGTGTGTGGCTGCGTGTCTGTGTGTGTGCGTGTCTGTGTGTGTGGCTGCGTGTCTGAGTGTGGCTTCGTGTCTGTGTGTGTGGCTGCGTGTCTGTGTGTGTGGCTGCGTGTCTCTGTGTGTGGCTGCGTGTCTGTGTGTGTGGCTGCGTGTCTGTGTGTGTGGCTGCGTGTCTCTGTGTGTGGCTGCGTGTCTGTTTGTGTGGCTGCGTGTCTGTGTGTGTGGCTGTGTATCTGTGTGTGTGGCTGCGTGTCTGTGTGTGTGCGTGTCTGTGTGTGTGCGTGTCTGTGTGTGCGTGTCTGTGTGTGTGGCTGCGTGTCTGTGTATGTGGCTGCGTGTCTGTGTATGTGGCTGCGTGTCTGTGTGTGTGCGTGTCTGTGTGTGCGTGTCTGTGTGTGTGCGTGTCTGTATGTGCGTGTCTGTGTGTGTGGCTGCGTGTCTGTCTGTGTGCGTGTCTGTGTGTGTGCGTGTCTGTGTGTGTGCGTGTCTGTGTGTGAGCGTGTCTGTGTGTGCGCGTGTCTGTCTGTGTGCACGTCTGAGTGTGTGCGTGTCTGAGTGTGTGCGTGTGTGTGTGTGTGCGTGTCTGTGTGTGTGCGTGTCTGTGTGTGTGCGTGTCTGTGTGTGTGCGTGTCTGATTGTGTGGCTGCGTGTCTGAGTGTGTGCATGTCTGAGTGTGTGCATGTCTGTGTGTGTGCGTGTCTGAGTGTGTGCATGTCTGTGTGTGTGCGTGTCTGAGTGTGTGGCTGCGTGTCTGAGTGTGTGCATGTCTGTGTGTGTGCGTGTCTGAGTGTGTGCGTGTCTGAGTGTGTGCATGTCTGTGTGTGTGCGTGTCTGTGTGTGTGCGTGTCTGAGTGTCCGCGTGTCTGTGTGTGTGCGTGTCTGTGTGTGTGCGTGTCTGTGTGTGTGGCTGCGTGTCTGTGTGTGTGCGTGTCTGTGTGTGTGACTGCGTGTCTGAGTGTGTGCGTGTCTGAGTGTGTGGATGTCTGAGTGTGTGCGTGTCTGTGTGTGTGCATGTCTGTGTGTGTGGCTGCGTGTCTGTGTGTGCGTGTCTGAGTGTGTGCGTGTCTGTGTGTGTGCGTGTCTGTGTGTGTACGAGTCTGTGTGTGTGGCTGCGTGTCTGAGTGTGTGCGTGTCTGTGTGTGTGCGTGTCTGAGTGTGTGCATGTCTGTGTGTGTGCGTGTCTGTGTGTGTGCGTGTCTGAGTGTGTGCATGTCTGTGTGTGTGCGTGTCTGAGTGTGTGCATGTCTGTGTCTGTGGCTGCGTGTCTGTGTGTGTGCCTGTCTGTGTGTGCGGCTGCGTGTCTGTGTGTGCATGTCTGTGTGTGTGCGTGTCTGTGTGTGTGCGTGTCTGTGTGTGTGGCTGCGTGTCTGTGTGTGTGCGTGTCTGCGTGTGTGACTGCGTGTCTGAGTGTGTGCATTTCTGAGTGTGTGCATGTCTGAGTGTGTGCGTGTCTGTGTGTGTGCGTGTCTGTGTGTGTGCATGTCGGTGTGTGTGGCTGCGTGTCTGTGTGTGCGTGTCTGAGTGTGTGCGTGTCTGTGTGTGTGCGTGTCTGTGTGTGTGCGAGTCTGTGTGTGTGCGAGTCTGTGTGTGTGGCTGCGTGTCTGAGTGTGTGCGTGTCTGTGTGTGTGCGTGTCTGTGTGTGTGCGTGTCTGTGTGTGTGCGTGTCTCTGTGTGTGCCTGTCTGTGTGTGTGCGTGTCTGGGTGTGTGCGTGTTTGTCTGTGTGGCTGCGTGTCTGTGTGTGTGCGTGTCTGTGTGTGTGCGTGTCTGTGTGTGTGGCTGCGTGTCTGTGTGTGCGCGTGTCTGTGTGTGTGCATGTCTGTGTGTGTGGCTGCGTGTCTGTGTGTGTGCGTGTCTGTGTGTGTGCGTGTCTGTGTGTGTGGCTGCGTGTCTGTGTGTGTGCATGTCTGTGTGTGTGCGTGTCTTAGTGTGTGGCTGCGTGTCTGTGTGTGTGGCTGCGTGTCTGTGTGTGTGCGTGTCTGGGTGTGTGGCTGCGTGTTTGTGTGTGTGCGTGTCTGTGTGTGTCCGTGTCTGTGTGTGTGGCTGCGTGTCTGTGTGTGTGCGTGTCTGTGTGTGTGCGTGTCTGTGTCTGAATGTGTGCGTGTCTGTGTGTGTGCGTGTCTGTATGTGTGCGTGTCTGTGTCTGAATGTGTGCGTGTCTGAATGTGTGCGTGTCTGAGTGTGTGCGTGTCTGTGTGTGTGCGTGTCTGAGTGTGTGCGTGTCTGAGTGTGTGCGTGTCTGAGTGTGTGCGTGTCTGAGTGTGTGCGTGTCTGAGTGTGTGCGTGTCTGAGTGTGTGCGTGTCTGAGTGTGTGGCAGCGTGTCCGTGTGTGTGTCCGCGTGTCTGAGTGTGTGGGTGTCTGAGTGTGTGGGTGTCTGTGTGTGTGTGCGTCTGAGTGTGTGCGCGTCTGAGTGTGTGCGCGTCTGAGTGTGTGCGTGTCTCTGTCTTTGCGCGTCTGAGTGTGTGCGCGTCTGAGTGTGTGCGCGTCTGAGTGTGTGCGTGTCTGAGTGTGCGTGTCTGTGTGTGTGCATATCTGTGTGTGTGCGTGTCTGTGTGTGTGCGTGTCTGAGTGTGTGCGTGTCTGAGTGTGTGCGCGTCTGAGTGTGTGCGCGTCTGAGTGTGTGCGCGTCTGAGTATGTGCGTGTCTGTGTGTGTGCGTGTCTGTGTGTGTGCATGTCTGTGTCTGTGCGTGTCTGTGTGTGTGCGTGTCTGAGTGTGTGGCAGCGTGTCTGAGTGTGTGTCCGCGTGTCTGTGTGTGTGCGTGTCTGTGTGTGTGCGTGACTGTGTGTGTGCGTGTCTGTGTGTGTGCGTGTCTGTGTGTGTGGCTGCGTGTCTGAGTGTGTGCGTGTCTGTGTGTGGCTGCGTGTCTGAGTGTGTGGCTGCGTGTCTGTGTGTGTGCATGTCTGAATGTGTGCGTGTCTGTGTGTGTGCGTGTCTGTGTGTGAGCGTGTCTGTGTGTGTGCGTGTCTGTCTGTGTGCACGTCTGAGTGTGTGCGTGTCTGAGTGTGTGCGTGTCTGTGTGTGTGCGTGTCTGTGTGTGTGCGTGTCTGTGTGTGTGCGTGTCTGTGTGTGTGCATGTCTGTGTGTGTGCACGTCAGAGTGTGTGCGTGTCTGAGTGTGTGCGTGTCTGTGTGTGTGCGTGTCTGTGTGTGTGCGTGTCTGAGTGTGTGGCTGCGTGTCTGAGTGTGTGCATGTCTGAGTGTGTGCATGTCTGTGTGTGTGCGTGTCTGAGTGTGTGCATGTCTGTGTGTGTGCGTGTCTGAGTGTGTGGCTGCGTGTCTGAGTGTGTGCATGTCTGTGTGTGTGCGTGTCTGAGTGTGTGCGTGTCTGAGTGTGTGCATGTCTGTGTGTGTGCGTGTCTGTGTGTGTGCGTGTCTGAGTGTGTGCATGTCTGTGTGTGTGCGTGTCTGAGTGTGTGCGTGTCTGTGTGTGTGGCTGCGTGTCTGTGTGTCCGCGTGTCTGCGTGTGTGACTGCGTGTCTGAGTGTGTGCGTGTCTGAGTGTGTGCATGTCTGAGTGTGTGCGTGTCTGTGTGTGTGCGTGTCTGTGTGTGTGCATGTCGGTGTGTGTGGCTGCGTGTCTGTGTGTGCGTGTCTGTGTGTGTGCATGTCTGTGTGTGTGCGAGTCTGTGTGTGTGCGAGTCTGTGTGTGTGGCTGCGTGTCTGAGTGTGTGCGTGTCTGTGTGTGTGCGTGTCTGTGTGTGTGCGTGTCTGTGTGTGTGCCTGTCTGTGTGTGTGCGGGTCTGGGTGTGTGCGTGTTTGTGTGTGTGGCTGCGTGTCTGTGTGTGTGCGTGTCTGTGTGTGTGCGTGTCTGTGTGTGTGGCTGCGTGTCTGTGTGTGCGCGTGTCTGTGTGTGTGCCTGTCTGTGTGTGTGGCTGCATGTCTGTGTGTGTGCGTGTCTGTGTGTGTGCGTGTCTGTGTGTGTGGCTGCGTGTCTGTGTGTGTGCATGTCTGTGTGTGTGCGTGTCTGAGTGTGTGGCTGCGTGTCTGTGTGTGTGCGTGTCTGTGTGTGTGCGTGTCTGTGTTTGTGGCTGCGTGTCTGTGTGTGTGCGTGTCTGTGTGTGTGCGTGTCTGTGTGTGTGGTTGCGTGTCTGTGTGTGTGCGTGTCTGTGTGTGTGGCTGCGAGTCTGTGTGTGTGCGTGTCTTTGTATGTGGCTGCGTGTCTGTGTGTGTGCCTGTCTGTGTGTGTGCGTGTCTGTGTGTGTGGCTGCGTGTCTGTGTGTGTGCGTGTCTGTGTGTGTGCGTGTCTGTGTGAGTGGCTGCGTGTCTGTGTGTGTGCGTGTCTGTGTGTGTGCATGTCTGTGTGTGTGCACGTCAGAGTGTGTGCGTGTCTGAGTGTGTGCGTGTCTGTGTGTGTGCGTGTCTGTGTGTGTGCGTGTCTGAGTGTGTGGCTGCGTGTCTGAGTGTGTGCATGTCTGAGTGTGTGCATGTCTGTGTGTGTGCGTGTCTGAGTGTGTGCATGTCTGTGTGTGTGCGTGTCTGAGTGTGTGGCTGCGTGTCTGAGTGTGTGCATGTCTGTGTGTGTGCGTGTCTGAGTGTGTGCGTGTCTGAGTGTGTGCATGTCTGTGTGTGTGCGTGTCTGAGTGTGTGCGTGTCTGTGTGTGTGGCTGCGTGTCTGTGTGTGCGCGTGTCTGCGTGTGTGACTGCGTGTCTGAGTGTGTGCGTGTCTGAGTGTGTGCATGTCTGAGTGTGTGCGTGTCTGTGTGTGTGCGTGTCTGTGTGTGTGCATGTCGGTGTGTGTGGCTGCGTGTCTGTGTGTGCGTGTCTGGGTGTGTGCATGTCTGTGTGTGTGCGAGTCTGTGTGTGTGCGAGTCTGTGTGTGTGGCTGCGTGTCTGAGTGTGTGCGTGTCTGTGTGTGTGCGTGTCTGTGTGTGTGCATGTCGGTGTGTGTGGCTGCGTGTCTGTGTGTGCGTGTCTGGGTGTGTGCATGTCTGTGTGTGTGCGAGTCTGTGTGTGTGCGAGTCTGTGTGTGTGGCTGCGTGTCTGAGTGTGTGCGTGTCTGTGTGTGTGCGTGTCTGTGTGTGTGCGTGTCTGTGTGTGTGCCTGTCTGTGTGTGTGCGGGTCTGGGTGTGTGCATGTCTGTGTGACTGCGTGTCTGAGTGTGTGCGTGTCTGAGTGTGTGCATGTCTGTGTGTGTGCGTGTCTGTGTGTGTGCATGTCGGTGTGTGTGGCTGCGTGTCTGTGTGTGCGTGTCTGGGTGTGTGCATGTCTGTGTGTGTGCGAGTCTGTGTGTGTGCGAGTCTGTGTGTGTGGCTGCGTGTCTGAGTGTGTGCGTGTCTGTGTGTGTGCGTGTCTGTGTGTGTGCGTGTCTGTGTGTGTGCCTGTCTGTGTGTGTGCGGGTCTGTGTGTGTGCGTGTTTGTGTGTGTGGCTGCGTGTCTGTGTGTGTGCGTGTCTGTGTGTGTGCGTGTCTGTGTGTGTGGCTGCGTGTCTGTGTGTGCGCGTGTCTGTGTGTGTGCCTGTCTGTGTGTGTGGCTGCATGTCTGTGTGTGTGCGTGTCTGTGTGTGTGCGTGTCTGTGTGTGTGGCTGCGTGTCTGTGTGTGTGGCTGTGTGTCTGAGTGTGTGGCTGCGTGTCTGTGTGTGTGCGTGTCTGTGTGTGTGCGTGTCTGAGTGTGTGCGTGTCTGTGTGTGTGCGTGTCTGAGTGTGTGGCTGTGTGTCTGAGTGTGTGGCTGCGTGTCTGTGTGTGTGCGTGTCTGTGTGTGTGCGTGTCTGTGTGTGTGGCTGCGTGTCTGTGTGTGTGCGTGTCTGTGTGTGTGCGTGTCTGTGTGTGTGGTTGCGTGTCTGTGTGTGTGCGTGTCTGTGTGTGTGGCTGCGAGTCTGTGTGTGTGCGTGTCTGTGTGTGTGCGTGTCTGTGTGCGTGGCTGCGTGTCTGTGTGTGTGCGTGTCTGTGTGTGTGGCTGCGTGTCTGTGTGTGTGGCTGCGTGTCTGAGAGTGTGGCTTCGTGTCTGTGTGTGTGGCTGCGTGTCTGTGTGTGTGCGTGTCTGTGTGTGTGCGTGTCTGTGTGTCTGCGTGTCTGTGTGTGTGCGTGTCTGTGTGTCTGCGTGTCTGTGTGTGTGCGTGTCTGTGTGTGTGGCTTCGTGTCTGTGTGTGTGGCTTCGTGTCTGTGTGTGTGGCTGCGTGTCTTTATGTGTGGCTTCGTGTCTGTGTGTGTGGCTGCGTGTCTGTGTGTGTGCGTGTCTGTGTGTGTGCGTGTCTGTGTGCGTGGCTGCGTGTCTGTGTGTGTGGCTGCGTGTCTGTGTGTGCGTGTCTGTGTGTGTGGCTGCGTGTCTGTGTGTGTGGCTTCGTGTCTGTGTGTGTGGCTGCGTGTCTGTATGTGTGGCTTCGTGTCTGTGTGTGTGGCTGCGTGTCTGTGTGTGTGCGTGTCTGTGTGTGTGCGTGTCTGTGTGCGTGGCTGCGTGTCTGTGTGTGTGGCTGCGTGTCTGTGTGTGTGCGTGTCTGTGTGTGTGGCTGCGTGTCTGTGTGTGTGCGTGTCTGTGTGTGTGGCTGCGTGTCTGAGTGTGTGGCTGCGTGTCTGTGTGTGTGCGTGTCTGTGTGTGTGGCTTCGTGTCTGTGTGTGTGGCTGCGTGTCTGTGTGTGTGGCTGCGTGTCTGTGTGTGTGGCTGCGTGTCTGTGTGTGTGGCTGCGTGTCTGTGTGTGTGGCTGCGTGTCTGTGTGTGTGGCTTCGTGTCTGTGTGTGTGGCTGCGTGTCTGTGTGTGTGGCTTCGTGTCTGTGTGTGTGGCTGCGTGTCTGTATGTGTGGCTTCGTGTCTGTGTGTGTGGCTGCGTGTCTGTGTGTGTGGCTTCGTGTCTGTATGTGTGGCTGCGTGTCTGTGTGTGTGGCTTCGTGTCTGTATGTGTGGCTTCGTGTCTGTGTGTGTGGCTGCGTGTCTGTGTGTGTGGCTGCGTGTCTGTGTGTGTGGCTTCGTGTCTGTATGTGTGGCTGCGTGTCTGTGTGTGTGGCTTCGTGTCTGTATGTGTGGCTGCGTGTCTGTATGTGTGGCTGCGTGTCTGTGTGTGTGGCTTCGTGTCTGTGTGTGTGGCTGCGTGTCTGTGTGTGCGTGTCTGTGTGTGTGGCTGCGTGTCTGTGTGTGTGGCTGCGTGTCTGTGTGTGCGTGTCTGTGTGTGTGGCTGCGTGTCTGTGTGTGTGGCTGCGTGTCTGTGTGTGTGGCTGCGTGTCTGTATGTGTGGCTGCGTGTCTGTGTGTGTGGCTTCGTGTCTGTGTGTGTGGCTGCGTGTCTGTGTGTGTGGCTGCGTGTCTGTGTGTGTGGCTTCGTGTCTGTGTGTGTGGCTTCGTGTCTGTGTGTGTGGCTGCGTGTCTGTGTGTGCGTGTCTGTGTGTGTGGCTGCGTGTCTGTATGTGTGGCTGCGTGTCTGTGTGTGCGTGTCTGTGTGTGTGGCTGCGTGTCTGTGTGTGTGGCTGCGTGTCTGTGTGTGTGGCTGCGTGTCTGTGTGTGTGGCTTCGTGTCTGTGTGTGTGGCTTCGTGTCTGTGTGTGTGGCTGCGTGTCTGTGTGTGTGGCTGCGTGTCTGTGTGTGTGGCTTCGTGTCTGTGTGTGTGGCTTCGTGTCTGTGTGTGTGGCTGCGTGTCTGTGTGTGCGTGTCTGTGTGTGTGGCTGCGTGTCTGTATGTGTGGCTGCGTGTCTGTGTGTGCGTGTCTGTGTGTGTGGCTGCGTGTCTGTATGTGTGGCTGCGTGTCTGTGTGTGTGGCTTCGTGTCTGTGTGTGTGGCTTCGTGTCTGTGTGTGTGGCTTCGTGTCTGTGTGTGTGGCTGCGTGTCTGTGTGTGCGTGTCTGTGTGTGTGGCTGCGTGTCTGTGTGTGTGGCTGCGTGTCTGTGTGTGTGTGTCTGTGTGTGTGGCTGCGTGTCTGTATGTGCGTGTCTGTGTGTGTGGCTTCGTGTCTGTGTGTGTGGCTTCGTGTCTGTGTGTGTGGCTGCGTGTCTGTGTGTGCGTGTCTGTGTGTGTGGCTGCGTGTCTGTATGTGTGGCTGCGTGTCTGTGTGTGCGTGTCTGTGTGTGTGGCTGCGTGTCTGTGTGTGTGGCTGCGTGTCTGTGTGTGTGTGTCTGTGTGTGTGGCTGCGTGTCTGTATGTGCGTGTCTGTGTGTGTGGCTGCGTGTCTGTGTGTGTGGCTGCGTGTCTGTGTGTGCGTGTCTGTGTGTGTGGCTGCGTGTCTGTGTGTGTGGCTGCGTGTCTGTGTGTGTGGCTGCGTGTCTGTATGTGTGGCTGCGTGTCTGTGTGTGTGGCTGCGTGTCTGTGTGTGTGGCTGCGTGTCTGTGTGTGTGGCTGCGTGTCTGTGTGTGTGGCTGCGTGTCTGTGTGTGTGGCTGCGTGTCTGTATGTGTGGCTGCGTGTCTGTGTGTGTGGCTGCGTGTCTGTGTGTGTGGCTGCGTGTCTGTGTGTGTGTGTCTGTGTGTGTGGCTGCGTGTCTGTGTGTGTGGCTGCGTGTCTGTGTGTGTGGCTGCGTGTCTGTATGTGTGGCTGCGTGTCTGTGTGTGTGGCTGCGTGTCTGTGTGTGTGTGTCTGTGTGTGTGGCTGCGTGTCTGTGTGTGTGGCTGCGTGTCTGTGTGTGTGGCTGCGTGTCTGTATGTGTGGCTGCGTGTCTGTGTGTGTGGCTGCGTGTCTGTGTGTGTGGCTGCGTGTCTGTGTGTGTGTGTCTGTGTGTGTGGCTGCGTGTCTGTGTGTGTGGCTGCGTGTCTGTGTGTGTGGCTGCGTGTCTGTATGTGTGGCTGCGTGTCTGTGTGTGTGGCTGCGTGTCTGTGTGTGTGGCTTCGTGTCTGTGTGTGTGGCTTCGTGTCTGTGTGTGTGGCTTCGTGTCTGTGTGTGTGGCTGCGTGTCTGTGTGGCTGCGTGTCTGTATGTGTGGCTGCGTGTCTGTGTGTGTGGCTTCGTGTCTGTGTGTGTGGCTTCGTGTCTGTGTGTGTGGCTTCGTGTCTGTGTGTGTGGCTGCGTGTCTGTGTGGCTGCGTGTCTGTGTGTGTGGCTTCGTGTCTGTGTGTGTGGCTGCGTGTCTGTGTGGCTGCGTGTCTGTGTGTGGCTGCGTGTCTGTGTGTGTGGCTGCGTGTCTGTGTGTGCGTGTCTGTGTGTGTGGCTGCGTGTCTGTATGTGTGGCTGCGTGTCTGTGTGTGTGGCTGCGTGTCTGTATGTGTGGCTTCGTGTCTGTATGTGTGGCTGCGTGTCTGTGTGTGTGGCTGCGTGTCTGTCTGTGTGCGTGTCTGTGTGTGTGCGTGTCTGTGTGTGTGCGTGTCTGTGTGTGAGCGTGTCTGTGTGTGCGCGTGTCTGTCTGTGTGCACGTCTGAGTGTGTGCGTGTCTGAGTGTGTGCGTGTGTGTGTGTGTGCGTGTCTGTGTGTGTGCGTGTCTGTGTGTGTGCGTGTCTGTGTGTGTGCGTGTCTGATTGTGTGGCTGCGTGTCTGAGTGTGTGCATGTCTGAGTGTGTGCATGTCTGTGTGTGTGCGTGTCTGAGTGTGTGCATGTCTGTGTGTGTGCGTGTCTGAGTGTGTGGCTGCGTGTCTGAGTGTGTGCATGTCTGTGTGTGTGCGTGTCTGAGTGTGTGCGTGTCTGAGTGTGTGCATGTCTGTGTGTGTGCGTGTCTGTGTGTGTGCGTGTCTGAGTGTCCGCGTGTCTGTGTGTGTGCGTGTCTGTGTGTGTGCGTGTCTGTGTGTGTGGCTGCGTGTCTGTGTGTGTGCGTGTCTGTGTGTGTGACTGCGTGTCTGAGTGTGTGCGTGTCTGAGTGTGTGGATGTCTGAGTGTGTGCGTGTCTGTGTGTGTGCATGTCTGTGTGTGTGGCTGCGTGTCTGTGTGTGCGTGTCTGAGTGTGTGCGTGTCTGTGTGTGTGCGTGTCTGTGTGTGTACGAGTCTGTGTGTGTGGCTGCGTGTCTGAGTGTGTGCGTGTCTGTGTGTGTGCGTGTCTGAGTGTGTGCATGTCTGTGTGTGTGCGTGTCTGTGTGTGTGCGTGTCTGAGTGTGTGCATGTCTGTGTGTGTGCGTGTCTGAGTGTGTGCATGTCTGTGTCTGTGGCTGCGTGTCTGTGTGTGTGCCTGTCTGTGTGTGCGGCTGCGTGTCTGTGTGTGCATGTCTGTGTGTGTGCGTGTCTGTGTGTGTGCGTGTCTGTGTGTGTGGCTGCGTGTCTGTGTGTGTGCGTGTCTGCGTGTGTGACTGCGTGTCTGAGTGTGTGCATTTCTGAGTGTGTGCATGTCTGAGTGTGTGCGTGTCTGTGTGTGTGCGTGTCTGTGTGTGTGCATGTCGGTGTGTGTGGCTGCGTGTCTGTGTGTGCGTGTCTGAGTGTGTGCGTGTCTGTGTGTGTGCGTGTCTGTGTGTGTGCGAGTCTGTGTGTGTGCGAGTCTGTGTGTGTGGCTGCGTGTCTGAGTGTGTGCGTGTCTGTGTGTGTGCGTGTCTGTGTGTGTGCGTGTCTGTGTGTGTGCGTGTCTCTGTGTGTGCCTGTCTGTGTGTGTGCGTGTCTGGGTGTGTGCGTGTTTGTCTGTGTGGCTGCGTGTCTGTGTGTGTGCGTGTCTGTGTGTGTGCGTGTCTGTGTGTGTGGCTGCGTGTCTGTGTGTGCGCGTGTCTGTGTGTGTGCATGTCTGTGTGTGTGGCTGCGTGTCTGTGTGTGTGCGTGTCTGTGTGTGTGCGTGTCTGTGTGTGTGGCTGCGTGTCTGTGTGTGTGCATGTCTGTGTGTGTGCGTGTCTTAGTGTGTGGCTGCGTGTCTGTGTGTGTGGCTGCGTGTCTGTGTGTGTGCGTGTCTGGGTGTGTGGCTGCGTGTTTGTGTGTGTGCGTGTCTGTGTGTGTCCGTGTCTGTGTGTGTGGCTGCGTGTCTGTGTGTGTGCGTGTCTGTGTGTGTGCGTGTCTGTGTCTGAATGTGTGCGTGTCTGTGTGTGTGCGTGTCTGTATGTGTGCGTGTCTGTGTCTGAATGTGTGCGTGTCTGAATGTGTGCGTGTCTGAGTGTGTGCGTGTCTGTGTGTGTGCGTGTCTGAGTGTGTGCGTGTCTGAGTGTGTGCGTGTCTGAGTGTGTGCGTGTCTGAGTGTGTGCGTGTCTGAGTGTGTGCGTGTCTGAGTGTGTGCGTGTCTGAGTGTGTGGCAGCGTGTCCGTGTGTGTGTCCGCGTGTCTGAGTGTGTGGGTGTCTGAGTGTGTGGGTGTCTGTGTGTGTGTGCGTCTGAGTGTGTGCGCGTCTGAGTGTGTGCGCGTCTGAGTGTGTGCGTGTCTCTGTCTTTGCGCGTCTGAGTGTGTGCGCGTCTGAGTGTGTGCGCGTCTGAGTGTGTGCGTGTCTGAGTGTGCGTGTCTGTGTGTGTGCATATCTGTGTGTGTGCGTGTCTGTGTGTGTGCGTGTCTGAGTGTGTGCGTGTCTGAGTGTGTGCGCGTCTGAGTGTGTGCGCGTCTGAGTGTGTGCGCGTCTGAGTATGTGCGTGTCTGTGTGTGTGCGTGTCTGTGTGTGTGCATGTCTGTGTCTGTGCGTGTCTGTGTGTGTGCGTGTCTGAGTGTGTGGCAGCGTGTCTGAGTGTGTGTCCGCGTGTCTGTGTGTGTGCGTGTCTGTGTGTGTGCGTGACTGTGTGTGTGCGTGTCTGTGTGTGTGCGTGTCTGTGTGTGTGGCTGCGTGTCTGAGTGTGTGCGTGTCTGTGTGTGGCTGCGTGTCTGAGTGTGTGGCTGCGTGTCTGTGTGTGTGCATGTCTGAATGTGTGCGTGTCTGTGTGTGTGCGTGTCTGTGTGTGAGCGTGTCTGTGTGTGTGCGTGTCTGTCTGTGTGCACGTCTGAGTGTGTGCGTGTCTGAGTGTGTGCGTGTCTGTGTGTGTGCGTGTCTGTGTGTGTGCGTGTCTGTGTGTGTGCGTGTCTGTGTGTGTGCATGTCTGTGTGTGTGCACGTCAGAGTGTGTGCGTGTCTGAGTGTGTGCGTGTCTGTGTGTGTGCGTGTCTGTGTGTGTGCGTGTCTGAGTGTGTGGCTGCGTGTCTGAGTGTGTGCATGTCTGAGTGTGTGCATGTCTGTGTGTGTGCGTGTCTGAGTGTGTGCATGTCTGTGTGTGTGCGTGTCTGAGTGTGTGGCTGCGTGTCTGAGTGTGTGCATGTCTGTGTGTGTGCGTGTCTGAGTGTGTGCGTGTCTGAGTGTGTGCATGTCTGTGTGTGTGCGTGTCTGTGTGTGTGCGTGTCTGAGTGTGTGCATGTCTGTGTGTGTGCGTGTCTGAGTGTGTGCGTGTCTGTGTGTGTGGCTGCGTGTCTGTGTGTCCGCGTGTCTGCGTGTGTGACTGCGTGTCTGAGTGTGTGCGTGTCTGAGTGTGTGCATGTCTGAGTGTGTGCGTGTCTGTGTGTGTGCGTGTCTGTGTGTGTGCATGTCGGTGTGTGTGGCTGCGTGTCTGTGTGTGCGTGTCTGTGTGTGTGCATGTCTGTGTGTGTGCGAGTCTGTGTGTGTGCGAGTCTGTGTGTGTGGCTGCGTGTCTGAGTGTGTGCGTGTCTGTGTGTGTGCGTGTCTGTGTGTGTGCGTGTCTGTGTGTGTGCCTGTCTGTGTGTGTGCGGGTCTGGGTGTGTGCGTGTTTGTGTGTGTGGCTGCGTGTCTGTGTGTGTGCGTGTCTGTGTGTGTGCGTGTCTGTGTGTGTGGCTGCGTGTCTGTGTGTGCGCGTGTCTGTGTGTGTGCCTGTCTGTGTGTGTGGCTGCATGTCTGTGTGTGTGCGTGTCTGTGTGTGTGCGTGTCTGTGTGTGTGGCTGCGTGTCTGTGTGTGTGCATGTCTGTGTGTGTGCGTGTCTGAGTGTGTGGCTGCGTGTCTGTGTGTGTGCGTGTCTGTGTGTGTGCGTGTCTGTGTTTGTGGCTGCGTGTCTGTGTGTGTGCGTGTCTGTGTGTGTGCGTGTCTGTGTGTGTGGTTGCGTGTCTGTGTGTGTGCGTGTCTGTGTGTGTGGCTGCGAGTCTGTGTGTGTGCGTGTCTTTGTATGTGGCTGCGTGTCTGTGTGTGTGCCTGTCTGTGTGTGTGCGTGTCTGTGTGTGTGGCTGCGTGTCTGTGTGTGTGCGTGTCTGTGTGTGTGCGTGTCTGTGTGAGTGGCTGCGTGTCTGTGTGTGTGCGTGTCTGTGTGTGTGCATGTCTGTGTGTGTGCACGTCAGAGTGTGTGCGTGTCTGAGTGTGTGCGTGTCTGTGTGTGTGCGTGTCTGTGTGTGTGCGTGTCTGAGTGTGTGGCTGCGTGTCTGAGTGTGTGCATGTCTGAGTGTGTGCATGTCTGTGTGTGTGCGTGTCTGAGTGTGTGCATGTCTGTGTGTGTGCGTGTCTGAGTGTGTGGCTGCGTGTCTGAGTGTGTGCATGTCTGTGTGTGTGCGTGTCTGAGTGTGTGCGTGTCTGAGTGTGTGCATGTCTGTGTGTGTGCGTGTCTGTGTGTGTGCGTGTCTGTGTGTGTGGCTGCGTGTCTGTGTGTGCGCGTGTCTGCGTGTGTGACTGCGTGTCTGAGTGTGTGCGTGTCTGAGTGTGTGCATGTCTGAGTGTGTGCGTGTCTGTGTGTGTGCGTGTCTGTGTGTGTGCATGTCGGTGTGTGTGGCTGCGTGTCTGTGTGTGCGTGTCTGGGTGTGTGCATGTCTGTGTGTGTGCGAGTCTGTGTGTGTGCGAGTCTGTGTGTGTGGCTGCGTGTCTGAGTGTGTGCGTGTCTGTGTGTGTGCGTGTCTGTGTGTGTGCATGTCGGTGTGTGTGGCTGCGTGTCTGTGTGTGCGTGTCTGGGTGTGTGCATGTCTGTGTGTGTGCGAGTCTGTGTGTGTGCGAGTCTGTGTGTGTGGCTGCGTGTCTGAGTGTGTGCGTGTCTGTGTGTGTGCGTGTCTGTGTGTGTGCGTGTCTGTGTGTGTGCCTGTCTGTGTGTGTGCGGGTCTGGGTGTGTGCATGTCTGTGTGACTGCGTGTCTGAGTGTGTGCGTGTCTGAGTGTGTGCATGTCTGTGTGTGTGCGTGTCTGTGTGTGTGCATGTCGGTGTGTGTGGCTGCGTGTCTGTGTGTGCGTGTCTGGGTGTGTGCATGTCTGTGTGTGTGCGAGTCTGTGTGTGTGCGAGTCTGTGTGTGTGGCTGCGTGTCTGAGTGTGTGCGTGTCTGTGTGTGTGCGTGTCTGTGTGTGTGCGTGTCTGTGTGTGTGCCTGTCTGTGTGTGTGCGGGTCTGTGTGTGTGCGTGTTTGTGTGTGTGGCTGCGTGTCTGTGTGTGTGCGTGTCTGTGTGTGTGCGTGTCTGTGTGTGTGGCTGCGTGTCTGTGTGTGCGCGTGTCTGTGTGTGTGCCTGTCTGTGTGTGTGGCTGCATGTCTGTGTGTGTGCGTGTCTGTGTGTGTGCGTGTCTGTGTGTGTGGCTGCGTGTCTGTGTGTGTGGCTGTGTGTCTGAGTGTGTGGCTGCGTGTCTGTGTGTGTGCGTGTCTGTGTGTGTGCGTGTCTGAGTGTGTGCGTGTCTGTGTGTGTGCGTGTCTGAGTGTGTGGCTGTGTGTCTGAGTGTGTGGCTGCGTGTCTGTGTGTGTGCGTGTCTGTGTGTGTGCGTGTCTGTGTGTGTGGCTGCGTGTCTGTGTGTGTGCGTGTCTGTGTGTGTGCGTGTCTGTGTGTGTGGTTGCGTGTCTGTGTGTGTGCGTGTCTGTGTGTGTGGCTGCGAGTCTGTGTGTGTGCGTGTCTGTGTGTGTGCGTGTCTGTGTGCGTGGCTGCGTGTCTGTGTGTGTGCGTGTCTGTGTGTGTGGCTGCGTGTCTGTGTGTGTGGCTGCGTGTCTGAGAGTGTGGCTTCGTGTCTGTGTGTGTGGCTGCGTGTCTGTGTGTGTGCGTGTCTGTGTGTGTGCGTGTCTGTGTGTCTGCGTGTCTGTGTGTGTGCGTTGTCTGTGTGTCTGCGTGTCTGTGTGTGTGCGTGTCTGTGTGTGTGGCTTCGTGTCTGTGTGTGTGGCTTCGTGTCTGTGTGTGTGGCTGCGTGTCTTTATGTGTGGCTTCGTGTCTGTGTGTGTGGCTGCGTGTCTGTGTGTGTGCGTGTCTGTGTGTGTGCGTGTCTGTGTGCGTGGCTGCGTGTCTGTGTGTGTGGCTGCGTGTCTGTGTGTGCGTGTCTGTGTGTGTGGCTGCGTGTCTGTGTGTGTGGCTTCGTGTCTGTGTGTGTGGCTGCGTGTCTGTATGTGTGGCTTCGTGTCTGTGTGTGTGGCTGCGTGTCTGTGTGTGTGCGTGTCTGTGTGTGTGCGTGTCTGTGTGCGTGGCTGCGTGTCTGTGTGTGTGGCTGCGTGTCTGTGTGTGTGCGTGTCTGTGTGTGTGGCTGCGTGTCTGTGTGTGTGCGTGTCTGTGTGTGTGGCTGCGTGTCTGAGTGTGTGGCTGCGTGTCTGTGTGTGTGCGTGTCTGTGTGTGTGCTTCGTGTCTGTGTGTGTGGCTGCGTGTCTGTGTGTGTGGCTGCGTGTCTGTGTGTGTGGCTGCGTGTCTGTGTGTGTGGCTGCGTGTCTGTGTGTGTGGCTGCGTGTCTGTGTGTGTGGCTTCGTGTCTGTGTGTGTGGCTGCGTGTCTGTGTGTGTGGCTTCGTGTCTGTGTGTGTGGCTGCGTGTCTGTATGTGTGGCTTCGTGTCTGTGTGTGTGGCTGCGTGTCTGTGTGTGTGGCTTCGTGTCTGTATGTGTGGCTGCGTGTCTGTGTGTGTGCTTCGTGTCTGTATGTGTGGCTGCGTGTCTGTGTGTGTGGCTTCGTGTCTGTATGTGTGGCTTCGTGTCTGTGTGTGTGGCTGCGTGTCTGTGTGTGTGGCTGCGTGTCTGTGTGTGTGGCTTCGTGTCTGTATGTGTGGCTGCGTGTCTGTGTGTGTGGCTTCGTGTCTGTATGTGTGGCTGCGTGTCTGTATGTGTGGCTGCGTGTCTGTGTGTGTGGCTTCGTGTCTGTGTGTGTGGCTGCGTGTCTGTGTGTGCGGTGTCTGTGTGTGTGGCTGCGTGTCTGTGTGTGTGGCTGCGTGTCTGTGTGTGCGTGTCTGTGTGTGTGGCTGCGTGTCTGTGTGTGTGGCTGCGTGTCTGTGTGTGTGCCTGCGTGTCTGTATGTGTGGCTGCGTGTCTGTGTGTGTGGCTTCGTGTCTGTGTGTGTGGCTGCGTGTCTGTGTGTGTGGCTGCGTGTCTGTGTGTGTGGCTTCGTGTCTGTGTGTGTGGCTTCGTGTCTGTGTGTGTGGCTGCGTGTCTGTGTGTGCGTGTCTGTGTGTGTGGCTGCGTGTCTGTATGTGTGGCTGCGTGTCTGTGTGTGCGTGTCTGTGTGTGTGGCTGCGTGTCTGTGTGTGTGGCTGCGTGTCTGTGTGTGTGGCTGCGTGTCTGTGTGTGTGCTTCGTGTCTGTGTGTGTGGCTTCGTGTCTGTGTGTGTGGCTGCGTGTCTGTGTGTGTGGCTGCGTGTCTGTGTGTGTGGCTTCGTGTCTGTGTGTGTGGCTTCGTGTCTGTGTGTGTGGCTGCGTGTCTGTGTGTGCGTGTCTGTGTGTGTGGCTGCGTGTCTGTATGTGTGGCTGCGTGTCTGTGTGTGCGTGTCTGTGTGTGTGGCTGCGTGTCTGTATGTGTGGCTGCGTGTCTGTGTGTGTGGCTTCGTGTCTGTGTGTGTGGCTTCGTGTCTGTGTGTGTGGCTTCGTGTCTGTGTGTGTGGCTGCGTGTTCTGTGTGTGCGTGTCTGTGTGTGTGGCTGCGTGTCTGTGTGTGTGGCTGCGTGTCTGTGTGTGTGTGTCTGTGTGTGTGGCTGCGTGTCTGTATGTGCGTGTCTGTGTGTGTGGCTTCGTGTCTGTGTGTGTGGCTTCGTGTCTGTGTGTGTGGCTGCGTGTCTGTGTGTGCGTGTCTGTGTGTGTGGCTGCGTGTCTGTATGTGTGGGCTGCGTGTCTGTGTGTGCGTGTCTGTGTGTGTGGCTGCGTGTCTGTGTGTGTGGCTGCGTGTCTGTGTGTGTGCTGTCTGTGTGTGTGGCTGCGTGTCTGTATGTGCGTGTCTGTGTGTGTGGGCTGCGTGTCTGTGTGTTGTGGCTGCGTGTCTGTGTGTGCTGCGTGTCTGTGTGTGTGGCTGCGTGTCTGTGTGTGTGGCTGCGTGTCTGTGTGTGTGGCTGCGTGTCTGTATGTGTGGCTGCGTGTCTGTGTGTGTGGCTGCGTGTCTGTGTGTGTGGCTGCGTGTCTGTGTGTGTGGCTGCGTGTCTGTGTGTGTGGCTTCGTGTCTGTGTGTGTGGCTGCGTGTCTGTGTGTGTGGCTGCGTGTCTGTGTGTGTGGCTGCGTGTCTGTGTGTGTGGCTGCGTGTCTGTGTGTGTGTGTCTGTGTGTGTGGCTGCGTGTCTGTGTGTGTGGCTGCGTGTCTGTGTGTGTGGCTGCGTGTCTGTATGTGTGGCTGCGTGTCTGTGTGTGTGGCTGCGTGTCTGTGTGTGCTCGTGTCTGTGTGTGTGGCTGCGTGTCTGTGTGTGTGGCTGCGTGCGCTCTGTCGTGTGTGTGGCTGCGTGTCTGTGTGTGTGGCTGCGTGTCTGTGTGTGTGGCTGCGTGTCTGTGTGTGTCGTGTCTGTGTGTGTGGCTGCGTGTCTGTGTGTGTGGCTGCGTGTCTGTGTTGTGTGGCTGCGTGTCTGTATGTGTGGCTGCGTGTCTGTGTGTGTGGCTGCGTGTCTGTGTGTGTGGCTTCGTGTCTGTGTGTGTGGCTTCGTGTCTGTGTGTGTGGCTTCGTGTCTGTGTGTGTGGCTGCGTGTCTGTGTGGCTGCGTGTCTGTATGTGTGGCTGCGTGTCTGTGTGTGTGGCTTCGTGTCTGTGTGTGTGGCTGCGTGTCTGTGTGGCTGCGTGTCTGTATGTGTGGCTGCGTGTCTGTGTGTGTGGCTTCGTGTCTGTGTGTGTGGGGCTGGCGTGTCTGTGTGGCTGCGTGTCTGTATGTGTGGCTGCGTGTCTGTTGTGTGTGGGCCTGCGTGTGCTGTGTGTGTGGCTTCGTGTCTGTGTGTGTGGCTTCGTGTCTGTGTGTGTGGCTGCGTGTCTGTGTGGCTGCGTGTCTGTGTGTGTGGCTTCGTGTCTGTGTGTGTGGCTGCGTGTCTGTGTGTGGCTGCGTGTCTGTGTGTGGCTGCGTGTCTGTGTGTGTGGCTGCGTGTCTGTGTGTGCGTTGTGTCTGTGTGTGTGGCTGCGTGTCTGTATGTGTGGCTGCGTGTCTGTGTGTGTGGCTGCGTGTCTGTATGTGTGGCTTCGTGTCTGTAGTGTGTGGCTGCGTGTCTGTGTGTGTGGCTGCGTGTCTGTGTGCTGCGTGTCTGTGTGTGTGGCTGCGTGTCTGTATGTGTGGCTGCGTGTCTGTGTGTGTGGCTTCGTGTCTGTATGTGTGGCTGCGTGTCTGTGTGTGTGGCTTCGTGTCTGTGTGTGTGGCTGCGTGTCTGTGTGTGTGGCTTCGTGTCTGTGTGTGTGGCTTCGTGTCTGTGTGTGTGGCTTCGTGTCTGTGTGTGTGGCTGCGTGTCTGTGTGTGGCGTGTCTGTGGTGTGTGGGCTGCGTGTCTGTATGTGTGGCTGCGTGTCTGTGTGTGGCCGTGTCTGTGTGTGTGGCTGCGTGTCTGTGTGTGTGGCTGCGTGTCTGTGTGTGTGGCTGCGTGTCTGTGTGTGTGGCTTCGTGTCCTGTGTGTGTGGCTTCGTGTCTGTGTGTGTGGCTGCGTGTCTGTGTGTGTGGCTGCGTGTCTGTGTGTGTGGCTTCGTGTCTGTGTGTGTGGCTTCGTGTCTGTGTGTGTGGCTGCGTGTCTGTGTGTGCGTGTCTGTGTGTGTGGCTGCGTGTCTGTATGTGTGGCTGCGTGTCTGTGTGTGCGTGTCTGTGTGTGTGGCTGCGTGTCTGTATGTGTGGCTGCGTGTCTGTGTGTGTGGCTGCGTGTCTGTGTGTGTGGCTTCGTGTCTGTGTGTGTGGCTGCGTGTCTGTGTGTGTGGCTGCGTGTCTGTGTGTGGTGCGTGTCTGTGTGTGTGGCTGCGTGTCTGTATGTGTGGCTGCGTGTCTGTGTGTGCGTGTCTGTGTGTGTGGCTGCGTGTCTGTGTGTGTGGCTGCGTGTCTGTGTGTGCTGCGTGTCTGTGTGTGTGGCTGCGTGTCTGTATGTGGGCTCGTGTCTGTGTGTGTGGCTGCGTGTCTGTGTGTGTGGCTGCGTGTCTGTGTGTGTGCGTGTCTGTGTGTGTGGCTGCGTGTCTGTGTGTGTGGCTGCGTGTCTGTGTGTGTGGCTGCGTGTCTGTATGTGTGGCTGCGTGTCTGTGTGTGTGGCTGCGTGTCTGTGTGTGTGGCTGCGTGTCTGTGTGTGTGGCTGCGTGTCTGTGTGTGTGGCTGCGTGTCTGTGTGTGTGGCTGCGTGTCTGTATGTGTGGCTGCGTGTCTGTGTGTGTGGCTGCGTGTCTGTGTGTGTGGCTGCGTGTCGTGTGTGTGGTCTGTGTGTGTGGCTGCGTGTCTGTGTGTGTGGCTGCGTGTCTGTGTGTGTGGCTGCGTGTCTGTGTGTGTGGCTGCGTGTCTGTGTGTGTGGCTGCGTGTCTGTGTGTGTGGCTTCGTGTCTGTGTGTGTGGCTGCGTGTCTGTGTGTGTGGCTGCGTGTCTGTGTGTGTGGCTGCGTGTCTGTATGTGTGCTGCGTGTCTGTTGTGTGGCTGCGTGTCTGTGTGTGTGGCTGCGTGTCTGTGTGTGTGGCTGCTGTGTGTGCTGCGTGTCTGTGTGTGTGGCTGCGTGTCTGTGTGTGCTGCGTGTCTGTGTGTGTGGCTGCGTGTCTGTGTGTGTGGCTGCGTGTCTGTTGTGTGGCGTGTCTGTGTGTGTGGCTGCGTGTCTGTGGTGTGGCTTCGGTCTGTGTGTGTGGCTGCGTGTCTGTGTGCTGCGTGTCTGTATGTGTGGCTGCGTGTCTGTGTGTGTGGCTGCGTGTCTGTGTGTGTGGCTGCGTGTCTGTGTGTGTGGCTGCGTGTCTGTGTGTGTGGCTGCGTGTCTGTGTGGCTGCGTGTCTGTGTGTGTGCTTCGTGTCTGTGTGTGTGGCTGCGTGTCTGTGTGCTGCGTGTCTGTGTGTGGCTGCGTGTCTGTGTGTGTGGCTGCGTGTCTGTGTGTGCGTGTCTGTGTGTGTGGCTGCGTGTCTGTGTGTGTGGCTGCGTGTCTGTGTGTGGCTGCGTGTCTGTGTGTGTGGCTGCGTGTCTGTGTGTGGCTGCGTGTCTGTGTGTGTGGCTGCGTGTCTGTGTGTGCGTGTCTGTGTGTGTGGCTGCGTGTCTGTGTGTGTGGCTGCGTGTCTGTGTGTGTGGCTGCGTGTCTGTATGTGTGGCTGCGTGTCTGTGTGTGTGGCTTCGTGTCTGTGTGTGTGGCTGCGTGTCTGTGTGTGCGTGTCTGTGTGTGTGGCTGCGTGTCTGTGTGTGTGGCTTCGTGTCTGTATGTGTGGCTGCGTGTCTGTGTGTGCGCTGTCTGTGTGTGTGGCTGCGTGTCTGTGTGTGTGGCTGCGTGTCTGTGTGTGCTCGTGTCTGTGTGTGTGGCTGCGTGTCTGTATGTGTGGCTGCGTGTCTGTGTGTGTGGCTGCGTGTCTGTGTGTGCGTGTCTGTGTGTGTGGCTGCGTGTCTGTATGTGTGGCTGCGTGTCTGTGTGTGTGGCTTCGTGTCTGTAGTGTGTGGCTGCGTGTCTGTGTGTGTGGCTGCGTGTCTGTGTGTGTGGCTGCGTGTCTGTGTGTGTGGCTTCGTGTCTGTATGTGTGGCTGCGTGTCTGTGTGTGTGGCTTCGTGTCTGTGTGTGTGCTGCGTGTCTGTGTGTCGTGTCTGTGTGTGTGCTGCGTGTCTGTGTGTGTGGCTTCGTGTCTGTGTGTGTGGCTGCGTGTCTGTGTGTGGCTTGTCTGTGTGTGGCTGCGTGTCTGTGTGTGTGGCTGCGTGTCTGTGTGTGTGGCTGCGTGTCTGTGTGTGTGGCTGCGTGTCTGATGTGTGGGCTGCGTGTCTGTGTGTGTGGCTTCGTGTCTGTATGTGTGGCTGCGTGTCTGTGTGTGGTGTCTGTGTGGTGCTGCGTGTCTGTGTGTGTGGCTTCGTGTCTGTAGTGTGCTGCGTGTCTGTGTGTGTGGCTTCGTGTCTGTGTGTGTGGCTTCGTGTCTGTATGTGTGGCTGCGTGTCCTGTGTGTGTGCTGCGTGTCTGTGTGTGCGTGTCTGTGTGTGTGGCTGCGTGTCTGTATGTGTGGCTGCGTGTCTGTAGTGTGTGGCTGCGTGTCTGTGTGTGTGGCTGCGTGTCTGTGTGTGTGGCTGCGTGTCTGTGTGTGTGGCTGCGTGTCTGTGTGTGTGGCTTCGTGTCTGTTGTGTGGCTGCGTGTCTGTGTGTGTGGCTGCGTGTCTGTGTGTGTGGCTTCGTGTCTGTGTGTGTGGCTGCGTGTCTGTGTGTGCTGCGTGTCTCGTGTGTGTGGCTTCGTGTCTGTATGTGTGGCTGCGTGTCTGTGTGTGTGGCTGCGTGTCTGTGTGTGTGGCTTCGTGTCTGTATGTGTGGCTGCGTGTCTGTGTGTGTGGCTGCGTGTCTGTGTGTGTGGCTGCGTGTCTGTATGTGTGGCTGCGTGTCTGTATGTGTGGCTGCGTGTCTGTGTGTGTGGCTGCGTGTCTGTGTGTGTGGCTGCGTGTCTGTGTGTGTGGCTTCGTGTCTGTATGTGTGGCTGCGTGTCTGTGTGTGTGGCTGCGTGTCTGTGTGTGCTGGTCTGTGTGTGTGGCTGCGTGTCTGGTGTGTGCTGCGTGTCTGTGTGTGCGTGTCTGTGTGTGGCTGCGTGTCTGTGTGTGTGGCTGCGTGTCTGTTGTGTGTCTGTGTGTTGCTGCGTGTCTGTGTGTGGCTGCGTGTCTGTGTGTGCGTGTCTGTGTGTGCTGCGTGTCTGTATGTGTGGCTGCGTGTCTGTATGTGTGGCTGCGTGTCTGTGTGTGTGGCTGCGTGTCTGTGTGTGTGGTCTGCGTGTCTGTGTGTGCGTGTCTGTGTGTGTGGCTTCGTGTCTGTGTGTGTGGCTTCGTGTCTGTGTGTGTGGCTGCGTGTCTGTGTGTGTGGCTGCGTGTCTGTGTGTGCGTGTCTGTGTGTGTGGCTGCGTGTCTGTATGTGTGGCTGCGTGTCTGTATGTGTGGCTGCGTGTCTGTGTGTGTGCTGCGTTCTGTTGTCGGTCTGTGTGTGTGGCTGCGTGTCTGTGTGTGCGTCTGTGTGTGTGCTTCGTGTCTGTGTGTGTGGCTGCGTGTCTGTGTGTGTGGCTGCGTGTCTGTAGTGTGTGGCTGCGTGTCTGTGGTGCTGTCTGTGGTGTGGCTGCGTGTCTGTATGTGTGGCTGCGTGTCTGTATGTGTGGCTGCGTGTCTGTGTGTGTGGCTGCGTGTCTGTATGTGTGGCTGCGTGTCTGTATGTGTGGCTGCGTGTCTGTGTGTGTGGCTGCGTGTCTGTGTGTGTGGCTGCGTGTCTGTGTGTGTGGCTGCGTGTCTGTGTGTGTGGCTTCGTGTCTGTGTGTGTGGCTTCGTGTCTGTATGTGTGGCTGCGTGTCTGTGTGTGTGGCTTCGTGTCTGTATGTGTGGCTTCGTGTCTGTAGTGTGCTGCGTGTCTGTGTGTGTGGCTGCGTGTCTGTGTGTGTGGCTTCGTGTCTGTGTGTGTGGCTGCGTGTCTGTGTGTGTGGCTTCGTGTCTGTGTGTGTGGCTTCGTGTCTGTATGTGTGGCTGCGTGTCTGTGTGTGTGGCTTCGTGTCTGTGTGTGTGGCTTCGTGTCTGTATGTGTGGCTGCGTGTCTGTGTGTGTGGCTTCGTGTCTGTGTGTGTGGCTTCGTGTCTGTGTGTGTGGCTGCGTGTCTGTGTGTGTGGCTTCGTGTCTGTGTGTGTGGCTTCGTGTCTGTGTGTGTGGCTTCGTGTCTGTATGTGTGGCTGCGTGTCTGTGTGTGTGGCTTCGTGTCTGTATGTGTGGCTGCGTGTCTGTGTGTGTGGCTGCGTGTCTGTGTGTGTGCTTCGTGTCTGTGTGTGTGGCTTCGTGTCTGTATGTGTGGCTGCGTGTCTGTGTGTGTGGCTTCGTGTCTGTATGTGTGGCTGCGTGTCTGTGTGTGTGGCTTCGTGTCTGTGTGTGTGGCTTCGTGTCTGTGTGTGTGGCTTCGTGTCTGTGTGTGTGGCTTCGTGTCTGTATGTGTGGCTGCGTGTCTGTGTTGTGTGGCTGCGTGTCTGTGTGTGTGGCTTCGTGTCTGTATGTGTGGCTTCGTGTCTTATGTGTGGCTGCGTGTCTGTGTGTGTGCTTCGTGTCTGTATGTGTGGCTGCGTGTCTGTATGTGTGGCTGCGTGTCTGTGTGTGTGGCTTCGTGTCTGTGTGTGTGGCTTCGTGTCTGTATGTGTGGCTCGTGTCTGTGTGTGTGGCTTCGTGTCTGTGTGTGTGGCTCGTGTCTTGTGTGTGTGGCTGCGTGTCTGTATGTGTGGCTTCGTGTCTGTGTGTGTGGCTTCGTGTCTGTGTGTGTGGCTTCGTGTCTGTAGTGTGGCTGCGTGTCTGTATGTGTGGCTGCGTGTCTGTGTGTGTGGCTTCGTGTCTGTGTGTGTGGCTTCGTGTCTGTATGTGTGGCTTCGTGTCTGTGTGTGTGGCTGCGTGTCTGTGTGTGTGGCTTCGTGTCTGTATGTGTGCTGCGTGTCTGTGTGTGGCTTCGTGTCTGTATGTGTGGCTTCGTGTCTGTGTGTGTGGCTTCGTGTCTGTATGTGTGGCTGCGTGTCTGTGTGTGTGGCTGCGTGTCTGTGTGTGTGGCTTCGTGTCTGTATGTGTGGCTGCGTGTCTGTGTGTGTGGCTTCGTGTCTGTATGTGTGGCTGCGTGTCTGTATGTGTGGCTTCGTGTCTGTGTGTGTGGCTTCGTGTCTGTGTGTGTGGCTGCGTGTCTGTGTGTGTGGCTTCGTGTCTGTGTGTGTGGCTTCGTGTCTGTGTGTGTGGCTTCGTGTCTGTGTGTGTGGCTTCGTGTCTGTATGTGTGGCTTCGTGTCTGTGTGTGGCGTGTCTGTGTGTGCGTGTCTGTGTGTGTGGCTGCGTGTCTGTGTGTGTGGCTTCGTGTCTGTGTGTGTGGCTTCGTGTCTGTGTGTGTGCGTGTCTGTGTGTGCGTGTCTGTGTGTGTGGCTGCGTGTCTGTGTGTGTGGCTTCGTGTCTGTGTGTGTGGCTTCGTGTCTGTGTGTGTGGCTCGTGTCTGTGTGTGTGCTTCGTGTCTGTGTGTGTGGCTTGCGTGTCTGTGTGTGTGGCTGCGTGTCTGTGTGTGTGGCTTCGTGTCTGTGTGTGTGGCTGCGTGTCTGTGTGTGTGGCTTCGTGTCTGTGTGTGTGGCTGCGTGTCTGTGTGTGTGGCTGCGTGTCTGTGTGTGTGCTTCGTGTCTGTGTGTGTGGCTGCGTGTCTGTGTGTGTGGCTTCGTGTCTGTGTGTGTGCGTGTCTGTGTGTGCGTGTCTGTGTGTGTGGCTGCGTGTCTGTATGTGTGGCTTCGTGTCTGTGTGTGTGCGGTGTCTGTGTGTGCGTGTCTGTGTGTGTGGCTGCGTGTCTGTATGTGTGGCTTCGTGTCTGTGTGTGTGGCTTCGTGTCTGTGTGTGTGGCTGCGTGTCTGTGTGTGTGGCTTCGTGTCTGTAGTGTGTGCGTGTCTGTGTGTGCGTGTCTGTGTGTGTGGCTGCGTGTCTGTATGTGTGGCTTCGTGTCTGTGTGTGTGGCTCGTGTCTGTGTGTGTGGCTGCGTGTCTGTGTGTGTGGCTGCGTGTCTGTGTGTGTGGCTGCGTGTCTGTGTGTGTGGCTTCGTGTCTGTGTGTGTGGCTGCGTGTCTGTGTGTGTGGCTTCGTGTCTGTGTGTGTGGCTGCGTGTCTGTGTGTGTGGCTGCGTGTCTGTGTGTGTGGCTTCGTGTCTGTGTGTGTGGCTGCGTGTCTGTAGTGTGGCTGCGTGTCTGATGTGTGCTGCGTGTCTGTGTGTGTGGCTTCGTGTCTGTGTGTGTGGCTTCGTGTCTGTATGTGTGGCTGCGTGTCTGTATGTGTGGCTGCGTGTCTGTATGTGTGGCTGGCGTGTCTGTGTGTGTGGCTTCGTGTCTGTGTGTGTGCGTGTCTGTGTGTGTGGCTTCGTGTCTGTGTGTGTGCGTGTCTGTGTGTGTGGCTGCGTGTCTGTGTGTGTGGCTTCGTGTCTGTATGTGTGGCTTCGTGTCTGTGTGTGTGGCTTCGTGTCTGTTAGTGTGGCTGCGTGTCTGTGTGTGTGGCTTCGTGTCTGTGTGTGTGGCTTCGTGTCTGTGTGTGTGGCTTCGTGTCTGTGTGTGTGGCTTCGTGTCTGTGTGTGTGCGTGTCTGTGTGTGCGTGTCTGTGTGTGTGGCTGCGTGTCTGTGTGTGTGGCTTCGTGTCTGTGTGTGTGGCTTCGTGTCTGTGTGTGTGGCTTCGTGTCTGTGTGTGGGCTGCGTGTCTGTGTGTGTGGCTGCGTGTCTGCTGTGTGTGGCTGCGTGTCTGTGTGTGTGGCTTCGTGTCTGTGTGTGTGGCTGCGTGTCTGTGTGTGTGGCTTCGTGTCTGTGTGTGGCTGCGTGTCTGTGTGTGCGTGTCTGTGTGTGTGGCTGCGTGTCTGTGTGTGTGGCTTCGTGTCTGTGTGTGTGGGCTTCGTGTCTGTGTGTGTGGCTGCGTGTCTGTGTGTGCGTGTCTGTGTGTGTGCTGCGTGTCTGTGTGTGTGGCTTCGTGTCTGTGTGTGTGGCTGCGTGTCTGTGTGTGCGTGTCTGTGTGTGTGGCTGCGTGTCTGTGTGTGTGGCTTCGTCTCTGTGTGTGTGCGTGTCTGTTGTGTGCGTGTCTGTGTGTGTGGCTGCGTGTCTGTGTGTGTGGCTTCGTGTCTGTGTGTGTGGCTTCGTGTCTGTGTGTGTGGGCTTCGTGTCTGTGTTGTGGTGGCTGCGTGTCTGTGTGTGTGGCTGCGTGTCTGTGTGTGTGGCTGCGTGTCTGTGTGTGTGGCTCGTGTCTGTGTGTGTGGCTGCGTGTCTGTGTGTGTGGCTTCGTGTCTGTGTGTGTGGCTGCGTGTCTGTGTGTGCGTGTCTGTGTGTGTGGGCTGCGTGTCTGTGTGTGTGGCTTCGTGTCTGTGTGTGTGGCTTCGTGTCTGTGTGTGTGGCTGCGTGTCTGTGTGTGCGTGTCTGTGTGTGTGGCTGCGTGTCTGTGTGTGTGGCTTCGTGTCTGTGTGTGTGGCTGCGTGTCTGTGTGTGGTGCGTGTCTGTGTGTGTGGCTGCGTGTCTGTGTGTGTGGCTTCGTGTCTGTGTGTGTGGCTTCGTGTCTGTGTGTGTGGCTGCGTGTCTGTGTGTGCGTGTCTGTGTGTGTGGCTTCGTGTCTGTATATGTGGCTGCGTGTCTGTGTGTGTGGCTGCGTGTCTGTGTGTGTGTGTCTGTCGTGTGTGCTGCGTGGCTGCGTGTCTGTGTGTGTGGCTTCGTGTCTGTGTGTGTGGCTGCGTGTCTGTGTTGCGTGTCTGTGTGTGTGGCTGCGTGTCTGTGTGTGTGGCTTCGTGTCTGTGTGTGTGGCTGCGTGTCTGTGTGTGCGTGTCTGTGTGTGTGGCTGCGTGTCTGTGTGTGTGGCTTCGTGTCTGTGTGTGTGGCTGCGTGTCTGTGTGTGCGTGTCTGTGTGTGTGGCTGCGTGTCTGTGTGTGTGGCTTCGTGTCTGTGTGTGTGGCTGCGTGTCTGTGTGTGCGTGTCTGTGTGTGTGGCTTCGTGTCTGTGTGTGTGGCTTCGTGTCTGTGTGTGTGGCTGCGTGTCTGTGTGTGCCGTGTCTGTGTGTGTGGCTTCGTGTCTGTATGTGTGGCTGCGTGTCTGTGTGTGTGGCTGCGTGTCTGTGTGTGCGTGTCTGTGTGTGTGGCTGCGTGTCTGTGTGTGTGGCTTCGTGTCTGTGTGTGTGGCTTCGTGTCTGTGTGTGTGGCTGCGTGTCTGTGTGTGTGGCGTGTCTGTGTGTGGCTGCGTGTCTGTGTGTGGCTTCGTGTCTGTGTGTTGTGGCTTCGTGTCTGTGTGTGTGGCTGCGTGTCTGTGTGTGTGGCTTCGTGTCTGTGTGTGTGGCTGCGTGTCTGTGTGTGTGCGTGTCTGTGTGTGTGGCTGCGTGTCTGAGTGTGTGGCTGCGTGTCTGTGTGTGTGCGTGTCTGTGTGCTGTGTGTGTGCTGCGTGTCTGTGTGTGTGGCTTCGTGTCTGTGTGTGTGGCTGCGTGTCTGTGTGTGTGGCTTCGTGTCTGTGTGTGTGGCTGCGTGTCTGTGTGTGCTTGCGTGTCTGTGTGTGCTGCGTGTCTGTGTGTGTGGCTGCGTGTCTGTGTGTGTGGCTGCGTGTCTGTTGTGCTGTGCGTGTCTGTGTGTGTGGCTGCGTGTCTGTGTGTGTGCGTGTCTGTGTGTGTGGCTGCGTGTCTGAGTGTGTGCTGCGTGTCTGTGTGTGCTGCGTGTCTGTGTGTGTGGCTTCGTGTCTGTGTGTGTGGCTGCGTGTCCTGTGTGTGGCTGCGTGTCTGTGTGTGTGGCTGCGTGTCTGTGTTGTGTGGCTGCGTGTCTGTGTGTGTGGCTGCGTGTCTGTGTGTGTGGCTTCGTGTCTGTGTGTGTGGCTTCGTGTCTGTGTGTGTGGCTTCGTGTCTGTGTGTGTGGCTGCGTGTCTGTGTGTGTGGCTTCGTGTCTGTATGTGTGGCTGCGTGTCTGTGTGTGTGGCTCGTTGTCTGTATGTGTGTGGCTGCGTGTCTGTGTGTGTGGCTGCGTGTCTGTGTGTGTGGCTTCGTGTCTGTGTGTGTGGCTTCGTGTCTGTGTGTGTGGCTTCGTTGTCTGTGTGTGTGGCTTCGTGTCTGTATGTGTGGCTGCGTGTCTGTATGTGTGGCTGCGTGTCTGTGTGTGTGGCTTCGTGTCTGTGTGTGTGGCTGTGTCTGTGTGTGTGGCTTCGTGTCTGTGTGTGTGGCTGCGTGTCTGTGTGTGTGGCTGCGTGTCTGTATGTGTGGCTGCGTGTCTGTGTGGCTGCGTGTCTGTGTGTGTGGCTGCGTGTCTGTGTGTGTGGCTGCGTGTCTGTATGTGTGGGCTGCGTGTCTGTGTGTGTGGCTGCGTGTCTGTGTGTGTGTGTCTGTGTGTTGTGGCTGCGTGTCTGTATGTGTGGCTGCGTGTCTGTGTGTGTGGCTGCGTGTCTGTATGTGTGGCTGCGTGTCTGTGTGTGTGGCTGCTTGTCTGTGTGTGTGGCTGCGTGTCTGTGTGTGTGGCTGCGTGTCTGTGTGTGTGGCTGCGTGTCTGTGTGTGTGGCTGCGTGTCTGTGTGTGTGGCTGCGTGTCTGTGTGTGTGGCTGCGTGTCTGTGTGTGTGGCTGCGTGTCTGTGTGTGTGGCTGCGTGTCTGTATGTGTGGCTTCGTGTCTGTGTGTGTGGCTGCGTGTCTGTGTGTGTGGCTTCGTGTCTGTGTGTGTGGCTTCGTGTCTGTATGTGTGGCTGCGTGTCTGTGTGTGTGGCTGCGTGTCTGTGTGTGGCGTGTCTGTGTGTGTGGCTTCGTGTCTGTATGTGTGGCTGCGTGTCTGTGTGTGTGGCTGCGTGTCTGTGTGTGCGCTGTCTGTGTGTGTGGCTGCGTGTCTGTATGTGTGGCTGCGTGTCTGTTTGTGTGGCTTCGTGTCTGTATGTGTGGCTGCGTGTCTGTGTGTGTGGCTTCGTGTCTGTGTGTGTGGCTGCGTGTCTGTGTGTGTGGCTGCGTGTCTGTGTGTGCGTGTCTGTGTGTGTGGCTGCGTGTCTGTGTGTGTGGCTGCGTGTCTGTATGTGTGGCTGCGTGTCTGTGTGTGGTGGCTGCGTGTCTGTGGTGGCTGCGTGTCTGTGTGTGTGGCTGCGTGTCTGTGTGTGTGGCTGCGTGTCTGTGTGTGCGTGTCTGTGTGTGTGGCTGCGTGTCTGTGGTGGCTGCGTGTCTGTGTGTGTGGCTGCGTGTCTGTGTGTGCGTGTCTGTGTGTGTGGCTGTCGTGTCTGTATGTGTGGCTGCGTGTCTGTATGTGTGGCTGCGTGTCTGTGTGTGTGGCTGCGTGTCTGTTGTGTGCGTGTCTGTGTGTGTGGCTGCGTGTCTGTGTGTGTGGCTGCGTGTCTGTGTGTGCGTGTCTGTGTGTGTGGCTGCGTGTCTGTGTGCTGCGTGTCTGTGTGTGTGGCTGCGTGTCTGTGTGTGTGGCTTCGTGTCTGTGTGTGTGGCTTCGTGTCTGTATGTGTGGCTGCGTGTCTGTGTGTGTGGCTGCGTGTCTGTGTGTGCGTGTCTGTGTGTGGCTTCGTGTCTGTATGTGTGGCTGCGTGTCTGTGTGTGTGGCTGCGTGTCTGTGTGTGCGTGTCTGTGTGTGTGGCTGCGTGTCTGTGTGTGTGGCTGCGTGTCTGTATGTGTGGCTGCGTGTCTGTGTGTGTGGCTGCGTGTCTGTGTGTGCGTGTCTGTGTGTGTGGCTGCGTGTCTGTGTGTGTGGCTTCGTGTCTGTATGTGTGGCTGCGTGTCTGTGTGTGTGGCTGCGTGTCTGTGTGTGCCGTGTCTGTGTGTGTGGCTGCGTGTCTGTGTGTGTGGCTGCGTGTCTGTGTGTGCGTGTCTGTGTGTGTGGCTGCGTGTCTGTGTGTGTGGCTGCGTGTCTGTGTGTGGCTGCGTGTCTGTATGTGTGCTGCGTGTCTGTATGTGTGGCTGCGTGTCTGTGTGTGTGGCTGCGTGTCTGTGTGTGTGGCTGCGTGTCTGTGTGTGGCTGCGTGTCTGTATGTGTGGCTGCGTGTCTGTGTGTGTGGCTTCGTGTCTGTATGTGTGGCTGCGTGTCTGTGTGTGTGGCTGCGTGTCTGTGTGGTGCGTGTCTGTGTGTGTGGCTGCGTGTCTGTATGTGTGGCTGCGTGTCTGTATGTGTGGCTGCGTGTCTGTGTGTGTGGCTGCGTGTCTGTTGTGTGCTGTCTGTGTGTGTGTGCTGCGTGTCTGTGTGTGTGGCTTCGTGTCTGTATGTGTGGCTGCGTGTCTGAGTGTGTGCTGCGTGTCTGTGTGTGGCTGCGTGTCTGTGTGTGTGGCTGCGTGTCTGTGTGTGTGCGTGTCTGTGTGTGTGGCTGCGTGTCTGTGTGTGTGGCTTCGTGTCTGTGTGTGTGGCTGCGTGTCTGTGTGCTGCGTGTCTGTGTGTGTGGCTGCGTGTCCTGTGTGTGTGGCTGCGTGTCTGTGTGTGTGCGTGTCTGTGTGTGTGGCTTGCGTGTCTGTATGTGTGGCTGCGTGTCTGTGTGCTGCGTGTCTGTATGTGTGGCTGCGTGTCTGTGTGTGTGGCTGCGTGTCTGTGTGTGTGGCTGCGTGTCTGTGATGTGTGGCTGCGTGTCTGTATGTGTGGCTGCGTGTCTGTGTGTGTGGCTGCGTGTCTGTGTGTGTGGCTGCGTGTCTGTGTGTGTGGCTGCGTGTCTGTGTGTGTGGCTGCGTGTCTGTGTGTGTGGCTGCGTGTCTGTGTGTGTGGCTGCGTGTCTGTGTGTGTGGCTCGTGTCTGTGTGTGTGGCTGCGTGTCTGTATGTGTGGCTGCGTGTCTGTGTGTGTGGCTGCGTGTCTGTGTGTGTGGCTGCGTGTCTGTGTGTGTGGCTGCGTGTCTGTGTGTGTGGCTTCGTGTCTGTGTGTGTGGCTGCGTGTCTGTGTGTGGCTTCGTGTCTGTATGTGTGGCTTGCGTGTCTGTGTGTGTGGCTTCGTGTCTGTGTGTGTGGCTTCGTGTCTGTATGTGTGGCTGCGTGTCTGTGTGTGTGGCTGCGTGTCTGTGTGTGTGGCTTCGTGTCTGTGTGTGTGGCTGCGTGTCTGTGTGTGTGGCTGCGTGTCTGTGTGTGGCTGCGTGTCTGTGTGTGTGGCTGCGTGTCTGTGTGTGTGGCTGCGTGTCTGTGTGTGTGGCTTCGTGTCTGTAGTGTGTGGCTGCGTGTCTGTGTGTGTGCTGCGTGTCTGTGTGTGTGGCTGCGTGTCTGTGTGTGTGGCTGCGTGTCTGTGTGTGTGGCGTCGTGTCTGTGTGTGTGGCTGCGTGTCTGTGTGTGGCTTCGTGTCTGTATGTGTGGCTGCGTGTCTGTGTGTGTGGCTGCGTGTCTGTGTGTGTGGCTGCGTGTCTGTGTGTGTGGCTTCGTGTCTGTGTGTGTGGCTTCGTGTCTGTGTGTGTGGCTTCGTGTCTGTGATGTGTGGCTTCGTGTCTGTGTGTGTGGCTTCGTGTCTGTGTGTGTGGCTTCGTGTCTGTGTGTGTGGCTTCGTGTCTGTGTGTGTGGCTTCGTGTCTGTATGTGTGGCTTCGTGTCTGTGTGTGTGGCTTCGTGTCTGTGTGTGTGGCTGCGTGTCTGTGTGTGTGGCTTCGTGTCTGTGTGTGTGGCTTCGTGTCTGTGTGTGTGGCTTCGTGTCTGTATGTGTGGCTTCGTGTCTGTATGTGTGGCTGCGTGTCTGTGTGTGTGGCTTCGTGTCTGTGTGTGTGGCTTCGTGTCTGTGTGTGTGGCTTCGTGTCTGTGTGTGTGGCTTCGTGTCTGTGTGTGTGGCTTCGTGTCTGTGTGTGTGGCTTCGTGTCTGTGTGTGTGGCTTCGTGTCTGTGTGTGTGGCTTCGTGTCTGTGTGTGTGGCTTCGTGTCTGTGTGTGTGGCTTCGTGTCTGTGTGTGTGGCTGCGTGTCTGTGTGTGTGGCTTCGTGTCTGTGTGTGTGGCTGCGTGTCTGTGTGTGTGGCTTCGTGTCTGTGTGTGTGGCTGCGTGTCTGTGTGTGTGGCTTCGTGTCTGTGTGTGTGGCTTCGTGTCTGTGTGTGTGGCTTCGTGTCCTGTGTGTGGCTCGGTCTGTGTGTGGCTGCGTGTCTGTGTGTGTGGCTTCGTGTCTGTGTGTGTGGCTGCGTGTCTGTGTGTGTGGCTTCGTGTCTGTGTGTGTGGCTTCGTGTCTGTGTGTGTGGCTTCGTGTCTGTGTGTGTGGCTGCTGTCTGTTGTGTGGCTTCGTGTCTGTGTGTGTGGCTTCGTGTCTGTGTGTGTGGCTTCGTGTCTGTGTGTGTGGCTTCGTGTCTGTGTGTGTGGCTTCGTGTCTGTTGTGTGGCTTCGTGTCTGTGTGTGGGCTTCGTGTCTGTGTGTGTGGCTTCGTGTCTGTGTGTGTGGCTTCGTGTCTGTGTGTGTGGCTGCGTGTCTGTGTGTGTGGCTTCGTGTCTGTGTGTGTGGCTTCGTGTTGTCTGTGTGTGTGGCTTCGTGTCTGTGTGTGTGGCTGCGTGTCTGTGTGTGTGGCTTCGTGTCTGTATGTGTGGCTGCGTGTCTGTGTGTGTGGCTTCGTGTCTGTGTGTGTGCTTCGTGTCTGTGTGTGTGGCTTCGGTGTCTGTGTGTGTGGCTTCGTGTCTGTGTTGTGTGGCTGCGTGTCTGTGTGTGTGGCTTCGTGTCTGTGTGTGTGGCTGCGTGTCTGTGTGTGTGGCTTCGTGTCTGTGTGTGTGCTTCGTGTCTGTGTGTGTGGCTGCGTGTCCTGTGTGTGTGCCTGCGTGTCTGTGTGTGGGCTTCGTGTCTGTGTGTGGCTTCGTGTCTGTGTGTGTGGCTGCGTGTCTGTGTGTGTGGCTGCGTGTCTGTGTGTGTGCTGCTGCGTTGCGTGTCTGTGTGTGTGGCTTCGTGTCTGTGTGTGTGGCTGCGTGTCTGTGTGTGTGGCTTCGTGTCTGTGTGTGGCTTCGTGGTCTGTGTGTGTGGCTTCGTGTCTGTGTGTGTGGCTGCGTGTTGTGTGTGGCTTGTGTCTGTGTGTGGCTGCGTGTCTGTATGTGTGGCTTCGTGTCTGTGTGTGGCTTCGTGTCTGTGTGTGTGGCTTCGTGTCTGTGTGTGTGGCTTCGTGTCTGTGTGTGTGGCTTCGTGTCTGTGTTGTGGCTGCGTGTCTGTGTGTGTGGCTGCGTGTCTGTGTGTGTGGCTTCGTGTCTGTGTGTGTGGCTTCGTGTCTGTGTGTGTGGCTTCGTGTCTGTGTGTGGCTTCGTGTCTGTGTGGTGGCTTCGTGTCTGTGTGTGTGGCTTCGTGTCTGTGTGTGTGGCTGCGTGTCTGTGTGTGTGGCTCGTGTCTGTGTGTGTGGCTTCGTGTCTGTGTGTGTGGCTGCGTGTCTGTGTGTGTGGCTTCGTGTCTGTGTGTGTGGCTGCGTGTCTGTGTGTGTGGCTTCGTGTCTGTGTGTGGGCTCGTCTGTGTGTGTGGCTTCGTGTCTGTGGCTCGTGTTGTGTGTGTGGCTGCGTGTCTGTGTGTGTGGCTTCGTGTCTGTGTGTGTGGGCTTCGTGTCTGTGTGTGTGGCTGCGTGTCTGTGTGTGTGGCTGCGTGTCTGTGTGTGTGGCTTCGTGTCTGTATGTGTGGCTTCGTGTCTGTGTGTGTGGCTGCGTGTCTGTGTGTGTGGCTGCGTGTCTGTGTGTGTGGCTTCGTGTCTGTGTGTGTGGCTTCGTGTCTGTGTGTGTGGCTGCGTGTCTGTGATGTGTGGCTTCGTGTCTGTGTGTGTGGCTCGTGTCTGTGTGTGTGCTCGTGTCTGTGTGTGTGGCTCGGTCTGTGTGTGCTGCGTGTCTGTGTGTGTGGCTTCGTGTCTGTGTGTGTGGCTTCGTGTCTGTGTGTGTGGCTTCGTGTCTGTGTGTGTGGCTTCGTGTCTGTGTGTGTGGCTTCGTGTCTGTGTGTGTGGCTGCGTGTCTGTGTGTGTGCTCGTGTCTGTGTGTGTGGCTGCGTGTCTGTGTGTGGCTTCGTGTCTGTGTGTGTGGCTTCGTGTCTGATGTGTGGCTGCGTGTCTGTGTGTGTGGGCTTCGTGTCTGTATGTGTGGCTTCGTGTCTGTGTGTGTGGCTTCGTGTCTGTGTGTGTGGCTTCGTGTCTGTGTGTGTGGCTGCGTGTCTGTGTGTGTGGCTGCGTGTCTGTGTGTGTGGCTTCGTGTCTGTATGTGTGGCTTCGTGTCTGTGTGTTGTGGCTGCGTGTCTGTAGTGTGTGGCTTCGTGTCTGTGTGTGTGGCTTCGTGTCTGTGTGTGTGGCTGCGTGTCTGTGTGTGTGGCTGCGTGTCTGTGTGTGGCTTCGTGTCTGTGTGTGTGGCTGCGTGTCTGTGTGTGTGGCTTCGTGTCTGTGTGTGGCCTTCGTGTCTGTGTGTGTGGCTGCGTGTCTGTATGTGTGGCTGCGTGTCTGTGTGTGGCTTCGTGTCTGTGTGTGTGGCTGCGTGTCTGTGTGTGTGGCTTCGTGTCTGTGTGTGTGGCTGCGTGTCTGTATGTGTGGCTTCGTGTCTGTGTGTGTGGCTTCGTGTCTGTGTGTGTGGCTTCGTGTCTGTGTGTGTGGCTTCGTGTCTGTGTGTGTGGCTTCGTGTCTGTGTGTGGCTCGTGTCTGTGTGTGGCTTCGTGTCTGTGTGTGTGGCTTCGTGTCTGTGTGTGTGGCTTCGTGTCTGTGTGTGTGGCTCGTGTCTGTGTGTGTGGCTTCGTGTCTGTGTGTGTGGCTGCGTGTCTGTGTGTGTGGCTTCGTGTCTGTGTGTGTGGCTTCGTGTCTGTGTGTGTGGCTTCGTGTCTGTGTGTGTGGCTTCGTGTCTGTGTGTGTGGCTGCGTGTCTGTGTGTGTGGCTTCGTGTCTGTTGTGTGGCTGCGTGTCTGTGTGTGGCTGTGTCGTCTGTGTGTGGCTGTGTCTGTGTGTGTGGCTTCGTGTCTGTGTGTGTGGCTGCGTGTCTGTGTGTGTGGCTGCGTGTCTGTGTGTGGCTGTGTGTCTGTGTGTGTGGCTTCGTGTCTGTGTGTGTGGCTGCGTGTCTGTGTGTGGCTTCGTGTCTGTGTGTGTGGCTGCGTGTCTGTGTGTGTGGCTGCGTGTCTGTGTGTGGCTGGTGCGTGTCTGTGTGTGTGGCTTCGTGTCTGTGTGTGTGGCTTCGTGTCTGTGTGTGTGGCTTCGTGTCTGTATGTGTGGCTTCGTGTCTGTGTGTGTGGCTTCGTGTCTGTGTGTGTGGCTTCGTGTCTGTGTGTGTGGCTGCGTGTCTGTGTGTGTGGCTGCGTGTCTGTGTGTGTGGCTCGTGTCTGTGTGTGGCTCGTGTGGTCTGTGTGTGTGGCTTCGTGTCTGTATGTGTGGCTTCGTGTCTGTGTGTGTGGCTTCGTGTCTGTATGTGTGGCTTCGTGTCTGTGTGTGTGGCTGCGTGTCTGTATGTGTGGCTTCGTGTCTGTGTGTGTGGCTGCGTGTCTGTGTGTGTGGCTTCGTGTCTGTGTGTGTGGCTGTCGTGTCTGTGTGTGTGGCTTCGTGTCTGTATGTGTGGCTTCGTGTCTGTGTGTGTGGCTGCGTGTCTGTGTGTGTGGCTGCGTGTCTGTGTGTGGCTGCGTGTCTGTGTGTGTGGCTTCGTGTCTGTATGTGTGGCTTCGTGTCTGTGTGTGTGGCTTCGTGTCTGTATGTGTGGCTTCGTGTCTGTGTGTGTGGCTTCGTGTCTGTATGTGTGGCTTCGTGTCCTGTGTGTGTGGCTGCGTGTCTGTGTGTGTGGCTTCGTGTCTGTGTGTGTGGCTTCGTGTCTGTGTGTGTGGCTTCGTGTCTGTGTGTGTGGCTTCGTGTCTGTGTGTGTGGCTTCGTGTCTGTGTGTGTGGCTTCGTGTCTGTATGTGTGGCTTCGTGTCTGTGTGTGTGGCTGCGTGTCTGGTGTGTGGCTGCGTGTCTGTGTGTGTGGCTTCGTGTCTGTATGTGTGGCTTCGTGTCTGTGTGTGTGCTGCGTGTCTGTGTGTGTGGCTTCGTGTCTGTGTGTGTGGCTTCGTGTCTGTGTGTGTGGCTGCGTGTCTGTGTGTGTGGCTGCGTGTCTGTGTGTGTGGCTGCGTGTCTGTATGTGTGGCTTCGTGTCTGTGTGTGTGGCTTCGTGTCTGTGTGTGTGGCTTCGTGTCTGTATGTGTGGCTCGTGTCTGTGTGTGGCTTCGTGTCTGTGTGTGTGGCTGCGTGTCTGTGTGTGTGGCTTCGTGTCTGTGTGTGTGGCTTCGTGTCTGTGTGTGTGGCTGCGTGTCTGTGTGTGTGGCTGCGTGTCTGTGTGTGTGGCTGCGTGTCTGTGTGTGTGGCTGCGTGTCTGTGTGTGTGGCTGCGTGTCTGTATGTGTGGCTTCGTGTCTGTGTGTGTGGCTGCGTGTCTGTGTGTGTGGCTGCGTGTCTGTGTGTGGCTGTGTGTCTGTGTGTGTGGCTTCGTGTCTGTGTGTGTGGCTTCGTGTCTGTGTGTGTGGCTTCGTGTCTGTGTGTGTGGCTGCGTGTCTGTGTGTGTGGCTGCGTGTCTGTGTGTGGCTGTCGTGTCTGTGTGTGTGGCTTCGTGTCTGTGTGTGTGGCTTCGTGTCTGTGTGTGTGGCTTCGTGTCTGTATGTGTGGCTTCGTGTCTGTATGTGTGGCTTCGTGTCTGTGTGTGTGGCTTCGTGTCTGTGTGTGTGGCTTCGTGTCTGTGTGTGTGGCTTCGTGTCTGTGTGTGTGGCTTCGTGTCTGTGTGTGTGGCTTCGTGTCTGTGTGTGTGGCTGCGTGTCTGTGTGTGTGGCTTCGTGTCTGTGTGTGTGGCTTCGTGTCTGTGTGTGTGGCTTCGTGTCTGTGTGTGTGGCTTCGTGTCTGTGTGTGTGCTTCGTGTCTGTGTGTGGCTGCGTGTCTGTGTGTGTGGCTTCGTGTCTGTGTGTGTGGCTTCGTGTCTGTGTGTGTGGCTCGTGTCTGTGTGTGTGGCTTCGTGTCTGTGTGTGTGGCTTCGTGTCTGTGTGTGTGGCTGCGTGTCTGTGTGTGTGGCTTCGTGTCTGTGTGTGTGGCTCGTGTCTGTGTGTGTGGCTTCGTGTCTGTGTGTGTGCTTCGTGTCTGTGTGTGTGGCTTCGTGTCTGTGTGTGTGGCTTCGTGTCTGTGTGTGTGCTTCGTGTCTGTGTGTGTGGCTTCGTGTCTGTGTGTGTGGCTTCGTGTCTGTGTGTGTGGCTTCGTGTCTGTGTGTGTGCTTCGTGTCTGTGTGGTGGCTTCGTGTCTGTGTGTGTGGCTGCGTGTCTGTGTGTGTGGCTTCGTGTCTGTGTGTGTGGCTTCGTGTCTGTGTGTGTGGCTGCGTGTCTGTGTGTGTGGCTTCGTGTCTGTTGTGTGGCTTCGTGTCTGTGTGTGTGGCTTCGTGTCTGTGTGTGTGGCTTCGTGTCTGTGTGTGTGGCTTCGTGTCTGTGTGTGTGCTTCGTGTCTGTGTGTGTGGCTTCGTGTCTGTGTGTGTGGCTTCGTGTCTGTGTGTGTGGCTTCGTGTCTGTGTGTGTGGCTTCGTGTCTGTGTGTGTGGCTGCGTGTCTGTGTGTGTGGCTTCGTGTCTGTGTGTGTGGCTTCGTGTCTGTGTGTGTGGCTTCGTGTCTGTGTGTGTGGCTTCGTGTCTGTGTGTGTGGCTTCGTGTCTGTGTGGTGTGGCTTCGTGTCTGTGTGTGTGGCTTCGTGTCTGTGTGTGTGGCTTCGTGTCTGTGTGTGTGGCTTCGTGTCTGTGTGTGTGGCTTCGTGTCTGTATGTGTGGCTTCGTGTCTGTATGTGTGGCTTCGTGTCTGTGTGTGTGGCTTCGTGTCTGTGTGTGTGGCTTCGTGTCTGTGTGTGTGGCTTCGTGTCTGTGTGTGTGGCTTCGTGTCTGTGTGTGTGGCTTCGTGTCTGTGTGTGTGGCTTCGTGTCTGTATGTGTGGCTTCGTGTCTGTGTGTGTGGCTTCGTGTCTGTGTGTGTGGCTGCGTGTCTGTATGTGTGGCTGCGTGTCTGTGTGCTGTGCTGGGCTTGCGTGTCTGTGTGTGGCTGTGTGTCTGTGTGTGTGGCTTCGTGTCTGTGTGTGTGGCTTCGTGTCTGTGTGTGTGGCTTCGTGTCTGTGTGTGTGGCTTCGTGTCTGTGTGTGTGGCTTCGTGTCTGTATGTGTGGCTTCGTGTCTGTGTGTGTGGCTTCGTGTCTGTGTGTGTGGCTGCGTGTCTGTGTGTGTGGCTGCGTGTCTGTGTGTGGCTGTCGTGTCTGTGTGTGTGCTGCGTGGTCTGTGTGTGTGGCTGCGTGGTCTGTGTGTGGCTGTCGTGTCTGTGTGTGTGCTTGTGTCTGTGTGTGTGGCTTCGTGTCTGTGTGTGTGGCTTCGTGTCTGTGTGTGTGGCTTCGTGTCTGTGTGTGTGGCTTCGTGTCTGTATGTGTGGCTGCGTGTCCTGTGTGTGTGGCTTCGTGTCTGTATGTGTGGCTTCGTGTCTGTGTGTGTGGCTTCGTGTCTGTATGTGTGGCTTCGTGTCTGTGTGTGTGGCTGCGTGTCTGTGTGTGTGGCTTCGTGTCTGTGTGTGTGGCTTCGTGTCTGTGTGTGTGGCTGCGTGTCTGTGTGTGTGGCTGCGTGTCTGTGTGTGTGGCTTCGTGTCTGTATGTGTGGCTTCGTGTCTGTGTGTGTGGCTGCGTGTCTGTGTGTGTGGCTGCGTGTCCTGTGATGTGTGGCTTCGTGTCTGTATGTGTGGCTTCGTGTCTGTGTGTGTGGCTTCGTGTCTGTATGTGTGGCTGCGTGTCTGTGTGTGTGGCTTCGTGTCTGTATGTGTGGCTTCGTGTCTGTGTGTGTGGCTTCGTGTCTGTGTGTGTGGCTGCGTTGGTCTGTGTGTGTGGCTTCGTGTCTGTGTGTGTGGCTTCGTGTCTGTGTGTGTGGCTTCGTGTCTGTGTGTGTGGCTTCGTGTCTGTGTGTGTGGCTTCGTGTCTGTATGTGTGGCTTCGTGTCTGTGTGTGTGGCTTCGTGTCTGTGTGTGTGGCTTCGTGTCTGTGTGTGTGGCTGTCGTGTCTGTGTGTGTGGCTTCGTGTCTGTGTGTGTGGCTTCGTGTCTGTGTGTGTGGCTTCGTGTCTGTATGGTGTGGCTTCGTGTCTGTGTGTGTGGCTTCGTGTCTGTGTGTGTGGCTTCGTGTCTGTATGTGTGCTGCTTCGTGTCTGTGCTCTGTCGTGTGGCTTCGTGTCTGTGTGTGTGGCTTCGTGTCTGTGTGTGGCTTCGTGTCTGTGTGTGTGGCTTCGTGTCTGTATGTGTGGCTTCGTGTCTGTGTGTGTGGCTTCGTGTCTGTGTGTGTGGCTTCGTGTCTGTGTGTGTGGCTTCGTGTCTGTGTGTGTGGCTTCGTGTCTGTGTGTGTGGCTTCGTGTCTGTGTGTGTGGCTTCGTGTCTGTGTGTGTGGCTTCGTGTCTGTGTGTGTGGCTTCGTGTCTGTGTGTGTGGCTTCGTGTCTGTATGTGTGGCTTCGTGTCTGTGTGTGTGGCTTCGTGTCTGTGTGTGTGGCTGCGTGTCTGTGTGTGTGGCCTGCGTGTCTGTGTGTGTGGCTTCGTGTCTGTGTGTGGCTGTCGTGTCTGTGTGTGTGGCTTCGTGTCTGTGTGTGTGGCTGCGTGTCTGTGTGTGTGGCTGCGTGTCTGGTGTGTGTGGCTTCGTGTCTGTGTGTGTGGCTTCGTGTCTGTGTGTGTGGCTGCGTGTCTGTGTGTGTGGCTTCGTGTCTGTGTGTGGATGCTTGTGTCTGTGTGTGTGGCTTCGTGTCTGTGTGTGTGGGCTTCGTGTCTGTGTGTGTGGCTTCGTGTCTGTGTGTGTGGCTGCGTGTCTGTGTGTGTGGCTTCGTGTCTGTGTGTGTGGCTTCGTGTCTGTGTGTGTGGCTGCGTGTCTGTGTGTGTGGCTTCGTGTCTGTGTGTGTGGCTCGTGTCTGTGTGTGTGGCTTCGTGTCTGTGTGTGTGGCTTCGTGTCTGTGTGGTGGCTTCGTGTCCTGTGTGTGTGGCTTCGTGTCTGTGTGTGTGGGCTGCGTGTGTGGGCTCGGTGTGTGTGTGGCTTCGTGTCTGTGTGTGTTGGCTGCGTGTCTGTGTGTGTGGCTTCGTGTCTGTGTGTGTGGCTTCGTGTCTGTGTGTGTGGCTGCGTGTCTGTAGTGTGTGGCTTCGTGTCTGGTGTGTGTGGCTTCGTGTCTGTGTGTGTGGCTGCGTGTCTGTGTGTGTGGCTGCGTGTCTGTGTGTGTGGCTTCGTGTCTGTGTGTGTGGCTGCGTGTCTGTGTGTGTGGCTTCGTGTCTGTGTGTGTGGCTTCGTGTCTGTGTGTGTGGCTGCGTGTCTGTGTGTGTGGGCTTCGTGTCTGTGTGTGTGGCTTCGTGTCTGTGTGTGTGGCTGCGTGTCTGTGTGTGTGGCTTCGTGTCTGTGTGTGTGGCTTCGTGTCTGTGTGTGGCTGTGTTGTCTGTGTGTGTGGCTGCGTGTCTGTGTGTGTGGCTTCGTGTCTGTGTGAGGTGGCTTCGTGTCTGTGTGTGTGGGCTTCGTGTCTGTGTGTGTGGCTGTGTGTCTGTGTGTGTGGCTGCGTGTCTGTGTGTGTGGCTTCGTGTCTGTGTGTGTGGCTTCGTGTCTGTAGGTGTGCGTGTCTGATGTGCTCGTGTCTGTGTGTGTGCTTCGTGTCTGTGTGTGTGGCTTCGTGTCTGTGTGTGTGGCTTCGTGTCTGTGTGTGTGGCTTCGTGTCTGTGATGTGTGGCTGCGTGTCTGTATGTGGTGCTGCGTGTCTGTGTGTGTGGCTTCGTGTCTGTGTGTGTGGCTTCGTGTCTGTGTGTGTGGCTTCGTGCTGTGTGTGTGGCTGCGTGTCTGTAGTGTGTGGCTTCGTGTCTGTGTGTGTGGCTGTCGTGTCTGTATGTGTGGCTTCGTGTCTGTGTGTGTGGCTTCGTGTACTGTGGTGGCTGGTGATGTGTGGCTGCGTGTCTGTGTGTGTGGCTTCGTGTCTGTGTGTGTGGCTGCGTGTCTGTGTGTGTGGCTTCGTGTCTGTGTGTGTGGCTTCGTGTCTGTGTGTGTGGGCTTCGTGTCTGTGTGTGTGGCTTGCGTGTCTGTGTGTGTGGCTTCGTGTCTGTGTGTGTGGCTGCGTGTCTGTGTGTGTGGCTTCGTGTCTGTATGTGTGGCTGCGTGTCTGTGTGTGTGGCTTCGTGTCTGTGTGTGTGGCTTCCGTGTCTGTGTAGTGTGGCTTCGTGTCTGTGTGTGTGGCGCTGCGTGTCTCTGTGTGTGTGGCTTCGGTGTCTGTGTGTATGTGGCTTCGTCCTTGTCTGTGTGTGTGGCCTTCGTGTCTGTGTGTGTGGCTTCGTGTCTGTGTGTGTGGTTCGTG
>CM075761.1:15314201-15349820 GCA_037974335.1 Prionace glauca
TCACGTGCTCACTGTGTCTCCCATCTCATCCCAGGTTCCTGGGTACCAAATGGATGATGTTCCTTTCCATTGGGATTTACGCCCTGTTCGTCTCCACCAATTACTGGGAGCGATACTACACCCTGGTGGTCCCATCGGCCGTTGCCATTGGAGCAGCTATCGTCCCGCTCTGGGCTGCCGTGGGGAACTATATCACCAGGTACCAGCGACGAGTGTGCCCGTTTCCCCCACCCCCCCCAATCCCCCATACCCACTTTGTCGATAACCTTCAGAACCGCACACTCCCCGCTCAGCTCTCCCCTCTGTCCTTCCAGCGGAAGTAATCCCAACTCATCCAACCCCTCCTCCTCGGAGCCAGCACCTCCGAGAGCAGGCTGGGGAACCTCCCCATCTCCCCGGACCTCCCGCGTCCTTCCGATTGGGGTGATGGCGACGGGAACTGTGCGCCGCGCTCCGGACCCGATCTAACCAAGGTTTCACCAAGCTGAGTTGCCAACTCGTTGCCCCAGCCGATGATGGCAAGCGTGCCACGTGCCTGCCTGGCCATCTGTGGTGCCACTTTCAGGGAACATAGAACATTACAGCACAAACAGGCCCTTCGGCCCTCGAGTTGCGCCGATCGCATCAACCCCACCAATCTATAGACCTATCTATAACCCCCAATCCCATTAAACCCCATATACTCATCCAGAAGTCTTTTAAAAGACCCCAGCGAGTTCGCCTCCACCACCGACGACGGCAGCCGATTTCCATTCACTCACCACCCTCTGAGTGAAAAACTTACCCCTAACATCACCTCTGTACTTCCCTCCCCGCACCTTAAATCTGTGTCCTCTCGTAGCGACCATTTCAACCCCGGGGAAATAGCCTCTGAGAGTCCACCCTATCTATTCCTCTCAACATTTTATAAACTTCTATCAGGTCGCCTCTCAACCTTCGCCTCTCCAGGGAAAAGAGTCCCAGCTCCCTCAACCTATCTTCATAAGGCATGCCTTCCAGTCCAGGCAACATCCTTGTAAATCTCCTCTGCACCCTTTCAATAGCTTCTACGTCTTTCCTATAGTGAGGCGACCAGAACTGCGCACAGTACTCCAAATGAGGCCTGACAAGGGTCCTGTAAAGTTGCAGCATTACCTCCCGACTCCTAAACTCAATCCCTCGATTAATGAAGGCCAGTACACCATACGCCTTCTTGACCACCTCCTCCACCTGCGAGGCCGATTTAAGAGTCCTGTGAACCCGGACCCCGAGATCCTTCTGCTCTTCAACACTACTCAGACCCCTGCCCCAGCACCTCCAGATCCCTCTGAATGTTAATATTCCTAAGGATTCTGCCACTTATAGTATCATTCATTCCGAAATTTCATGCTACACTTTGCATGTATCCGGATTAAACTCCATCTGCTGTTTGTGTGTCCGAGTCTCCGATCTATCCCTATCCTGCCTATTCCGCTGACAATTCCTGGCACTGTCAGCAACTCCATCGATCTTCGTGTCACCCCCAAACTCATCACAACACCCACATTCCTCTCCAGACCATTTATATATACAAATAACAGAGATCCCAGCACTGAACCCTGAGGTTTACTACAGATCTCCATTCCGAAACGTGCCCTATAACCAAACCCACTTCTGTATCCATCCAGCAAGCCCTGAATCCCGTGGGATTTTAGCTTGTGTACCACTCTGCTCGTACCTTGTCAAACGCCTTACTAAAGTCCAGGTAAACTACAACCGCAGCACTTCCACATCACGTATCACTGTCTGTTATCCCTGTACCCCAGTCCCTCCTACACCCTCTCCCTGTTACCCTGTACCCCCACTCCCCCGTACACCCTCTCCCTGTTCCCCTGTACCCCACTCCCCGTACACCCTCTCCCCTGTTACCCTGTACCCCCACTCCCCGTACACCATCTCCCTGTTACCCTGTACCCCACTCCCCGTACACCCTCTCCCTGTTACCCTGTACCCCACTCCCCGTACACCCTCTCCCTGTTACCCTCTACCCCACTCCCCGTACACCCTCTCCCTGTTACCCTGTACCCCAGTCCCTCCTACACCCTCTCCCTGTTACCCTGTACCCCACTCCCCGTACACCCTCTCCCTGTTACACTGTACCCCAGTCCCCGTGCACCCTCTCCCCTGTTACCCTGTACCCCACTCCCCGTACACCCTCTCCCTGTTATCCTCTACCCCACTCCCCGTACACCCTCTCCCTGTTACCCTGTACCCCACTCCCCGTACACCCTCTCCCTGTTACCCTGTACCCCATCCCCGTACTCCCTCTCCCTGTTACCCTGTACCCCACTCCCCGTGCATCCTCTCCCTGTTACCCTGTATCCCACTCCCCGTACACCCTCTCCCTGTTACCCTGTACCCCACTCCCCGTAACACCCTCTCCCTGTTACCCTGTACCCCACTCCCCCTACACCCTCTCCCTGTTACCCTGTACCCCACTCCCGCCTACACCCTCTCCCTGTTACCCTGTACCCCACTCCCCGTACACCCTCTCCCTGTTACCCTGTACCCCCACTCCCCGTGCACCCTCTCCCTGTTACCCTGTACCCCACTCCCCGTACACCCTCTCCCTGTTACACTGTACCCCAGTCCCCGTGCACCCTCTCCCTGTTACCCTGTACCCCACTCCCCGTGCATCCTCTCCCTGTTACCCTGTACCCCACTCCCCGTACACCCTCTCCCTGTTACCCTGTACCCCACTCCCCGTACACCCTCTCTCTGTTACCCTGTACCCCACTCCCAGTACACCCTCTCCCTGTTACCCTGTACCCCACTCCCCAACACCCTCTCCCTGTTACCCTGTACCCCACTCCCCGTACACCCTCTCCCTGTTACCCTGTACCCCCACTCCCCGTACACCCTCTCCCTGTTACCCTGTACCCCACTCCCCGTACACCCTCTCCCTGTTACCCTGTACCCCACTCACCGTACACCCTCTCCCCTGTTACCCTGTACCCCACTCCCCGTACACCCTCTCCCTGTTACCCTGTACCCCACTCCCCGTGCACCCTCTCCCTGTTACCCTGTACCCCACTTCCCGTACACCCTCTCTCTATTACCCTGTACCCCACTCCTGCCTACACCCTCTCCCTGTTACCCTGTACCCCACTCCCCGTACACCTCTCCCTGTTACCCTGTACCCCACTCCCCGTACACCCTCTCCCTGTTACCCTGTACCCCACTCCCCGTACACCCTCTCCCTGTTACCCTGTACCCCACTCCCCGTACACCCTCTCCCTGTTACCCTGTACCCCACTCCCTGTACACACTCTCCCTGTTACTCTGTACCCCACTCCCCGTACACCCTCTCCCTGTTACCCTGTACCCCACTCCCCGTACACCCTCTCCCTGTTACCCTGTACCCCACTCCCCGTACACCCTCTCCCTGTTACCTTGTACCCCACTCCCCGTACACCCTCTCCCTGTTACCCTGTACCCCACTCCCCGTACACCCTCTCCCTGTTACCCTGTAACCCACTCCCCGTACACCCTCTCCCTGTTACCCTGTACCCCACTCCCCGTACACCCTCTCCCTGTTACCCTGTACCCCACTCCCCGTACACCCTCTCCCTGTTACCCTGTACCCCCACTCCCCGTACCACCCTCTCCCTGTTACCCTGTACCCCACTCCCCGTACACCCTCTCCCTGTTACCCTGTACCCACTCCCCGTACACCCTCTCCCTCCCCACTCCCCGTACACCCTCTCCCCCCCCCCCCCCCCCCCTTGTCCCATTGCGTTGAAGGCCTTTTTCCTCCCTAACTGCGCGCTATCAGTTTGCTCGTTTCCAATGGATGGTGTCCAGGGACCCCCAGATATCCTGGGAAATGATGTCCAAACCTGTTACCCCTGTGGATAATAATCTGCTGTTCCGTTCCTGCGTCCGCAGAGAATAACTTCACGTTTCCCCGCGTAACGCTGCCTCTGCAAAGCTTTTCGTCCTCTGAGAAATTCTCGACAATCGTCGCTGTCTCGACGCTGTTTAAGAAGGGAATAGATTTCTCACCTCTGTGAGTGGTTCTGAGGAGGATTTGGGAGCTCGGAGCTCCGATTAAAGACTCGATCGTTATCTCTACTGATTTAGTAGAGTAGGAGTGAATGGCTTACTCCTGGTTCTCTACGTAGCCCCCCCCCTCCTGCTTACCCCGGTCTAGTTCCCTCACGTAACACCCCCACCCACACAATCCCCTCCTCACTCTGTCCGGTTCCCCACATCATCTCCCGTTCCCCTCTCCCAGGCTGGGCTCAGGAGTTATGCTCAGTCTCTCCCCTCTCCTCCTCACCGGTACGAGCCCACCCACACACATCCCACCCTCTGCCCCCACTCGCATCAGTCCTGTTTCCCTCTGTGTCTAACACTGTGCTGCCCTGGGGGGGGGGGATGGTGTTTGAGAGAGAGCTTTACTCTGTATCTAACCCCGTGCTGTACCTGTCCTGGGAGTGTTTGATGGTGGGAACAGTGTAGAGGGAGCTTTACTCTGTATCTAACCCCCGTGCTGTACCTGTCCTGGGAGTGTTTGATGGGGGGGACAGTGTAGAGGGAGCTTTACTCTGTATCTAACCCCGTGCTGTACCTGTCCTGGGAGTGTTTGATGGGGACAGTGTAGAGGGAGCTTTACTCTGTATCTAACCCTGTGCTGTCCCTGTCCTGGGAGTGTTTGATGGGGGGGACAGTGTAGAGGGAGCTTTACTCTGTATCTAACCCCGTGCTGTACCTGTCCAGGGAGTGTTTGATGGGGGACAGTGTAGAGGGAGCTTTACTCTGTATCTAACCCCGTGCTGTACCTGTCCTGGGAGTGTTTGATGGGGGGGGGACAGTGTAGAGGGAGCTTTACTCTGCATCTAACCCGTGCTGTACCTGTCCTGGGAGTGTTTGATGGGGGGACAGTGTAGAGGGAGCTTTACTCTGTATCTAACCCCGTGCTGTACCTGTCCTGGGAGTGTTTGATGGGGGACAGTGTAGAGGGAGCTTTACTCTGTATCTAACCCCGTGCTGTACCTGTCCTGGGAGTGTTTGATGGGGGGACAGTGTAGAGGGAGCTTTACTCTGTATCTAACCCCGTGCTGTACCTGTCCTGGGAGTGTTTGATGGGGGGACAGTGTAGAGGGAGCATTACTCTGTATCTAACCCTGTGCTGTACCTGTCCTGGGAGTGTTTGATGGGGGGACAGTGTAGAGGGACAGTGTAGAGGGAGCTTTACTCTGTATCTAACCCCATGCTGTACCTGTCCTGGGAGTGTTTGATGGGGGGGACAGTGTAGAGGGAGCTTTACTCTGTATCTAACCCCGTGCTGTACCTGTCCTGGGAGTGTTTGATGGGGACAGTGTAGAGGGAGCTTTACTCTCTATCTAACCTCTTGCTGTTCCTGTCCTGGGAGTGTTTGATGGGGGGACAGTGTAGAGGGAGCTTTACTCTGTATCTAACCCCGTGCTGTACCTGTCCTGGGAGTGTTTGATGGGGGGATAGTGTAGAGGGAGCTTTACTCTGTATCTAACCCCGTGCTGTCCCTGTCCTGGGAGTGTTTGATGGGGGGGACAGTGTAGAGGGAGCTTTACTCTGTATCTAACCCCGTGCTGTAACTGTCCTGGGAGTGTTTGATGGGGACAGTGTAGAGGGAGCTTTACTCAGTATCTAACCCTGTGCTGTACCTGTCCTGGGAGTGTTTGATGGGGGACAGTGTAGAGGGAGCTTTACTCTGTATCTAACCCCGTGCTGTACCTGTCCTGGGAGTGTTTGATTGGGGACAGTGTAGAGGGAGCTTTACTCTGTATCTAACCCCGTGCTGTACCTGTCCTGGGAGTGTTTGATGGGGGGACAGTGTAGAGGGAGCTTTACTCTGTATCTAACCCCGTGCTGTACCTGTCCTGGGAGTGTTTGATGGGGGGATAGTGTAGAGGGAGCTTTACTCTGTATCTAACCCTGTGCTGTACCTGTCCTGGGAGTGTTTGATGGGGGGGACAGTGTAGAGGGAGCTTTACTCTGTATCTAACCCCGTGCTGTACCTGTCCTGGGAGTGTTTGATGGGGGGTCAGTGTAGAGGGAGCTTTACTCTGTATCTAACCCCGTGCTGTACCTGTCCTGGGAGTGTTTGATGGGGGGTCAGTGTAGAGGGAGCTTTACTCTGTATCTAACCCCGTGCTGTACCTGTCCTGGAGTGTTTGATGGGGGACAGTGTAGAGGGAGCTTTACTCTGTATCTAACCCCGTGCTGTCCCTGTCCTGGGAGTGTTTGATGGGGGGACAGTGTAGAGGGAGCTTTACTCTGTATCTAACCCCGTGCTGTACCTGTCCTGGGAGTGTTTGATGGGGGGTCAGTGTAGAGGGAGCTTTACTCTGTATCTAACCCCGTGCTGTCCCTGTCCTGGGAGTGTTTGATGGGGGGACAGTGTAGAGGGAGCTTTACTCTGTATCTAACCCCGTGCAGTACCTGTCCTGGGAGTGTTTGATGGGGGGTCAGTGTAGAGGGAGCTTTACTCTGTATCTAACCCCGTGCTGTACCTGTCCTGGGAGTGTTTGATGGGGGGTCAGTGTAGAGGGAGCTTTACTCTGTATCTAACCCCGTGCTGTACCTGTCCTGGGAGTGTTTGATGGGAGGGGACAGTGTAGAGGGAGCTTTACTCTGTATCTAACCCCGTGCTGTACCTGTCCTGGGAGTGTTTGATGGGGACAGTGTAGAGGGAGCTTTACTCTGTATCTAACCCCGTGCTGTACCTGTCCTGGGAGTGTTTGATGGGGGGACAGTGTAGAGGGAGCTTTACTCTGTATCTAACCCCGTGCTGTACCTGTCCTGGAGTGTTTGATGGGGGGATAGTGTAGAGGGAGCTTTACTCTGTATCTAACCCTGTGCTGTACCTGTCCTGGGAGTGTTTGATGGGGGGACAGTGTAGAGGGAGCTTTACTCTGTATCTAACCCCGTGCTGTACCTGTCCTGGGAGTGTTTGATGGGGGGGTCAGTGTAGAGGGAGCTTTACTCTGTATCTAACCCCGTGCTGTACCTGTCCTGGGAGTGTTTGATGGGGGGTCAGTGTAGAGGGAGCTTTACTCTGTATCTAACCCCGTGCTGTACCTGTCCTGGGAGTGTTTGATGGGGGGACAGTGTAGAGGGAGCTTTACTCTGTATCTAACCCCGTGCTGTCCCTGTCCTGGGAGTGTTTGATGGGGGGACAGTGTAGAGGGAGCTTTACTCTGTATCTAACCCCGTGCTGTACCTGTCCTGGGAGTGTTTGATGGGGGGTCAGTGTAGAGGGAGCTTTACTCTGTATCTAACCCCGTGCTGTCCCTGTCCTGGGAGTGTTTGATGGGGGGACAGTGTAGAGGGAGCTTTACTCTGTATCTAACCCCGTGCAGTACCTGTCCTGGGAGTGTTTGATGGGGGGTCAGTGTAGAGGGAGCTTTACTCTGTATCTAACCCCGTGCTGTACCTGTCCTGGGAGTGTTTGATGGGGGGTCAGTGTAGAGGGAGCTTTACTCTGTATCTAACCCCGTGCTGTACCTGTCCTGGGAGTGTTTGATGGGAGGGGACAGTGTAGAGGGAGCTTTACTCTGTATCTAACCCCGTGCTGTACCTGTCCTGGGAGTGTTTGGAATATTGTCTCTAATATTGATTTCCATTACAGAATGGCACAGAAGTATTATGAATATGTGAATTATAAAGAGGATCATGTTCAGGAGCAGAAACGGCCTCCAAAAGGAGCTTGTCACAGATATATCATCATCTTCCAGGCAATATTCTACTGTTTCTTCAATGTAAGTTAGTCTGAGAGAGAGAGAGGGGGGAAATCAGCCAGGGTACCTGCTCCTGATCCCTGTCCAGTGATCCCTGGGTTAGAGAGAGAGAGGGGAAATCAGCCAGGGTTCCTGCTCCTGATCACTGTCCAGTGATCCCTGGGTTAGAGAGAGAGAGAGGAAATCAGCCAGGGTTCCTGCTCCTGATCACTGTCCAGTGATCCCTGGGTTAGAGAGAGAGAGGGGGGAAATCAGCCAGGGTTCCTGCTCCTGATCACTGTCCAGTGATCCCTGGGTTAGAGAGAGAGAGGAGAAATCAGCCAGGGTTCCTGCTCCTGATCCCTGTCCAGTGATCCCTGGGTTAGAGAGAGAGGGGAAATCAGCCAGGGTTCCTGCTCCTGATCACTGTCCAGTGATCCCTGGGTTAGAGAGAGAGAGGGGGGAAATCAGCCAGGGTTCCTGCTCCTGATCACTGTCCAGGGATCCCTGGGTTAGAGAGAGAGAGAGAGGGGAAATCAGCCAGGGTTCCTGCTCCTGATCACTGCCCAGTGATCCCTGGGTTAGAGAGAGAGAGGGGAAATCAGCCAGGGTTCCTGCTCCTGATCACTGTCCAGTGATCCCCTGGTTAGAGAGAGAGGGGGGAAATCAGCCAGGGTTCCTGCTCCTGATCACTGTCCAGTGATCCCTGGGTTAGAGAGAGAGGGGGGAAATCAGCCAGGGTTCCTGCTCCTGATCACTGTCCAGTGATCCCTGGGTTAGAGAGAGAGAGGGGGGAAATCAGCCAGGGTTCCTGCTCCTGATCACTGTCCAGTGATCCCTGGGTTAGAGAGAGAGAGGGGGGAAATCAGCCAGGGTTCCTGCTCCTGATCACTGTCCAGTGATCCCTGGGTTAGAGAGAGAGAGGGGAAATCAGCCAGGGTTCCTGCTCCTGATCACTGTCCAGTGATCCCTGGGTTAGAGAGAGAGAGGGGAAATCAGCCAGGGTTCCTGCTCCTGATCACTGTCCAGTGATCCCTGGGTTAGAGAGAGAGAGAGGGGGGAAATCAGCCAGGGTTCCTGCTCCTGATCACTGTCCAGTGATCCCTGGGTTAGAGAGAGAGAGGGGAAATCAGCCAGGGTTCCTGCTCCTGATCACTGTCCAGTGATCCCTGGGTTAGAGAGAGAGAGAGGGGGGAAATCAGCCAGGGTTCCTGCTCCTGATCACTGTCCAGTGATCCCTGGGTTAGAGAGAGAGAGAGAGGGGAAATCAGCCAGGGTTCCTGCTCCTGATCACTGTCCAGTGATCCCTGGGTTAGAGAGAGAGGGGGGAAATCAGCCAGGGTTCCTACTCCTGATCCCTGCCCAGTGATCCCTGGGTTAGAGAGAGAGAGAGAGGGGAAATCAGCCAGGGTTCCTGCTCCTGATCACTGTCCAGTGATCCCTGGGTTAGAGAGAGAGAGGGGAAATCAGCCAGGGTTCCTGCTCCTGATCACTGTCCAGTGATCCCTGGGTTAGAGAGAGAGAGAGAGGGGAAATCAGCCAGGGTTCCTGCTCCTGATCCCTGTCCAGTGATCCCTGGGTTAGAGAGAGAGGGAAATCAGCCAGGGTTCCTGCTCCTGATCACTGTCCAGTGATCCCTGGGTTAGAGAGAGAGAGAGAGGGGAAATCAGCCAGGGTTCCTGTTCCTGATCATTGTCCAGTGATCCCTGGGTTAGAGAGAGAGAGGGGAAATCAGCCAGGGTTCCTGCTCCTGATCACTGTCCAGTGATCACTGGGTTACAGAGAGGGGGAATCAGCCAGGGTTCCTGCTCCTGATCACTGTCCAGTGATCCCTGGGTTAGAGAGAGAGAGGGGAAATCAGCCAGGGTTCCTGCTCCTGATCACTGTCCAGTGATCCCTGGGTTAGAGAGAGAGAGAGGGGGGAAATCAGCCAGGGTTCCTGCTCCTGATCACTGTCCAGTGATCCCTGGGTTAGAGAGAGAGGGGAAATCAGCCAGGGTTCCTGCTCCTGATCACTGTCCAGTGATCCCTGGGTTAGAGAGAGAGGGGAAATCAGCCAGCGTTCCTGCTCCTGATCACTGTCCAGTGATCCCTGGGTTAGAGAGAGAGAGGGGGGAAATCAGCCAGGGTTCCTGCTCCTGATCACTGTCCAGTGATCCCTGGGTTAGAGAGAGAGGGGAAATCAGCCAGGGTTCCTGCTCCTGATCACTGTCCAGTGATCCCTGGGTTAGAGAGAGAGAGAGGGGAAATCAGCCAGGGTTCCTGCTCCTGATCACTGTCCAGTTATCCCTGGGTTACAGAGAGAGAGGGGAAATCAGCCAGGGTTCCTGCTCCTGATCACTGTCCAGTGATCCCTGGGTTAGAGAGAGGGGGGAAATCAGCCAGGGTTCCTGCTCCTGATCACTGTCCAGTGATCCCTGGGTTAGAGACAGAGAGAGAGGGGAAATCAGCCAGGGTTCCTGCTCCTGATCACTGTCCAGTGATCCCTGGGTTAGAGAGAGAGGGGAAATCAGCCAGGGTTCCTGCTCCTGATCACTGTCCAGTGATCCCTGGGTTAGAGAGAGAGAGAGGGGAAATCAGCCAGGGTTCCTGCTCCTGATCACTGTCCAGTGATCCCTGGGTTAGAGAGAGAGAGGGGGGAAATCAGCCAGGGTTCCTGCTCCTGATCCCTGTCCAGTGATCCCTGGGTTAGAGAGAGAGAGGGGAAATCAGCCAGGGTTCCTGCTCCTGATCACTGCCCAGTGATCCCTGGGTTAGAGAGAGAGAGAGAGGGGAAATCAGCCAGGGTTCCTGCTCCTGATCACTGTCCAGTGATCCCTGGGTTAGAGAGAGAGAGAGAGAGGGGAAATCAGCCAGGGTTCCTGCTCCTGATCACTGTCCAGTGATCCCTGGGTTAGAGAGAGAGGGGGGGAAATCAGCCAGGGTTCCTGCTCCTGATCACTGTCCAGTGATCCCTGGGTTAGAGAGAGAGGGGAAATCAGCCAGGGTTCCTGCTCCTGATCACTGCCCAGTGATCCCTGGGTTAGAGAGAGAGAGAGGGGAAATCTGCCAGGGTTCCTGCTCCTGATCACTGTCCAGTGATCCCTGGGTTAGAGAGAGAGAGGGAAATCAGCCAGGGTTCCTGCTCCTGATCACTGTCCAGTGATCCCTGGGTTAGAGAGAGAGAGGGAAATCAGCCAGGGTTCGTGCCCCTGATCACTGTCCAGTGATCCCTGGGTTAGAGAGAGAGGGGAAATCAGCCAGGGTTCCTGCTCCTGATCACTGTCCAGTGATCCCTGGGTTAGAGAGAGAGAGGGGGAAAATCAGCCAGGGTTCCTGCTCCTGATCACTGTCCAGTGACCCCTGGGTTAGAGAGAGAGGGGAAATCAGCCAGGGTTCCTGCTCCTGATCACTGTCCAGTGATCCCTGGGTTAGAGAGAGAGAGGGGGGAAATCAGCCAGGGTTCCTGCTCCTGATCACTGTCCAGTGATCCCTGGGTTAGAGAGAGAGGGGGGAAATCAGCCAGGGTTCCTGCTCCTGATCACTGTCCAGTGATCCCTGGGTTAGAGAGAGAGAGAGGGGGGTAATCAGCCAGGGTTCCTGCTCCTGATCACTGTCCAGTGATCCCTGGGTTAGAGAGAGAGAGGGGAAATCAGCCAGGGTTCCTGCTCCTGATCACTGTCCAGTGATCCCTGGGTTAGAGAGAGAGAGGGGAAATCAGCCAGGGTTCCTGCTCCTGATCACTGTCCAGTGATCCCTGGGTTAGAGAGAGAGAGAGGGGGGAAATCAGCCAGGGTTCCTGCTCCTGATCACTGTCCAGTGATCCCTGGGTTAGAGAGAGAGAGGGGAAATCAGCCAGGGTTCCTGCTCCTGATCACTGTCCAGTGATCCCTGGGTTAGAGAGAGAGAGAGGGGGGAAATCAGCCAGGGTTCCTGCTCCTGATCACTGTCCAGTGATCCCTGGGTTAGAGAGAGAGAGAGAGGGGAAATCAGCCAGGGTTCCTGCTCCTGATCACTGTCCAGTGATCCCTGGGTTAGAGAGAGAGGGGGGAAATCAGCCAGGGTTCCTACTCCTGATCCCTGCCCAGTGATCCCTGGGTTAGAGAGAGAGAGAGAGGGGAAATCAGCCAGGGTTCCTGCTCCTGATCACTGTCCAGTGATCCCTGGGTTAGAGAGAGAGAGGGGAAATCAGCCAGGGTTCCTGCTCCTGATCACTGTCCAGTGATCCCTGGGTTAGAGAGAGAGAGAGAGGGGAAATCAGCCAGGGTTCCTGCTCCTGATCCCTGTCCAGTGATCCCTGGGTTAGAGAGAGAGGGAAATCAGCCAGGGTTCCTGCTCCTGATCACTGTCCAGTGATCCCTGGGTTAGAGAGAGAGAGAGAGGGGAAATCAGCCAGGGTTCCTGTTCCTGATCATTGTCCAGTGATCCCTGGGTTAGAGAGAGAGAGGGGAAATCAGCCAGGGTTCCTGCTCCTGATCACTGTCCAGTGATCCCTGGGTTACAGAGAGGGGGAATCAGCCAGGGTTCCTGCTCCTGATCACTGTCCAGTGATCCCTGGGTTAGAGAGAGAGAGGGGAAATCAGCCAGGGTTCCTGCTCCTGATCACTGTCCAGTGATCCCTGGGTTAGAGAGAGAGAGAGGGGGGAAATCAGCCAGGGTTCCTGCTCCTGATCACTGTCCAGTGATCCCTGGGTTAGAGAGAGAGGGGAAATCAGCCAGGGTTCCTGCTCCTGATCACTGTCCAGTGATCCCTGGGTTAGAGAGAGAGGGGAAATCAGCCAGCGTTCCTGCTCCTGATCACTGTCCAGTGATCCCTGGGTTAGAGAGAGAGAGGGGGGAAATCAGCCAGGGTTCCTGCTCCTGATCACTGTCCAGTGATCCCTGGGTTAGAGAGAGAGGGGAAATCAGCCAGGGTTCCTGCTCCTGATCACTGTCCAGTGATCCCTGGGTTAGAGAGAGAGAGAGGGGAAATCAGCCAGGGTTCCTGCTCCTGATCACTGTCCAGTTATCCCTGGGTTACAGAGAGAGAGGGGAAATCAGCCAGGGTTCCTGCTCCTGATCACTGTCCAGTGATCCCTGGGTTAGAGAGAGGGGGGAAATCAGCCAGGGTTCCTGCTCCTGATCACTGCCCAGTGATCCCTGGGTTAGAGAGAGGGGGGAAATCAGCCAGGGTTCCTGCTCCTGATCACTGTCCAGTTATCCCTGGGTTACAGAGAGAGAGGGGAAATCAGCCAGGGTTCCTGCTCCTGATCACTGTCCAGTGATCCCTGGGTTAGAGAGAGAGGGGAAATCAGCCAGGGTTCCTGCTCCTGATCACTGTCCAGTGATCCCTGGGTTAGAGAGAGAGAGAGGGGAAATCAGCCAGGGTTCCTGCTCCTGATCACTGTCCAGTGATCCCTGGGTTAGAGAGAGAGAGAGAGGGGAAATCAGCCAGGGTTCCTGCTCCTGATCACTGTCCAGTGATCCCTGGGTTAGAGAGAGAGAGGGGGGAAATCAGCCAGGGTTCCTGCTCCTGATCCCTGTCCAGTGATCCCTGGGTTAGAGAGAGAGAGGGGAAATCAGCCAGGGTTCCTGCTCCTGATCACTGCCCAGTGATCCCTGGGTTAGAGAGAGAGAGAGAGGGGAAATCAGCCAGGGTTCCTGCTCCTGATCACTGTCCAGTGATCCCTGGGTTAGAGAGAGAGAGAGAGAGGGGAAATCAGCCAGGGTTCCTGCTCCTGATCACTGTCCAGTGATCCCTGGGTTAGAGAGAGAGGGGGGGAAATCAGCCAGGGTTCCTGCTCCTGATCACTGTCCAGTGATCCCTGGGTTAGAGAGAGAGGGGAAATCAGCCAGGGTTCCTGCTCCTGATCACTGCCCAGTGATCCCTGGGTTAGAGAGAGAGAGAGGGGAAATCTGCCAGGGTTCCTGCTCCTGATCACTGTCCAGTGATCCCTGGGTTAGAGAGAGAGAGGGAAATCAGCCAGGGTTCCTGCTCCTGATCACTGTCCAGTGATCCCTGGGTTAGAGAGAGAGAGGGAAATCAGCCAGGGTTCGTGCCCCTGATCACTGTCCAGTGATCCCTGGGTTAGAGAGAGAGGGGAAATCAGCCAGGGTTCCTGCTCCTGATCACTGTCCAGTGATCCCTGGGTTAGAGAGAGAGAGGGGGAAAATCAGCCAGGGTTCCTGCTCCTGATCACTGTCCAGTGACCCCTGGGTTAGAGAGAGAGGGGAAATCAGCCAGGGTTCCTGCTCCTGATCACTGTCCAGTGATCCCTGGGTTAGAGAGAGAGAGGGGGGAAATCAGCCAGGGTTCCTGCTCCTGATCACTGTCCAGTGATCCCTGGGTTAGAGAGAGAGGGGGGAAATCAGCCAGGGTTCCTGCTCCTGATCACTGTCCAGTGATCCCTGGGTTAGAGAGAGAGGGGGGTAATCAGCCAGGGTTCCTGCTCCTGATCACTGTCCAGGGATCCCTGGGTTAGAGAGAGAGAGAGAGAGGGGGAAATCAGCCAGGGTTCCTGCTCCTGATCACTGTCCAGTGATCCCTGGGTTAGAGAGAGAGAGAGTGGAAATCAGCCAGGGTTCCTGCTCCTGATCCCTGTCCAGTGATCCCTGGGTTAGAGAGAGAGGGGAAATCAGCCAGGGTTCCTGCTCCTGATCACTGTCCATTGGTCCCTGGGTTAGAGAGAGAGAGAGGGGGGAAATCAGCCAGGGTTCCTGCTCCTGATCACTGCCCAGTGATCCCTGGGTTAGAGAGAGAGAGGGGAAATCAGCCAGGGTTCCTGCTCCTGATCACTGTCCAGTGATCCCTGGGTTAGAGAGAGAGAGAGAGGGGAAATCAGCCAGGGTTCCTGCTCCTGATCCCTGTCCAGTGATCCCTGGGTTAGAGAGAGAGGGAAATCAGCCAGGGTTCCTGCTCCTGATCACTGTCCAGTGATCCCTGGGTTAGAGAGAGAGAGAGAGGGGAAATCAGCCAGGGTTCCTGTTCCTGATCATTGTCCAGTGATCCCTGGGTTAGAGAGAGAGAGAGGGGGAAATCAGCCAGGGTTCCTGCTCCTGATCACTGTCCAGTGATCCCTGGGTTACAGAGAGGGGGAATCAGCCAGGGTTCCTGCTCCTGATCACTGTCCAGTGATCCCTGGGTTAGAGAGAGAGAGGGGAAATCAGCCAGGGTTCCTGCTCCTGATCACTGTCCAGTGATCCCTGGGTTAGAGAGAGAGAGAGGGGGAAATCAGCCAGGGTTCCTGCTCCTGATCACTGTCCAGTGATCCCTGGGTTAGAGAGAGAGGGGAAATCAGCCAGGGTTCCTGCTCCTGATCACTGTCCAGTGATCCCTGGGTTAGAGAGAGAGGGGAAATCAGCCAGCGTTCCTGCTCCTGATCACTGTCCAGTGATCCCTGGGTTAGAGAGAGAGAGGGGGGAAATCAGCCAGGGTTCCTGCTCCTGATCACTGTCCAGTGATCCCTGGGTTAGAGAGAGAGAGAGAGGGGAAATCAGCCAGGGTTCCTGCTCCTGATCACTGTCCAGTGATCCCTGGGTTAGAGAGAGGGGAAATCAGCCAGGGTTCCTGCTCCTGATCACTGTCCAGTGATCCCTGGGTTAGAGAGAGAGAGAGGAAATCAGCCAGGGTTCCTGTTCCTGATCCCTGTCCAGTGATCCCTGGGTTAGAGAGAGAGGGGAAATCAGCCAGGGTTCCTGCTCCTGATCACTGTCCAGTGACCACTGGGTTAGAGAGAGGGGAAATCAGCCAGGGTTCCTGCTCCTGATCACTGTCCAGTGATCCCTGGGTTAGAGTGAGGGGAAATCAGCCAGGGTTCCTGCTCCTGATCACTGTCCAGTGATCCCTGGGTTAGAGAGAGAGGGGAAATCAGCCAGGGTTCCTGCTCCTGATCACTGTCCAGTGATCCCTGGGTTAGAGAGAGAGGGGAAATCAGCCAGGGTTCCTGCTCCTGATCACTGTCCAGTGATCCCTGGGTTAGAGAGAGAGAGGGGAAATCAGCCAGGGTTCCTGCTCCTGATCACTGTCCAGTGATCCCTGGGTTAGAGAGAGAGAGAGGGGAAATCAGCCAGGGTTCCTGCTCCTGATCACTGTCCAGTTATCCCTGGGTTACAGAGAGAGAGGGGAAATCAGCCAGGGTTCCTGCTCCTGATCACTGTCCAGTGATCCCTGGGTTAGAGAGAGGGGGGAAATCAGCCAGGGTTCCTGCTCCTGATCACTGTCCAGTGATCCCTGGGTTAGAGAGAGAGGGGAAATCAGCCAGGGTTCCTGCTCCTGATCACTGTCCAGTGATCCCTGGGTTAGAGAGAGAGAGAGGGGAAATCAGCCAGGGTTCCTGCTCCTGATCACTGTCCAGTGATCCCTGGGTTAGAGAGAGAGAGAGAGGGGAAATCAGCCAGGGTTCCTGCTCCTGATCACTGTCCAGTGATCCCTGGGTTAGAGAGAGAGAGGGGGGAAATCAGCCAGGGTTCCTGCTCCTGATCCCTGTCCAGTGATCCCTGGGTTAGAGAGAGAGAGGGGAAATCAGCCAGGGTTCCTGCTCCTGATCACTGCCCAGTGATCCCTGGGTTAGAGAGAGAGAGAGAGGGGAAATCAGCCAGGGTTCCTGCTCCTGATCACTGTCCAGTGATCCCTGGGTTAGAGAGAGAGAGAGAGAGGGGAAATCAGCCAGGGTTCCTGCTCCTGATCACTGTCCAGTGATCCCTGGGTTAGAGAGAGAGGGGGGGAAATCAGCCAGGGTTCCTGCTCCTGATCACTGTCCAGTGATCCCTGGGTTAGAGAGAGAGGGGAAATCAGCCAGGGTTCCTGCTCCTGATCACTGCCCAGTGATCCCTGGGTTAGAGAGAGAGAGAGGGGAAATCTGCCAGGGTTCCTGCTCCTGATCACTGTCCAGTGATCCCTGGGTTAGAGAGAGAGAGGGGGGAAATCAGCCAGGGTTCCTGCTCCTGATCACTGTCCAGTGATCCCTGGGTTAGAGAGAGAGAGGGGAAATCAGCCAGGGTTCCTGCTCCTGATCACTGTCCAGTGATCCCTGGGTTAGAGAGAGAGAGGGGAAATCAGCCAGGGTTCCTGCTCCTGATCACTGTCCAGTGATCCCTGGGTTAGAGAGAGAGAGGGAAATCAGCCAGGGTTCGTGCCCCTGATCACTGTCCAGTGATCCCTGGGTTAGAGAGAGAGGGGAAATCAGCCAGGGTTCCTGCTCCTGATCACTGTCCAGTGATCCCTGGGTTAGAGAGAGAGGGGGGTAATCAGCCAGGGTTCCTGCTCCTGATCACTGTCCAGGGATCCCTGGGTTAGAGAGAGAGAGAGAGAGGGGGAAATCAGCCAGGGTTCCTGCTCCTGATCACTGTCCAGTGATCCCTGGGTTAGAGAGAGAGAGGGGAAATCAGCCAGGGTTCCTGCTCCTGATCACTGTCCAGTGACCCCTGGGTTAGAGAGAGAGGGGAAATCAGCCAGGGTTCCTGCTCCTGATCACTGTCCAGTGATCCCTGGGTTAGAGAGAGAGAGGGGGGAAATCAGCCAGGGTTCCTGCTCCTGATCACTGTCCAGTGATCCCTGGGTTAGAGAGAGAGGGGGGTAATCAGCCAGGGTTCCTGCTCCTGATCACTGTCCAGGGATCCCTGGGTTAGAGAGAGAGAGAGAGAGGGGGAAATCAGCCAGGGTTCCTGCTCCTGATCACTGTCCAGTGATCCCTGGGTTAGAGAGAGAGAGGGGAAATCAGCCAGGGTTCCTGCTCCTGATCACTGTCCAGTGATCCCTGGGTTAGAGAGAGAGAGAGAGGGGGGAAATCAGCCAGGGTTCCTGCTCCTGATCACTGTCCAGTGATCCCTGGGTTAGAGAGAGAGAGAGTGGAAATCAGCCAGGGTTCCTGCTCCTGATCCCTGTCCAGTGATCCCTGGGTTAGAGAGAGAGGGGAAATCAGCCAGGGTTCCTGCTCCTGATCACTGTCCATTGGTCCCTGGGTTAGAGAGAGAGAGAGGGGGGAAATCAGCCAGGGTTCCTGCTCCTGATCACTGCCCAGTGATCCCTGGGTTAGAGAGAGAGAGGGGAAATCAGCCAGGGTTCCTGCTCCTGATCACTGTCCAGTGATCCCTGGGTTAGAGAGAGAGAGGGGAAATCAGCCAGGGTTCCTGCTCCTGATCACTGTCCAGTGATCCCTGGGTTAGAGAGAGAGAGAGGGGAAATCAGCCAGGGTTCCTGCTCCTGATCCCTGTCCAGTGATCCCTGGGTTAGAGAGAGAGAGAGGAAATCAGCCAGGGTTCCTGCTCCTGATCACTGTCCAGTGATCCCTGGGTTAGAGAGAGAGGGGGGAAATCAGCCAGGGTTCCTGCTCCTGATCACTGTCCAGTGATCCCTGGGTTAGAGAGAGAGAGAGGAAATCAGCCAGGGTTCCTGCTCCTGATCACTGTCCAGTGATCCCTGGGTTAGAGAGAGAGAGGGGAAATCAGCCAGGGTTCCTGCTCCTGATCACTGTCCAGTGATCCCTGGGTTAGAGAGAGAGAGAGGGGAAATCAGCCAGGGTTCCTGCTCCTGATCACTGTCCAGTGATCCCTGGGTTAGAGAGACAGGGGAAATCAGCCAGGGTTCCTGCTCCTGATCACTGTCCAGTGATCCCTGGGTTAGAAAGAGAGAGGGAAAATCAGCCAGGGTTCCTGCTCCTGATCACTGCCCAGCGATCCCTGGGTTAGAGAGACAGGGGAAATCAGCCAGGGTTCCTGCTCCTGATCACTGTCCAGTGATCCCTGGGTTAGAAAGAGAGAGGGAAAATCAGCCAGGGTTCCTGCTCCTGATCCCTGTCCAGTGATCCCTGGGTTAGAGAGAGAGGGGGGAAATCAGCTAGGGTTCCTGCTCCTGATCACTGTCCAGTGATCCCTGGGTTAGAGAGAGAGAGGGGGGAAATCAGCCAGGGTTCCTGCTCCTGATCACTGTCCAGTGATCCCTGGGTTAGAGAGAGAGAGAGAGGGGAAATCAGCCAGGGTTCCTGCTCCTGATCACTTTCCAGTGATCCCTGGGTTAGAGAGAGAGAGGGGGGAAATCAGCCAGGGTTCCTGCTCCTGATCACTGTCCAGTGATTCCTGGGTTAGAGAGAGAGGGGGGAAATCAGCCAGGGTTCCTGCTCCTGATCACTGTCCAGTGATCCCTGGGTTAGAGAGAGAGAGGGAAAATCAGCCAGGGTTCCTGCTCCTGATCCCTGTCCAGTGATCCCTGGGTTAGAAAGCAAGAGAGGGGAAATCAGCCAGGGTTCCTGCTCCTGATCACTCTCCAGTGACCCCTGGGTTAGAGAGAGAGAGGGGAAATCAGCCAGGGTTCCTGCTCCTGATCCCTGTCCAGTGATCCCTGGGTTAGAGAGAGAGGGGGGAAATCAGCCAGGGTTCCTGCTCCTGATCACTGTCCAGTGATCCCTGGGTTAGGGAGAGAGAGGGGGGAAATCAGCCAGGGTTCCTGCTCCTGATCACTTTCCAGTGATCCCTGGGTTAGAGAGAGAGAGGGGGGAAATCAGCCAGGGTTCCTGCTCCTGATCACTGTCCAGTGATCCCTGGGTTAGAGAGAGAGAGAGAGGGGAAATCAGCCAGGGTTCCTGCTCCTGATCACTGTCCAGTGATCCCTGGGTTAGAGAGAGAGAGGGGGGAAATCAGCCAGGGTTCCTGCTCCTGATCACTTTCCAGTGATCCCTGGGTTAGTGAGAGAGAGAGGGGAAATCAGCCAGGGTTCCTGCTCCTGATCACTGTCCAGTGATCCCTGGGTTAGAGAGAGAGGGGGGAAATCAGCCAGGGTTCCTGCTCCTGATCACTGTCCAGTGATCCCTGGGTTAGAGAGAGAGAGGGGGGAAATCAGCCAGGATTCCTGCTCCTGATCACTGTCCAGTGATCCCTGGGTTAGAGAGAGAGAGAGGGGAAATCAGCCAGGGTTCCTGCTCCTGATCACTGTCCAGTGATCCCTGGGTTAGAGAGAGAGAGGGGGGAAATCAGCCAGGGTTCCTGCTCCTGATCACTGTCCAGTGATCCCTGGGTTAGAGAGAGAGAGGGCAAATCAGCCAGGGTTCCTGCTCCTGATCACTGTCCAGTGATCCCTGGGTTAGAGAGAGAGAGGGCAAATCAGCCAGGGTTCCTGCTCCTGATCACTGTCCAGTGATCCCTGGGTTAGAGAGAGAGGGGGGAAATCAGCCAGGGTTCCTGCTCCTGATCACTGTCCAGTGATCCCTGGGTTAGAGAGAGAGAGGGCAAATCAGCCAGGGTTCCTGCTCCTGAGCACTTTCCAGTGATCCCTGGGTTAGAGAGAGAGAGAGAGGGGAAATCAGCCAGGGTTCCTGCTCCTGATCACTGTCCAGTGATCCCTGGGTTAGAGAGAGAGGGGAAATCAGCCAGGGTTCCTGCTCCTGATCACTGTCCAGTGATCCCTGGGTTAGAGAGAGAGGGGAAATCAGCCAGGGTTCCTGCTCCTGAGCACTTTCCAGTGATCCCTGGGTTAGAGAGAGAGAGAGAGGGGAAATCAGCCAGGGTTCCTGCTCCTGATCCCTGTCCAGTGATCCCTGGGTTAGAGAGAGAGAGAGGGGAAATCAGCCAGGGTTCCTGCTCCTGATCACTGTCCAGTGATCCCTGGGTTAGAGAGAGAGGGGAAATCAGCCAGGGTTCCTGCTCCTGATCACTGTCCAGTGATCCCTGGGTTAGAGAGAGAGAGGGGGGAAATCAGCCAGGATTCCTGCTCCTGATCACTGCCCAGTGATCCCTGGGTTAGAGAGAGAGAGAGGGGAAATCAGCCAGGGTTCCTGCTCCTGATCACTGTCCAGTGATCCCTGGGTTAGAGAGAGAGAGAGGGGGGAAATCAGCCAGGGTTCCTGCTCCTGATCACTGTCCAGTGATCCCTGGGTTAGAGAGAGAGAGGGGAAATCAGCCAGGGTTCCTGCTCCTGATCACTGTCCAGTGATCCCTGGGTTAGAGAGAGAGAGAGGAAATCAGCCAGGGTTCCTGCTCCTGATCACTGTCCAGTGACCCCTGGGTTAGAGAGAGAGAGAGAGGGGAAATCAGCCAGGGTTCCTGCTCCTGATCACTGCCCAGCGATCCCTGGGTTAGAGAGACAGGGGAAATCAGCCAGGGTTCCTGTTCCCGATCACTGCCCAGTGATCCCTGGGTTAGAGAGAGGGGGGAAATCAGCCAGGGTTCCTGCTCCTGATCACTGTCCAGTGATCCCTGGGTTAGAGAGAGAGGGGGGAAATCAGCCAGGGTTCCTGCTCCTGATCCCTGTCCAGTGATCCCTGGGTTAGAGAGAGAGGGGGGAAATCAGCCAGGGTTCCTGCTCCTGATCACTGTCCAGTGATCCCTGGGTTAGAGAGAGAGAGGGGGGAAATCAGCCAGGGTTCCTGCTCCTGATCACTTTCCAGTGATCCCTGGGTTAGAGAGAGAGAGGGGGGAAATCAGCCAGGGTTCCTGCTCCTGATCACTGTCCAGTGATTCCTGGGTTAGAGAGAGAGGGGGGAAATCAGCCAGGGTTCCTGCTCCTGATCACTATCCAGTGATCCCTGGGTTAGAGAGAGAGAGGGGAAATCAGCCAGGGTTCCTGCTCCTGATCACTGTCCAGTGATCCCTGGGTTAGAGAGAGAGAGGGAAAATCAGCCAGGGTTCCTGCTCCTGATCCCTGTCCAGTGATCCCTGGGTTAGAGAGAGGGGGGAAATCAGCCAGGGTTCCTGCTCCTGATCACTGTCCAGTGATCCCTGGGTTAGGGAGAGAGAGGGGGGAAATCAGCCAGGGTTCCTGCTCCTGATCACTGTCCAGTGATCCCTGGGTTAGAGAGAGAGGGGGGAAATCAGCCAGGGTTCCTGCTCCTGATCACTGTCCAGTGATCCCTGGGTTAGGGAGAGAGAGGGGAAATCAGCCAGGGTTCCTGCTCCTGATCACCGTCCAGTGATCCCTGGGTTAGAGAGAGAGGGGGGAAATCAGCCAGGGTTCCTGCTCCTGATCACTGTCCAGTGACCCCTGGGTTAGAGAGAGAGGGGAAATCAGCCAGGGTTCCTGATCACTGTCCAGTGACCCCTGGGTTAGAGAGAGAGGGGAAATCAGCCAGGGTTCCTGCTCCTGATCACTTTCCAGTGATCCCTGTGTTAGAGAGAGAGAGGGGGGAAATCAGCCAGGGTTCCTGCTCCTGATCACTGTCCAGTGATCCCTGGGTTAGAGAGAGAGGGGAAATCAGCCAGGGTTCCTGCTCCTGATCACTGTCCAGTGATCCCTGGGTTAGAGAGAGAGAGAGTGGAAATCAGCCAGGGTTCCTGCTCCTGATCCCTTTCCAGTGATCCCTGGGTTAGAGAGAGAGGGGAAATCAGCCAGGGTTCCTGCTCCTGATCACTGTCCATTGGTCCCTGGGTTAGAGAGAGAGAGGGAAATCAGCCAGGGTTCCTGCTCCTGATCACTGTCCAGTGATCCCTGGGTTAGAGAGAGAGAGGGAAATCAGCCAGGGTTCGTGCCCCTGATCACTGTCCAGTGATCCCTGGGTTAGAGAGAGAGGGGAAATCAGCCAGGGTTCCTGCTCCTGATCACTGTCCAGTGATCCCTGGGTTAGAGAGAGAGAGGGGGAAAATCAGCCAGGGTTCCTGCTCCTGATCACTGTCCAGTGACCCCTGGGTTAGAGAGAGAGGGGAAATCAGCCAGGGTTCCTGCTCCTGATCACTGTCCAGTGATCCCTGGGTTAGAGAGAGAGAGGGGGGAAATCAGCCAGGGTTCCTGCTCCTGATCACTGTCCAGTGATCCCTGGGTTAGAGAGAGAGGGGGGAAATCAGCCAGGGTTCCTGCTCCTGATCACTGTCCAGTGATCCCTGGGTTAGAGAGAGAGGGGGGTAATCAGCCAGGGTTCCTGCTCCTGATCACTGTCCAGGGATCCCTGGGTTAGAGAGAGAGAGAGGGGGAAATCAGCCAGGGTTCCTGCTCCTGATCACTGTCCAGTGATCCCTGGGTTAGAGAGAGAGAGAGAGGGGGGAAATCAGCCAGGGTTCCTGCTCCTGATCACTGTCCAGTGATCCCTGGGTTAGAGAGAGAGAGAGTGGAAATCAGCCAGGGTTCCTGCTCCTGATCCCTGTCCAGTGATCCCTGGGTTAGAGAGAGAGGGGAAATCAGCCAGGGTTCCTGCTCCTGATCACTGTCCAGTGACCCCTGGGTTAGAGAGAGAGAGGGGAAATCAGCCAGGGTTCCTGCTCCTGATCACTGTCCAGTGATCCCTGGGTTAGAGAGAGAGAGGGGGGGGAAATCAGCCAGGGTTCCTGCTCCTGATCACTGCCCAGTGATCCCTGGGTTAGAGAGAGAGAGGGGAAATCAGCCAGGGTTCCTGCTCCTGATCACTGTCCAGTGATCCCTGGGTTAGAGAGAGAGAGGGGAAATCAGCCAGGGTTCCTGCTCCTGATCACTGTCCAGTGATCCCTGGGTTAGAGAGAGAGAGAGGGGAAATCAGCCAGGGTTCCTGCTCCTGATCACTGTCCAGTGACCCCTGGGTTAGCGAGAGAGAGAGAGAGGAAATCAGCCAGGGTTCCTGCTCCTGATCACTGTCCAGTGATCCCTGGGTTAGAGAGAGAGGGGGGAAATCAGCCAGGGTTCCTGCTCCTGATCACTGTCCAGTGATCCCTGGGTTAGAGAGAGAGAGAGGAAATCAGCCAGGGTTCCTGCTCCTGATCACTGTCCAGTGATCCCTGGGTTAGAGAGAGAGAGGGGAAATCAGCCAGGGTTCCTGCTCCTGATCACTGTCCAGTGATCCCTGGGTTAGAGAGAGAGAGAGGAAATCAGCCAGGGTTCCTGCTCCTGATCACTGCCCAGCGATCCCTGGGTTAGAGAGACAGGGGAAATCAGCCAGGGTTCCTGCTCCTGATCACTGTCCAGTGATCCCTGGGTTAGAAAGAGAGAGGGAAAATCAGCCAGGGTTCCTGCTCCTGATCACTGTCCAGTGATCCCTGGGTTAGAGAGAGAGAGGGGAAATCAGCCAGGGTTCCTGCTCCTGATCACTGTCCAGTGATCCCTGGGTTAGAGAGAGAGGGGAAATCAGCCAGGGTTCCTGCTCCTGATCCCTGTCCAGTGATCCCTGGGTTAGAGAGAGAGGGGGGAAATCAGCTAGGGTTCCTGCTCCTGATCACTGTCCAGTGATCCCTGGGTTAGAGAGAGAGAGGGGGGAAATCAGCCAGGGTTCCTGCTCCTGATCACTGTCCAGTGATCCCTGGGTTAGAGAGAGAGAGAGAGGGGAAATCAGCCAGGGTTCCTGCTCCTGATCACTTTCCAGTGATCCCTGGGTTAGAGAGAGAGAGAGGGGAAATCAGCCAGGGTTCCTGCTCCTGATCACTGTCCAGTGATCCCTGGGTTAGAGAGAGAGAGGGGGGAAATCAGCCAGGGTTCCTGCTCCTGATCACTGTCCAGTGATCCCTGGGTTAGAGAGAGAGGGGGGAAATCAGCCAGGGTTCCTGCTCCTGATCACTTTCCAGTGATCCCTGGGTTAGTGAGAGAGAGAGGGGAAATCAGCTAGGGTTCCTGCTCCTGATCACTGTCCAGTGATCCCTGGGTTAGAGAGAGAGAGGGAAAATCAGCCAGGGTTCCTGCTCCTGATCCCTGTCCAGTGATCCCTGGGTTAGAGAGAGAGGGGGGAAATCAGCCAGGGTTCCTGCTCCTGATCACTGTCCAGTGATCCCTGGGTTAGGGAGAGAGAGGGGGGAAATCAGCCAGGGTTCCTGCTCCTGATCACTTTCCAGTGATCCCTGGGTTAGAGAGAGAGAGGGGGGAAATCAGCCAGGGTTCCTGCTCCTGATCACTGTCCAGTGATCCCTGGGTTAGAGAGAGAGAGAGAGGGGAAATCAGCCAGGGTTCCTGCTCCTGATCACTGTCCAGTGATCCCTGGGTTAGAGAGAGAGAGGGGGGAAATCAGCCAGGGTTCCTGCTCCTGATCACTTTCCAGTGATCCCTGGGTTAGTGAGAGAGAGAGGGGAAATCAGCCAGGGTTCCTGCTCCTGATCACTGTCCAGTGATCCCTGGGTTAGAGAGAGAGGGGGGAAATCAGCCAGGGTTCCTGCTCCTGATCACTGTCCAGTGATCCCTGGGTTAGAGAGAGAGAGGGGGGAAATCAGCCAGGATTCCTGCTCCTGATCACTGCCCAGTGATCCCTGGGTTAGAGAGAGAGAGAGGGGAAATCAGCCAGGGTTCCTGCTCCTGATCACTGTCCAGTGATCCCTGGGTTAGAGAGAGAGAGAGGGGAAATCAGCCAGGGTTCCTGCTCCTGATCACTGTCCAGTGATCCCTGGGTTAGAGAGAGAGAGGGGGGAAATCAGCCAGGGTTCCTGCTCCTGATCACTGTCCAGTGATCCCTGGGTTAGAGAGAGAGAGGGCAAATCAGCCAGGGTTCCTGCTCCTGATCACTGTCCAGTGATCCCTGGGTTAGAGAGAGAGAGGGCAAATCAGCCAGGGTTCCTGCTCCTGATCACTGTCCAGTGATCCCTGGGTTAGAGAGAGAGGGGGGAAATCAGCCAGGGTTCCTGCTCCTGATCACTGTCCAGTGATCCCTGGGTTAGAGAGAGAGAGAGGAAATCAGCCAGGGTTCCTGCTCCTGATCACTGTCCAGTGATCCCTGGGTTAGAGAGAGAGAGAGGGCAAATCAGCCAGGGTTCCTGCTCCTGAGCACTTTCCAGTGATCCCTGGGTTAGAGAGAGAGAGAGAGGGGAAATCAGCCAGGGTTCCTGCTCCTGATCACTGTCCAGTGATCCCTGGGTTAGAGAGAGAGGGGAAATCAGCCAGGGTTCCTGCTCCTGATCACTGTCCAGTGATCCCTGGGTTAGAGAGAGAGGGGAAATCAGCCAGGGTTCCTGCTCCTGAGCACTTTCCAGTGATCCCTGGGTTAGAGAGAGAGAGAGAGGGGAAATCAGCCAGGGTTCCTGCTCCTGATCCCTGTCCAGTGATCCCTGGGTTAGAGAGAGAGAGAGGGGAAATCAGCCAGGGTTCCTGCTCCTGATCACTGTCCAGTGATCCCTGGGTTAGAGAGAGAGGGGAAATCAGCCAGGGTTCCTGCTCCTGATCACTGTCCAGTGATCCCTGGGTTAGAGAGAGAGAGGGGGGAAATCAGCCAGGATTCCTGCTCCTGATCACTGCCCAGTGATCCCTGGGTTAGAGAGAGAGAGAGGGGAAATCAGCCAGGGTTCCTGCTCCTGATCACTGTCCAGTGATCCCTGGGTTAGAGAGAGAGAGAGGGGGGAAATCAGCCAGGGTTCCTGCTCCTGATCACTGTCCAGTGATCCCTGGGTTAGAGAGAGAGAGGGGAAATCAGCCAGGGTTCCTGCTCCTGATCACTGTCCAGTGATCCCTGGGTTAGAGAGAGAGAGAGGAAATCAGCCAGGGTTCCTGCTCCTGATCACTGTCCAGTGACCCCTGGGTTAGAGAGAGAGAGAGGGGGGAAATCAGCCAGGGTTCCTGCTCCTGATCACTGCCCAGCGATCCCTGGGTTAGAGAGACAGGGGAAATCAGCCAGGGTTCCTGTTCCCGATCACTGCCCAGTGATCCCTGGGTTAGAGAGAGGGGGGAAATCAGCCAGGGTTCCTGCTCCTGATCACTGTCCAGTGATCCCTGGGTTAGAGAGAGAGGGGGGAAATCAGCCAGGGTTCCTGCTCCTGATCCCTGTCCAGTGATCCCTGGGTTAGAGAGAGAGGGGGGAAATCAGCCAGGGTTCCTGCTCCTGATCACTGTCCAGTGATCCCTGGGTTAGAGAGAGAGAGGGGGGAAATCAGCCAGGGTTCCTGCTCCTGATCACTTTCCAGTGATCCCTGGGTTAGAGAGAGAGAGGGGGGAAATCAGCCAGGGTTCCTGCTCCTGATCACTGTCCAGTGATCCCTGGGTTAGAGAGAGAGAGAGAGGGGAAATCAGCCAGGGTTCCTGCTCCTGATCACTGTCCAGTGACCCCTGGGTTAGAGAGAGAGAGGGGAAATCAGCCAGGGTTCCTGCTCCTGATCACTGTCCAGTGATTCCTGGGTTAGAGAGAGAGGGGGGAAATCAGCCAGGGTTCCTGCTCCTGATCACTGTCCAGTGATCCCTGGGTTAGAGAGAGAGAGGGAAAATCAGCCAGGGTTCCTGCTCCTGATCCCTGTCCAGTGATCCCTGGGTTAGAGAGAGAGGGGGGAAATCAGCCAGGGTTCCTGCTCCTGATCACTGTCCAGTGATCCCTGGGTTAGGGAGAGAGAGGGGGGAAATCAGCCAGGGTTCCTGCTCCTGATCACTTTCCAGTGATCCCTGTGTTAGAGAGAGAGAGGGGGGAAATCAGCCAGGGTTCCTGCTCCTGATCACTGTCCAGTGATCCCTGGGTTAGAGAGAGAGGGGAAATCAGCCAGGGTTCCTGCTCCTGATCACTGTCCAGTGATCCCTGGGTTAGAGAGAGAGAGAGTGGAAATCAGCCAGGGTTCCTGCTCCTGATCCCTGTCCAGTGATCCCTGGGTTAGAGAGAGAGGGGAAATCAGCCAGGGTTCCTGCTCCTGATCACTGTCCATTGGATCCCTGGGTTAGAGAGAGAGAGGGGAAATCAGCCAGGGTTCCTGCTCCTGATCACTGTCCAGTGATCCCTGGGTTAGAGAGAGAGAGAGGGGGAAATCAGCCAGGGTTCCTGCTCCTGATCACTGTCCAGTGATCCCTGGGTTAGAGAGAGAGAGAGGGGAAATCAGCCAGGGTTCCTGCTCCTGATCACTGCCCAGTGATCCCTGGGTTAGAGAGAGAGAGGGGAAATCAGCCAGGGTTCCTGCTCCTGATCACTGTCCAGTGATCCCTGGGTTAGAGAGAGAGAGAGGGGAAATCAGCCAGGGTTCCTGCTCCTGATCCCTGTCCAGTGATCCCTGGGTTAGAGAGAGAGAGAGAGGGGAAATCAGCCAGGGTTCCTGCTCCTGATCACTGTCCAGTGATCCCTGGGTTAGAGAGAGAGGGGAAATCAGCCAGGGTTCCTGCTCCTGATCACTGTCCAGTGATCCCTGGGTTAGAGAGAGAGAGGGGAAATCAGCCAGGGTTCCTGCTCCTGATCACTGTCCAGTGATCCCTGGGTTAGAGAGAGAGGGGAAATCAGCCAGGGTTCCTGCTCCTGATCACTGTCCAGTGATCCCTGGGTTAGAGAGAGAGAGAGGGGAAATCAGCCAGGGTTCCTGCTCCTGATCACTGTCCAGTGATCCCTGGGTTAGAGAGAGAGAGGGGAAATCAGCCAGGGTTCCTGCTCCTGATCACTGTCCAGTGATCCCTGGGTTAGAGAGAGAGAGGAAATCAGCCAGGGTTCCTGCTCCTGATCACTGTCCAGTGATCCCTGGGTTAGAGAGAGAGAGGAAATCAGCCAGGGTTCCTGCTCCTGATCACTGTCCAGTGATCCCTGGGTTAGAGGGAGAGAGAGGGGAAATCAGCCAGGGTTCCTGCTCCTGATCACTGTCCAGTGATCCCTGGGTTAGAGAGAGAGAGAGGGGAAATCAGCCAGGGTTCCTGCCCCTGATCACTGTCCAGTGATCCCTGGGTTAGAGAGAAAGAGAGAGAGAGGGGAAATCAGCCAGGGATCCTGCTCCTGATCACTGTCCAGTGACCCCTGGGTTAGAGAGAGGGGGGAAATCAGCCAGGGTTCCTGCTCCTGATCACTGTCCAGTGATCCCTGGGTTAGAGAGAGAGAGGGGAAATCAGCCAGGGTTCCTGCTCCTGATCCCTGCCCAGTGATCCCTGGGTTAGAGAGAGAGGGGAAATCAGCCAAGGTTCCTGCTCCTGATCACTGTCCAGTGACCCCTGGGTTTGAGAGAGAGAGAGGGGGGAAATCAGCCAGGGTTCCTGCTCCTGATCACTGTCCAGTGATCCCTGGGTTAGAGAGAGAGGGGAAATCAGCCAGGGTTCCTGCTCCTGATCACTGTCCAGTGATCCCTGGGTTAGAGAGAGAGAGGGGAAATCAGCCAGGGTTCCTGCTCCTGATCCCTTTCCAGTGATCCCTGGGTTAGAGAGAGAGAGGGGAAATCAGCCAGGGTTCCTGCTCCTGATCACTGTCCAGTGATCCCTGGGTTAGAGAGAGAGAGAGGGGGGAAATCAGCCAGGGTTCCTGCTCCTGATCCCTGTCCAGTGATCCCTGGGTTAGAGAGAGAGAGAGGGGGAAATCAGCCAGGGTTCCTGCTCCTGATCACTGTCCAGTGATCCCTGGGTTAGAGAGAGAGAGAGAGGGGAAATCAGCCAGGGTTCCTGCTCCTGATCACTGTCCAGTGATCCCTGGGGTTAGAGAGAGAGAGGGGGAAATCAGCCAGGGTTCCTGCTCCTGATCACTGTCCAGTGATCCCTGGGTTAGAGAGAGAGAGGGGAAATCAGCCAGGGTTCCTGCTCCTGATCACTGTCCAGTGATCCCTGGGTTAGAGAGAGAGGGGAAATCAGCCAGGGTTCCTGCTCCTGATCACTGTCCAGTGATCCCTGGGTTAGAGAGAGAGAGAGAGGGGAAATCAGCCAGGGTTCCTGCTCCTGATCACTGTCCAGTGATCCCTGGGTTAGAGAGAGAGAGGGGAAATCAGCCAGGGTTCCTGTTCCTGATCACTGTCCAGTTATCCCTGGGTTAGCGAGAGAGAGAGGGGAAATCAGCCAGGGTTCCTGCTCCTGATCACTGTCCAGTGATCCCTGGGTTAGAGAGAGAGGGGGGAAATCAGACAGGGTTCCTGCTCCTGATCACTGTCCAGTGATCCCTGGGTTAGAGAGAGGGTGAGGGGAAATCAGCCAGGGTTCCTGCTCCTGATCACTGTCCAGTGATCCCTGGGTTAGAGAGAGAGAGGGGGGAAATCAGACAGGGTTCCTGCTCCTGATCACTGTCCAGTGATCCCTGGGTTAGAGAGAGGGTGAGGGGAAATCAGCCAGGGTTCCTGCTCCTGATCACTGTCCAGTGATCCCTGGGTTAGAGAGAGAGAGAGGGGAAATCAGCCAGGGTTCCTGCCTCCTGATCACTGTCCAGTGATCCCTGGGTTAGAGAGAGAGAGGGGGGAAATCAGCCAGGGTTCCTGCTCCTGATCACTGTCCAGTGATCCCTGGGTTAGAGAGAGAGAGGGGAAATCAGCCAGGGTTCCTGCTCCTGATCACTGTTCCAGTGATCCCTGGGTTAGAGAGAGAGAGGGGAAATCAGCCAGGGTTCCTGCTCCTGATCACTGTCCAGTGATCCCTGGGTTAGAGAGAGAGAGGGAAATCAGTCAGGGTTCCTGCTCCTGATCACTGTCCAGTGATCCCTGGGTTAGAGAGAGAGGGGAAATCAGCCAGGGTTCCTGCTCCTGATCACTGTCCAGTGATCCCTGGGTTAGAGAGAGAGAGGGGGGAAATCAGCCAGGGTTCCTGCTCCTGATCACTGTCCAGTGATCCCTGGGTTAGAGAGAGAGAGAGGAAATCAGCCAGGGTTCCTGCTCCTGATCACTGTCCAGCGATCCCTGGGTTAGAGAGAGAGAGCGGGGGAAAATCAGCCAGGGTTCCTGCTCCTGATCACTGTCCAGTGACCCCTGGGTTAGAGAGAGAGAGAGAGGGGAAATCAGCCAGGGTTCCTGCTCCTGAACCCTGTCCAGTGATCCCTGGGTTAGAGAGAGAGAGGGGAAATCAGCCAGGGTTCCTGCTCCTGATCCCTGTCCAGTGATCCCTGGGTTAGAGAGAGAGGGGAAATCAGTCAGGGTTCCTGCTCCTGATCACTGTCCAGTGATCCCTGGGTTAGAGAGAGAGGGGAAATCAGCCAGGGTTCCTGCTCCTGATCACTGTCCAGTGATCCCTGGGTTAGAGAGAGAGGAAATCAGCCAGGGTTCCTGCTCCTGATCACTGTCCAGTGATCCCTGGGTTAGAGAGAGAGGACATTAGTCAGAGTTTTGTACACCTTGAATCCCTCCCCTGTCCCCTCGGTCTCGAGGGCTCTCAGGGAAGTAGACCCAGCTTGTATTTGTAATGAGATGTTCCAGACCAGGTAACTGCCTGGTAATCATCCTCTGCAGAATAGAGACACCTTTCCTGAGGTGTCGGCCACAGGAGTGACCCCCCGTTATTCTCCCTGTGCCCCGGAACGGGATTATATCCAGCTCCGACAGGACCCTCGCTGCTCTTAGATCCGATGCCTCAGCTCCTCGAGAGAGAGAGATGTATCTCCCTGTGATGGTCTGTGTGGACTGTAGCTGGAACTCCGAGCTCTGTTATCCTGATCGAACTCTCTGTTCCCCTCCTAGCTCAGCTTTATTTTTGCCGAAATGCCGATGGTTTTCTTTCTGAATGGGTATCTGTATCACTCCAACCACACGCTGTACGCCGTGAAATACTGCGGTAAGAAAAACCTCCACCGAATATCCCCAGGGTCGGGAGGGAGGAAGGGGTGGTGGATGGAGGAGAGCCGGTGGATGTGGTCTTTCTGGATTTTCAGAAGGCGTTTGACAAGGTACCTCACAAGAGGTTATTGCAGAAGGTCAGGGGACATGGAGTTGGGGGTAGGGTGTTAGCGTGGATAGAGGATTGGTTGTCAAATAGGAGGCAGAGAGTGGGGGTCAATGGGTGCTATTCGGATTGGCGGTTGGTGACTAGTGGGGTGCCCCAGGGGTCGGTGCTGGGGCCTCAGCTATTTACCATTTATATAGATGATCTGGAGGAGGGAACCGAGTGCAGGGTGTCGAAATTTGCTGATGACATCAAGATTGGGGGAAAGGCAAATTGTGCGGAGGGTGTGGAGAGTCTGCAGAAGGATCTAGATAGGCTGGGCGAATGGGCCAGGAAATGGCAAATGGAATTTAATGTTGGCAAGTGTGAGGTGGTCCACTTTGGTAGGAGGAATGGTAGGAAGGACTATTACTTACGGGGCGAAAAACTGCAGCAGGCGACGGTGCAGAGGGACCTCGGGGTCCTTGTGCATGAGTCGCAAAAACCCAGCTTGCAGGTGCAGCAGGTGGTCAGGAAGGCGAATGGGATGCTGGCCTTCATAGCGAGGGGGATTGAATATAAAAGTAGGGAGGTCTTGCTGCAGCTGTATAGGGCATTGGTGAGGCCGCAGCTGGAGTACTGTGTGCAGTTTTGGGCGCCGCACCTGCGCAAGGATATTTTGGCCTTGGAGGGAGTGCAGAGGAGGTTTACTCGGCTGATACCGGAGTTGAGGGGGTTGAGCTATGAGGAGAGGCTTGTACTCGTTAGAGTTTAGAAGAATGAGGGGAGATCTCATTGAGACGTATAAGATGATGAATGGGATGGATAGGATAGAGGTGGGGGAGACTCTTCCCGCTCAGAAAGGACAGTAGGACTAGGGGGCACAGCCTCAAGACACAGTGAGCACGTGAGTTGAGGAGGAACTTCTTCACTCAAAGGGTGGTGAATCTCTGGAATTCTCTGCCCGTTGAAGTGGTGGAGGCTGCCTCGCTAAATATTTTTAAGAAACGGGTTGATGGGTTTTTGATAAGAGAGGGGATTAAGGGTTATGGGGAGAGGGCGGGAAGGTGGAACTGAGTCACGACAGATCAGCCATGATCTTATTGAATGGCGGGGCAGGCTCGAAGGGCCAGATGGCCTACTCCTGCTCCTATTTCTTATGTTCTTATGTTCTTATGAATACAGAGAGAGAGAGAATTGGGGAGGTTGGGCGAGGGAAGGGGATGAGGCGAGGGGAGGGGATGGGGCGAGGGGAGGGGATGGGGCGAGGGGAGGAGGCTGGGGCGAGGGACGGGGGCGAGGTACAGAGGTCTTTGCACTCACACACACACAGAGAGAGAGAGAGATGGACACACACTGGTGTACACACTCACTCACACACACCCACAGAGAGAGAGAGAGATGGACACACACTGGTGTACACACTCACTCATACACCCACACAGAGAGAGAAATGGACACACACTGGTGTACACACTCACTCATACACACCCACAGAGAGAGAGATGGACACACACTGGTGTACACACTCACTCACATACACCCACAGAGAGAGTAATGGACACACACTGGTGTACACACTCACTCACACACACCCACAGAGAGAGAGAGAGAGATGGACACACACTGGTGTACACACTCACTCACACACACCCACACAGAGAGAGAGAGAGATGGACACACACTGGTGTACACACTCACTCACACACACCCACAGAGAGAGAGTGAAATGGACACACACTGGTGTACACACTCACTCACACACACCCACACAGAGAGAGAGAGAGAGATGGACACACACTGGTGTACACACTCACTCACACACACCCACACAGAGAGAGTGAAATGACACACACTGGTGTACACACTCACTCACACACACCCACACAGAGAGAGAGAGAGAGATGGACACACACTGGTGTACACACTCACTCACACACACCCACACAGAGAGAGAGAGAGATGGACACACACTGGTGTACACACTCACTCACACACACCCACACAGAGAGAGAGAGAGAGAGATGGACACACACTGGTGTACACACTCACTCACACACACCCACAGAGAGAGAGAGAGAGATGGACACACACTGGTGTACACACTCACTCACACACACCCACAGAGAGAGAGAGAGAGATGGACACACACTGGTGTACACACTCACTCACACACACCCACAGAGAGAGAGAGAGAGATGTATACACACTGGTGTACACACTCACTCACACACACCCACACAGAGAGAGAGAGATGGACACACACTGGTGTACACACTCACTCACACACACCCACAGAGAGAGAGAGAGATGGACACACACTGGTGTACACACTCACTCACACACACACCCACAGAGAGAGAGAGATGGACACACACTGGTGTACACACTCACTCACACACACCCACAGAGAGAGAGAGAGAGATGGACACACACTGGTGTACACACTCACTCACACACACCCACAGAGAGAGAGAGAGATGGACACACACTGGTGTACACACTCACTCACACACACCCACAGAGAGAGAGAGAGAGATGGACACACACTGGTGTACACACTCACTCACACACACCCACACAGAGAGAGAGAGAGAGAGATGGACACACACTGGTGTACACACTCACTCACACACACCCACACAGAGAGAGAGAGATGGACACACACTGGTGTACACACTCACTCACACACCCACACAGAAAGAGAGATGGACACACACTGGTGTACACACTCACTCACACACACCCACAGAGAGAGAGAGAGAGATGGACACACACTGGTGTACACACTCACTCACACACACCCACACAGAGAGAGAGAGAGAGAGATGGACACACACTGGTGTACACACTCACTCACACACACCCACAGAGAGAGAGAGAGAGATGGACACACATTGGTGTACACACTCACTCACACACACCCACAGAGAGAGAGAGAGATGGACACACACTGGTGTACACACTCACTCACACACACCCACACAGAGAGAGAGAGATGGACACACACTGGTGTACACACTCACTCACACACACCCACAGAGAGATAGAGAGAGATGGACACACACTGGTGTACACACTCACTCACACACACCCACAGAGAGAGAGAGAGATGGACACACACTGGTGTACACACTCACTCACACACACCCACACAGAGAGAGAGAGATGGACACACACTGGTGTACACACTCACTCACACACACCCACACAGAGAGAGAGAGAGAGAGATGGACACACACTGGTGTACACACTCACTCACACAAACCCACACAGAGAGAGAGAGATGGACACACACTGGTGTACACACTCACTCACACACACCCACAGAGAGAGAGAGATGGACACACACTGGTGTACACACTCACTCACACACACCCATAGAGAGAGAGAGATGGACACACACTGGTGTACACACTCACTCACACACACCCACACAGAGAGAGAGAGAAATGGACACACACTGGTGTACACACTCACTCACACACACCCACACAGAGAGAGAGAGAAATGGACACACACTGGTGTACACACTCCTCACACACACCCACAGAGAGAGAGAGAGAGAGATGGACACACACTGGTGTACACACTCACTCACACACACCCACACAGAGAGAGAGAGATGGACACACACTGGTGTACACACTCACTCACACACACCCACACAGAGAGAGAGAGAAATGGACACACACTGGTGTACACACTCACTCACACACACCCACACAGAGAGAGAGAGAGAGATGGACACACACTGGTGTACACACTCCTCACACACACCCACAGAGAGAGAGAGATGGACACACACTGGTGTACACACTCACTCACACACACCCACACAGAGAGAGAGCGATGGACACACACTGGTGTACACACTCACTCACACACACCCACATAGAGAGAGAGAGATGGACACACACTGGTGTACACACTCACTCACACACCCACACAGAGAGAGAGAGAGATGGACACACACTGGTGTACACACTCCTCACACACACCCACAGAGAGAGAGAGAGATGGACACACACTGGTGTACACACCCACTCACACACTCCCACACAGAGAGAGAGAGAAATGGACACACACTGGTGTACACACTCACTCACACACACCCACAGAGAGAAAGAGATGGACACACACTGGTGTACACACTCACTCACACACACCCACAGAGAGAGATGGACACACACTGGTGTACACACCCACTCACACACTCCCACACAGAGAGAGAGAGAGAGATGGACACACACTGGTGTACACACTCACTCACACACACCCACAGAGAGAGAGAGATGGACACACACTGGTGTACACACTCACTCACACACCCACACAGAGAGATGGACACGGACACTCACACTCACTCTCACAGAGAGAGAGAGATGGACACGGACAGGCACACACACACCCACACACACACTGAGTGAGGGAAGTGCTGACACGTCCTCTCACCCTCACACTGTCTATTTCACAGGGAGTTGGGGAGGGTGGTACAGTTAGTTCACACTGAGCCTTCCTGTGTACCATCTCTGTGCTGTTTTCTTGCTGCAGGGACGGAGATGGTGGGATTTACACACAGTGAGCACGTGA